>PVLA01001517.1:0-349150 GCA_004027455.1 Hydrochoerus hydrochaeris | reverse complement strand
CCACGAATCTGCTCTTGGGAGGGAGGAACTAACTGAAGTCACTGTTGTTCCCAGTTCAGGCTCCTTCTGCCTGATTCCAAAATGTTGCCCATTTGGTCGCACCCTTCCCGTGGGGGGGGGGGGGTCCTCATTCCCAGCACTGACCATGGATTAATGAAGGTCCCTTCACTGGCTCCACTTTCCGTTGGGCTCACCAGTCCCTAGCTTCAGCGCTGCTGTGCTTCCTGTGAATGGCGGCGGGAATGAGTTTGGGTGCTCTGCCGGCTGGCGCACATTCAGGCCTTTGCAAACTTGGGTTGCCACAAACGAAAACACTGTGTCCCATAAATTATTAGCTGTTGCAGTTGTAGTCCTGAAGTATTTGACGAGCTTTTTTACCTTTTAATTTCTTCCTGTGTCAAGAGGATCCATCTCCCTCTGTCTGGGTCTCTCCATGGTGTTTTATTCTGGCAAATGAGTTGTTTCTCCCAGGAGGCTTTGTATTTTGTTGCTCACTAATCGGCCATCTTGTCTTCTCTCTGGTTTCTTTTTAATGTTAACGTCTTCAATAGCCATGCTATCCTTTATCCCCCTGGAGAGATGCTTCTTTCTTGCAAACTGAAAACTTCTCAAATCATTCAGCTCTGCTATTTGCTCCTGGTACTCACTGTAGATTTGGCTAAAACCAGCCAACCGTACCCATGCCACAGCCTCTAAGTTGGCCTGCCTTGAAATAGCCTCTGCCAGATTATCTCCCACCCTTAGTCTCCTCAAAGTCTCAGGACATGAGTGAAAAGTAGACAGATTTTCTGCCAGAATGTACCACACATGGCCTCTAGTCCAATTGCCAATGTAGTCATTGTTCCCAGCTGAAACCTCCTAAGCCTGGCACTTACTGTCTGTATTTGTAGCAACATTGTAGTCTGAGCTCTTACCAGTATTATACATCCAGACTGTTTATTATAATCTAGGGCTTGTCTAGCAGGCAGCCCCAAACTCCTGCCACACACCAATTACAATGACTTGTACATTACATTGTTAGAGTCACCACAACAACCCCACCCTCTGGACCAAATTTCTGTATTTCATAGGAAGACAAGTTTGTTCTGGCTCACTTTTCAGTGGGTTAAATCCATTCATTGTCTATAGACTCCAAACAAAATATACGGCAAAATTGCATGGTGGGAGAGAGCCATCCACATCTCAGGAAGCAAGGAGAGGAAAAACTGGAGAAGAGAACACACCCTTTCAAGTCAAGCGCCCCCCAAGGGCTCTTCTGAATGGGCCCCTCTTTAGAACATGAGACTTTTAGGGGACAATATAGACATAAACCATAGGAGTCTGAATTGATGGTCATCTTACAATAAGTGCAATAATTTAGAAAGGAAAGTGGTGTAAGCACTGAACTCGGTAAGGAAAAGCTTTGCACAACCTTAGCTGGACCTCAGAGGAGTAACTGTTGAATTGGGACTGGAAAGAACTGGAGACAGAAGTCAGGGTTTTATTCAGCTGCCACAAACCTAGGTGGAGCAGGAAGTCTTACCACAATAGGTAATGCTTTAGACTGAGAAGGTGGGAGTTGAACCTGTAGACATGTACAGAATATTAGGCATGCTTGGGATGGGTATGGTGGTGCACACCTGTAATCCCAGCACCAGAGAGGCTGAAAAGAGGATCACTGTAAGTTCAAGGCTAGCCTAGACTACACAGTAAGACCCTGTCTCCAAACCACCCCCCCAGTAAATAATTAAAGACACAGTGTGGAACTTTATTAAAGTACTATATTTATTTATTTTAATCATGATCTCAAGCCAGTAATTCTGTTTTAGGATCTCCCTGAGTTCTTTGAAGATAATATGGAAACTTGGATGAACAATTTTCATACACTCCTGACACTGGATAATAAGCTTCTACAAACTGATGTAAGTATTTTAAATGCTACTAGATTAGCTTTTTTTTTTTTTTTTTTTTTTTTTTTTTTTTTTTTTTTTTTTTTTTTTTTTTTTTTTTTTTTTTTTTGTCTTTTTGAGACAGGATCTCTCTTTGCAGTCCTGGCTGGCCTTGAACTTGCTGAGATTATAGGTGTGCACCACCAAGTCTGGCTAGCCTTTTTTCTTTGAGTAAGAATTTTTCGGTGTACTATAAAAACCTGTTTATGCTTGGATTACTAATGCATAAAATTTCACAAGTTCAAGTAATATTTGATTCTGTTGGGTGTTGTTGGTTATGTGTGATACATTTAAAAAAAAAAATGGGGGCCGGGGATATAACTCAGTAGCATAGCACCTACCTGGCAAGTACAAGGTCCTGAGTTTGATTCCTAGTACCAAAAAAAGTTAGTGCGAGCATCTCATAAGTAAAAATGTACAGGTAAGGGTATTTCATTGCATTATTGAAATCAAGACTTTAATCACATTGTGAACATTTTAGAAATAAAGTAATTGCTTGTCATTTGAAGACATTAAGAAAACCTTAAACTTCTGTAATGACAGCCCCCCTCCAAAAAAAAAATCACAGCTTGTGAAATTTAAAAATATGTAAAAGTTTCTGATCTGGGATTTATAATATGTACTTTTCAACATACCCTTACCCTGTACTATGTATTTATTAATATATTTAATATCTTTCCTAAGAAACAAACCATAAAATAAAATATTAATACCTCAACACTGTATAAAATGTTATTAGAAATGATAATTGAAATTGGGTTTTGAACGTGGGATATAGAAGTGGGCATAGGGGCACACACCTGTATAATGCCAGCACTCAGGAGTCTGAGCCAGATGTATCGCCGTGAGTTTGAGGCCCAGCCTGAACTGCGTATGAGGCTCTATCTCAAACAGAAGGAGAAGAAGGAGGAGGAGAAGAAGGAGGAGGAGAAGAAGAGGGAGGGGAAGGGAGGAATAGAAGATATAGAAAGGGAATAGTTATCATTGTTGTGAAATACATTTTTTCTGAGTGTCACTTAAAAAAAAGAACAAAAAGATTTGTCTACATAAAGTATTTTAGTCCAGTAGGAAAATGGCTCATTCTTGAAGCTTTCTATATGCTTAAGTGTAAAGGAAATTACTTCTAAAGATTTTTAAAGGAGCTCTTTGCCTAGTTAAGCAAATCTCTATACTAAATTGCAGCATCCCTAACTAAATTGGAGGACTTTGGTATCACTGTCATGGTGTTGATTGGGGTTGGCAAATTTTTTTCTGTAACAGTCCAGATATTTTTATTTTCAGTTTTATAGGGCTGTATGATACATGTGCTATAACTACTCAGCTGATATAATATGAAAACAGCTGTAGACAGTACTATAAATTGTATGAATGAGTAACAAATGAAAAGGTCTTTGTTTAATAAAATACTTAAAATAGGAACAGGTTGGAATTCACCTGCAGACAAGTTTGCTGACCCCTGGCTTGATTATTAATATACATATTATAGATAGATATTATAGATGTATAATAGATAGATAATTACATATATGGATGAGAGGAATAGTGCTGGGGTTCAAACCCCAGAGCCTTTTTTATATGCTAAACAAGTGCTGTGGGCCACATTCCTAGTCCTGTTTAATATTTTATAACCAGGTTATTATTTATGAGGATCCTAGGGTATTAGCTTTTTTAAAGATGGGACACCTACATGTTAATATATTTGAAATGATGGCCACACATGACACAGAAAGTGTGACAATGGTTTTTTTTGGGGGGGAAGGTACTTTTTTGTAGAAATATTTTTAATCCAATATGGAAATATTTTGTAATTTAGCAACCTGAAGAAAAAATTTCATTCAGCTTGAACTTGAGAGCCACTCTCAATGATTAATAAATAGAAAACCCTTATTATTAAAATACTTGAATAGATGGATGATGACACAAATGTAGTTTACAGTAGTAGATTATTTGGATTTAAATTTTAAAGGGTCTCATTCAGGAGTGATAACTGCTTCCTTGTGATAGCCTTAAAATTATATGACTGAATTTTTTCTTTTTTCTTATGTGAGGATGAAGAGGAAGCTGGGTTATTGGAGCTCTTAAAATCTCAGATTTGTGATAATGCTGCACTCTATGCTCAAAAGTATGATGAAGAGTTTCAGCGGTACCTGCCTCGCTTTGTCACAGCCATCTGGAATTTATTAGTTACAACAGGTCAAGAGGTTAAATATGATTTGGTAAGATGATGGCAAAGAAAAAGGAAAGAAACTCTCTGTGTCTTCCAAGAAGTAAACACTAATTTTGCTCTTTACAATATTCCTATTTTATGTTTTATTTCAGTTGGTAAGTAATGCAATTCAATTTCTGGCTTCAGTTTGTGAGAGGCCTCACTATAAGAAGCTATTTGAGGACCAGAACACGCTGACAAGTATCTGTGAGAAGGTTATTGTGCCTAACATGGAATTCAGAGGTAATCACGGCAAAGTGAAGGCTTTTCTGGGGAATTAAAGCTTAGTTTTTAAGAAAATGGTTTATGTAAATTTAGTAAATCATTTGGTTCTTATAAAATACTCTAAATTTTTAAATTACAAAAAAGTATTTAGCGGTATTTCATGTTTACTAAACCAGTGCAGAAAATGTGGCAGCACACTTTGTATTGCTGTAGTGAGTTTTGTTGTAATCTTAGGGTTTTGTTATTTTTGTTGTTGTTGTTTTGTTTTCATAAAAATACTGGATAAGACTTTATCCTTCTACATTGGGGAAAAATACAGTATCTTACTCAACTTAGGCAAATAGTGGTTTTTAAATAATTGACTTGAGAATGGAAGTGATTATTATATACGAGTTGAGGCCCTCTGAGGTAGTAAGGTTAAATATCCCTAAGAGCCTGTTCTCTCTCTCCTTGCCATTGTGAAGAGAAAGTAGAGGAGATGTGCTTCATATCATAGTAGTTACATCAGTGGTTCTCAAACTATTAGTCTGGCATAAAATGAGTAAATTAAGGATAATGTAGTGGGAGGTTTTATTTTTGTGTGTTTTCTTAAAATTAAGGACACTGATATTGTCTGCCCTGGTTTTTTTGTCATTGAAATGACTTTTGTCAGGTAAGTATTATAGTTGATACCCTCATATGACCAGATAAAAAGTTAGCACTCCTGAATTAATCCCCAATTCTTAGTTTTTAAAGGTTAGAAGTAAAAGCCTATTCTGGGGACACTGTCACATCTCACAGCTGTCAGAATTATTTAAAACAAGCACTTTTAGGGAAGTGCATACTCCTTTAGCAATGACTTAAGAGTACAGGAAGCATTGTTTGATGGGAAAGAATGCCTGGCTGTGTGTAATAAGGCAGTTCTGATTTGCTCTTCTGCATACTCAGCTGTAGACTATAATGATTCATCATGTCTTGGAGGATTATCTTCAAATATGTACTGTCTTTGTAGCTGCTGATGAAGAGGCATTTGAAGATAATTCTGAGGAGTACATAAGAAGAGATTTGGAAGGATCAGGTGTGTATTTTGGTTTTTAAGCTATTAGCAAGCCAGTTTAGGCTTTCATTGAACTGTTTTCTGTCTTTAGCTTGTCATCTTCAAAGAGCTTTTATGACCTGCATAAAAGAATCATAAATTGAATCATTTCTCTTTTCTGTCTTGTATTTTCAGTAATGTTGAGAATTTTATGACACCTTCAGTTTCATTCTCTTTGTGTATGTTTTTTTTTTTTTTTTTTTGGGTACCAGGGCTCGACATCAGGACTGCGCGCTTGCAAGGCAGGTGCTTATGCTGCTGAGCTATAAATGCCCCTCTTTGTATATTTCTTATGGGGAAAAGAAATGTTCTTTTCATTATGTTGCTGGCAGCTATCAGATGGCTTTTTTTTTCTTATAAACTAAATTAGTTGGTTGGTGGTTGGTTCTCTCCCTCAATATATATTTTCTTTCGATTTTATAGATATTGATACAAGACGCAGGGCTGCTTGTGATCTGGTACGAGGCTTGTGCAAGTTTTTTGAGGGACCCGTGACAGGAATCTTCTCTGGTTATGTTAACTCTATGCTTCAAGAATATGCAAAAAATCCATCTGTCAACTGGAAACACAAAGATGCAGCCATTTACCTAGTGACATCTTTGGCATCAAAGGCCCAAACACAAAAGGTAGATCTTCTCAGTGTTTTGTTTCTAAAACAGAAATCAGAAACAACAGGATTTAAAAAAAAAAAGATCTCTGAAAATTGGCCTGTTCCACCATGTAACTTGGTAGTTCTGATTAGAATTTAAGAGTCTCCAAAGACATTTGTGCTGAAGTGTTCATCTCCTTTTCTTTTCCATTTTGGGTGAGTGTAGGGGGTGCTGGAGATTGAACCCAGAGTCTTGTGTATGCTAGACAAATGCTCTCCTGCTGAGCTATGTTCCTGGCTGATCATCTCTTTTTATTTTCTACAACTGCTTACATTTTTTATGTTGTTATGCATAAAATATTTTGTGTCATTGTGCCCTGTTAAAAACTTGCTTTTCAGCATGGAATTACACAAGCTAATGAACTTGTAAACCTGACCGAGTTCTTTGTGAATCACATCCTTCCTGATTTAAAATCACCTAATGGTGAGTTTTGTGAAAGTTTTCTTCTATACAACTTGCAACAGTGTACTTGTAGTTTACATTTATATCATTATACTATGAAGTGATATGTAAAAACTGGTTCCTGTCTATGTTCAGGTTAGTGTATGTTGAACCTAGAGTCTTCCTGTGTCACAAATTACCCAGGCTGGGTTTGAACTGGTTAGTCTGTCTCAGTTTCCCACAGTGCTTGGGATTACAATAGTATATCACCATACTATGAAGTTATTTCTTATATTGAACAAAATCTCAAATGGTGCTGCAGCCCTTGTCCATATAAAATTAACTTTTGATGAAAAATATATGATGTGGTTAGGAGGGTGATAGAATAAGTAAGACTTAACTGTAATGTGGCTTTGCTATCCTTATGTATGCATAGGAATTATACTTTGGTTTCCTTTCCCTTTTGAAAGATAAATTCTTAAATACTGAAGTACTATGAGCATGTGGCACATTCCAGTGATCTTTGCTATTTTGGAGACTGAGAGGGGAGGAAGAAAAGTTGGAAGCCAGGTTGGGCAACTTAGCAAAATCCTGTCTTTAAAAAAAAAAGACTGGAAGCATAGCTCAGTGTTTCATGGGTTTAATCCTTAGTACTGCACACACATACACAAAAAGGATAGTTTCCTATGTTTATAAGAATATGATGATCTAGGGCTGGAGATATAGCTCAGCAGCACAGTGCCTGCCTGGCAAGTATAAGGTTGTGAGTTCAATTCCCTGTATCAAAAAGAAGAAGAAGAAGAAAAAGAATATATTGATTGAGGTTGAGATAATTCCGCTTTTCAAAAATACTCCATGTAAAAAATTTACACACAACAAGATTGACCGAGTATTGTAGTGAGCTTCTGTGTGGCCATCATCTGGCTTGAATTAGTAATAGTTGGCTGTTTTGTCAATTGATTGATTATTGGTTCTGAAAATTGAACTGAGTGCCCCACACATTTTAAGCAAGCCCTCTACCACTGAGCTACATCCCCAGCCCTGTTTTAGCCCTTTCACTAATTTGTTTTCCTGTCACTAGAGTAGAATAAATTATCTGGGTGTGTGTTTGTTTTGTACTGGGGATTGAACTCACAACCTTACGGCTTGCCAGGCAGGTGCTTATGCCACTGAGCTAAATCCCTAGCCCGAGGATAAATTATCTTTTTTTTTTTTTTTTTTTTTTGGTACCGGGGATTGAACTCACGACCTCTCGCTTGCAAGGCAGGTGCTTAAGCTACTGAGCTAAATCCCCGGCCCCCAGGATAAATTATCTTAAATTTTTATTATTCAGTTATGTAAGTGATACATGTTCATTTATCATGAAATTTCAAGGTAAGGGGAAGGAAAAAAAAAATTGGTCATTTCTTTTGACACAGGGTCTCTATGCAGTTCAGGCTGGCCTTGAGCTCAATTTGTAGGCCAGGCTGGTTTTGAACTCACAACGGGCCTCCTCCCTCAGCCTCTCGAATGCTGGGATTACAAGCATGAGCCACCATACCTGGCTAGTAGAAAAAATTATTTATAATATAATCTTACCCAAATTAGTAACTGCATAGTAGATCATTATATAGTTAATTGTGCTTTAATTATTTGACATTTTGGTTACCAGTTTTTTGTGGTACCAGAGATCAAACTCACAACTCTGCGCTTGCCAGGCAAGCGCTTAGGCTGCTGAGCTAAATCCCCAGCCTAGGTTACCATTTTTTTCAAACTTGCAATGTTGTTACTGATTTTTGAGTACTAGTCCTTAACACTTAAGTAACTATGACTTCTTATTTTTTTAATAGTGAATGAATTTCCTGTCCTTAAAGCTGATGGTATCAAATATATTATGATTTTTAGGAATCAAGTAAGTAGATTTTTGTCATACACTGTTTAAGAATTTTGTTACAAATCAGGTGGTTCTCTAATCTATGTATTTGACATTCACATCCAACAGAATATATCTTTAATGACATTTTAGAGAATGCTTAGTTTTCATTAAGTATCTTGTCTTTTTATAATTTCATTAAAAATTGGGTCCCAGACAATGTCCATACATTGCTTATGCCTTTTTTTTTTTTTTTTTCGGTGCTGGGGATCAAACTCAAGGCAAGAGTTTATGCCACAGAGTTAAATCCCAGCCCACTGATTATATCTTAAGTCTTTTAATTTACAAAAGATTCCTCTGCCCCTTTTCTGTGCCTTTATTCAAAGGTGAGTGAGTCATTTATGCTGGAGAGTTTCTCACACTCTTCGCAGCTGATTGCATCTTCTGGGTGTAGTTTATCTTGTTTCTCTGGTCCCTGTCTTCCTATACTGGAAGAGCTGGAGGCTTGATTATGTTTGGATTTGGGGTGGGAGTTTGCTTTTTCAGGACATACACATTTACTGCTTCATTAAGATGATAAGGCTTTTTTTTTTTAATCAGTACTGGGGATCAAACTCAGGACCACATGCTTGCAAGGCAGGTGCTTATGCCGCTGAGCTAAATCCCCAGCCCGCATTAAGATGAATCTTCTGTCATAAACAGTTTTTAACAACACTTTAAAAATTCAAATATGCAAAAAAAAAAATGAGTTATGCTTTCCATTGTATATGTCATTGTTTTAAAGTATATACTTAGTGGTTTTTAGTATAGATTAATTTTGATGTATACCTACACTGTCTTACACATAGATAATATAATTACCAAAATATATAGAAAACAGGTTAAATGTGGGTTTTCTCCCCTTTAGCATGACTTAATGCCTTAGCCATCTCAAAAGGTGTCAAATGAGGGTTTGATATGGTTGTTCATTTTGGACAGTGGTCCCCTTTATGTAGTTTTCCGTGTCTTCTCTCTCCCTTATCAATTAAGTACTTAACAATTCTTCCAAACTGTACGATTGGTGAAATCTCAGGTTGCCGCTCCATAATAAATATTCTCTGTTGTGCTCACTTGTCTGCAAGATTATGCCTTCATAGTTTTGCGCTCAGAAAAAAAGAATTGGAAAAGAAAGAATGAGAATTGAACCATTAGGTGTAGGTAGATGTTTTGATTTCTTAACAGTATCATTTCTCATCATAACAGCTGGAAAAGTTTTTAAAATCAACAAACCTTTCTCTTCCAGTTGTCTTTTACTCAATTGTAGCATCACTGGATTCATAACATGTAAATTATTATATTTTTCAGGTTCCAAAAGAGCATCTTTTGGTCTCTGTTCCTCTCTTGATTAATCATCTTCAAGCTGAAAGTATCGTCGTTCATACTTACGCAGCACATGCTATTGAACGGTTGTTTACTATGAGAGGGCCTAACAGCACCACTCTGTAAGTATCTGATCCTTGGTTATTCATTTTCAGCTGAAGATGAGGACTATACTGGTCAAAGATACTATATCTCTGAATGTTTTGCTAATTTCATTAGTGGTCAGAAAAACTGTGTACTTTCTATTCATTTATACTTTTGTTCCAGAAGAATTTGAGACAGTTTACCAGGATAATAAATTAAATATTAAAGTTAAATAAATTGGAGCAAAGGAAAATAACAGTAATGGTTAGTCAACAGAAATGTGTTTAGAGGATTCTGTGTTGTAAAGATGCTCCTAATTTTATTTGGAGTCTCCTAGAAGCTGAAGTGAATGGGGAATTAAAATATTTATAGCATTCACAAGCTTAATTAAGGTCAGAACAGCTACGAGCATCTCAGGAGTGAGTCTTTGTTAAGAGAATTGTGCAGTAACAATGTTCTCGGGAGCATCATGGAACAGCTTTTCTCATGTGCCTCTTTTGTACTCTCACTTAGCTCTGAGATGCAACACAGCCCAGGGAAAAGTTCTTTAGGGGCCAAGAAAGTAACTCTCCTGGCCTGACAGGATAAAATGTAGAGTCCTGTGTCTCTCAGGCTGTTCTTCACAGTGTTAATTCTTCAAACCAAGCTCTGGGTAACAGATGGAAAATAGTTCTAGGTTTTTTTCTTCACCAAGAACTTGAAGTACACGTGATCTTAGCCATTGAGAGGACATCTCTGGAAGTGAGTCAAGCCAGTACCTGTCTTCAAATCAGAACTCAGAGAAAACAGCTTCTGCTGTCTCCACAGGAAAAATAGATGGCTGAGACCCCTAAACTTCAGAGTGCTGTTCTCAGTCTGATGATACCTGTGACCCATGGGTGGCCTTGGCAGTTTTAGATGATGTTGACTTTACCTATTTTTTTGATTTGTTCGACTGCATTTGGTCCCAAGTGTGTATAAATAGGAACTTAACATGAGCACATGTAAGAGGTTATTTTTCAAAACCATCTGCCAACTAGGAGATGGCTCACTTTATGCCGAGAAGGGTGTTCCACAGTAACAATCTCAAGAGTTGGTAGTGACTGAAAGCTGTTTTTTCATCTATAGTTTTACAGCTGCAGAAATCGCACCGTTTGTTGAGATTCTGCTAACAAACCTTTTCAAAGCTCTCACACTTCCTGGCTCTTCAGAAAATGAATATATAATGAAAGGTAGGCCGTTTCCCTGGTGTACAGATCATAACTAAGCATCCAACCTCACATGGGTAAACACTCCTGAATCATAAAACTGTTTGCTAAGAAATACTCAGATTTAGATATTTTAAAATGAAAAGTAATGGTTTACTAATAAGTACTTTAGAAACTTTTTGCCTTAGTTTGATGTAGAGCCCTTTATTACAGATAATACAGCAAACTCCATTTTTCCTTCCCCAGATTGAATTTCTGAGGGTATATATCAGATTGTACAATAACCTCTGTTGCTGTCTTTACCGCTGGGACTTAGTAAAGGTGTTTGCATGTGGTAGACTCCACACAAGACTTGTGTCAGTGTGTCCTGATGCCCGCTCTGACTTCACAGACTGTCATAATCTCATTCTTTTCACTGTGGCATCACAAAAGCTTAGCAAAGTACCTAGATCCTAGGAAGCACTTTGCAAAGAAAACTAGCCAGATCCAGCTTGGTCAGGATCCTGGGGTGTGTGTGTGTGTGGCGTCAAGGTGTTTATTTGCCCGGGCTTCCAGCACTAAGACAGTAACTGGTCTGTGATCTTGATCATTGTTTTCAAGAGAGCAGAGTATGTAATACCTTCCCAATAAATTCTGTTGTGTGAGTTAATGAAAGGGTTCTGTGCTAGCCCAGATGAGGGGCATTAAGCCATCCTCTGACCCTCTTAGCCAAGGTTAGAGAACGCCTTCCTCTAGAAAGTGATGTCCAAGCAGAGGTATGAGGCAGAGAGAGATCAGTGTGTTGAAAGGTGAGTCTTTAGCTTAGGGAGAGGAAACATCCTGTGTGTATTTAGCAGGCAGAAGAGGATAGCTCTCTGCTCCTTAGGCCTGGCATAGCATAGGTACTTTGGTTAGTAAAAACAGCACCTCTGGAAATGATACTGTGGAAAGAGAACAGCCTTACATTTAGCTTACAGAAATGCATTTCTTTCCCATGTTACGAGTGGTATTTTGCAAAATGGACGCTGTGGCTTTGTATGTATTTTCATATTTTGTCTTAAGGTCCTAATTTCCTTGAGGGAGATCTATAGTTTTCTTTTTCAGTGTCTTGTAGTATAATGACCATGTTTCTTCTCTAAACAACCCAAGATAATTGCTCTCTCACTCTGCTACTCAGCCCATGTCAGTCCATTGTTCTTTCCTCCTCTTTATCTGCTTCTTTTGTCCTTTATTTATTTTGATTTTTTTACGTCTGGGGCCTTCTAAAAGTAGTTAAAATTTCCCAGCTATGTTTTATTGCCAATTCCTGTCTAATTTAAAAGGGACATTTTTAAATGAGAGAGCTGTCTGGGGTTGTTTAAGCATCTTAAAATTTTATCTGATGAATTAATGGGCATACCCTCACATTATTGTTTTATTCTAAAATTTAACTATTTTTTTTTTCATGTTTTACAGCTATCATGAGAAGTTTCTCCCTCCTACAAGAAGCTATAATCCCCTATATCCCTACTCTCATCACGCAGCTTACACAGAAGCTATTGGCTGTTAGTAAGGTAACAGAGCCAATTGTGAAAATGAGGTTGCTTTGTAACATGCTTCTCACTGGGCCTCAGAACTCCTTGGCACTGGGGAGGTGTCTTCTTCCTAACCAGCCTTTGAATGCTATTCTAAAAATTATTTGGATGCTGACAGTGTGGAGATACAATAGCAGCCACTGTTAAGTATGAGCTCAGAAACTTGAATGTGATTTTGTTCTCATATCAAAAGTAACATGTTTAAGAAAATCAGATAATCCAAAAATTGTTTTTTAGATGTTAAGAGATGCATGAAGCAGACATAAAAGAGGCTATTTAGACTTCTATCATATGGCAGAGTTCTTGTATCTTCTGTTTTGTTTTTATTTTTTTCAAAATGTTCATTCTGTGTCTCAACATGGTATAGATATTTAGATTTGTATGTACTAATACTAAATTTTAAAAATGAAAAATGACAGCACTTGGGAGGCTAAGGCAAGGAGAATTGTTGGGAGTTCATTGTGAGACCCTGTCTCAAAAAAGGGGGGAAAAATTAGTCTAAGGTTCACAAAAGTGCCATTTAGATGTTTAATCCTATTTATGTGAAATAAATTCACAGGACATGTATTAGAGGGACATGACAATAGAGTGACTATATGTCACTGGACTTCTGGGTTAGGGTCTTGAGCTACTGTGGGCCTTGGGGGATGCAGGGAGAAGGGAAACAGAACCCTGTGCCTCCCCTCAGTGAGTGTGCATTCCCACATTCTGATTTAACACATTCCCACCAGCTCGATTCATCCCTGAGTGACTGTCTCATTGGGTAGCTTATGCCACTGATGGTACAAACCGATCTAATCCCTTTTTCCGTCTTTTTACTAATAAAATAAAATCAGAGCTGCCTGGCATCAAGTCTTAAGAATTAATTTGAGCTGCCTAGCAGCAAGACATATAAATCTTATAGCCTTGTCATGAATGTGTTAAATCAGTTTTATATACTATTACTCCAAGAGAAATTTTATTTGGGAAAAACAAGGTTTCATGGTTTAAAAAGAAAATTCCATATAGGGGCTGTAACCTCAGTGTGGGAAGCTGAGGACTGCTGGAAATTCAAGGCCAACCTGAATCACATAGACCCTGTCTCAAAAAACAAACCACAGAAGTTCAAGTAAGGCTGAGGGTGTAGCTCTTGTATATGCTTGACTAGCATATACAAGACTGGGTTCATTCCCTAGTGCAGAAAAATCTATATTGGGTATTATCTCTCAGCAGCAAGAAAACTAATATGCTTGTCAGAAATTTAAAAAAAAAAATTTTTAAATTCTAAACAAGAACCAGTTTAGTGAACGTTGGTGTTCTTAATGCAGTTTTTTTTTAATAGCATCTAATTTCCATGTTTTAGGAGAGTGTTTGATTTTTGATGATATTTAATAGTCACTTAGATTATAACATTAATTTTTCCCCCTAATTTCAGAACCCAAGCAAACCTCACTTCAATCACTACATGTTTGAAGCAATATGCTTGTCCATAAGAATAACTTGCAAAGCTAACCCTGCTGCTGTGGTAAATTTTGAGGAGGCTTTGTTTCTGGTGTTTACTGAAATTTTGCAAAATGATGTACAAGGTAAGTTTATAGGAAGTTATTTTCTTTGTAATGGAATAAAACTGTTACGATGGGTATAAAATGCAGCCTTGCTAACAGTTATGTGCCTTTTGTGCTAGAGTCACTCATTCTGAAGCTGATCACTTTTTACTTTTATCAACAGAATTTATTCCATACGTCTTTCAAGTGATGTCTTTGCTTCTGGAAACACACAAAAATGATATCCCATCTTCTTATATGGCCTTATTTCCTCATCTCCTTCAGCCAGTGCTTTGGGAAAGGACAGGAAATATTCCTGCTTTAGTGAGGCTTCTTCAGGCATTCTTAGAACGTGGTTCAAACACAATAGCAAGGGCTGCAGCTGACAAAATTGTGAGTCACACTTATTTCTACGTAACTAATTTTCTAACTAAGTTTGGAAAAACTAAGGATGGCAAGTTTTAACATTTTTTTTATTTAAAATAAAATGAGAATTACTAGAAAATGGTGTTATTTTGCTAGAATTAGGTGTCATTTTGTTATTATTCACTTAAATCCATGGTGGGAGATAAAAATCAGATAGGTTCTCTTCAGGAATTGCAGTAGCTTATTATGGAGAACCCCGCTCCACCATGTTTCAGAAAAATTTGAGAGGAGACTAATCAGTTATTCAATGTTGAATCCTTTTTCAAAATACCTATCACTTAAGTTTTGAAATTCTAATCCATGTCTCCTTTTTAACAGTTTATTATTTGATCTGCTTTGTTGTAGCCTGGTTTACTGGGTGTCTTTCAGAAGCTAATTGCATCCAAAGCAAATGACCACCAGGGCTTTTATCTTTTGAACAGTATAATAGAACACATGCCTCCGTGAGTATGACTGTAAGCTGTATATTTAACCAAGGATTTTGTTAGGTACCCAGAAAAATGCTAAAACTTATATTGTTGCTTTTATTCAATTCTTTAGTGAATCAGTTGACCAGTACAGAAAACAAATTTTCCTTCTGCTATTCCAAAGACTTCAGAATTCCAAAACTACAAAGTTTATCAAGAGTAAGTAAATCTTTAGGGTGTTTTACAGAAATAAAGAAGTAAAACTCTTAGACTTTATGGCTATAGACTTTGCATGTAAAATATCTTAAAATGATGTTCTCCAAACACTATAATCAGATTTGTGTGTATTGTGTTTACATTTTAACATCAAAACACCTTTTTAGTAGAATTTCAGTTGTAAAGAAATACATATCAGGTGTAAAGGATATTCTCTGTTAAGTTATATCAGAAGGCAAGTATTGATGCCAGTTGGTTATAGGGTTTTAGTGATATTTATCAATGTTTCTTTTTTATTTTAGTTGTCTTTTTGAGACAGGGTCTTAATATGCAGTTCAGGCTGGCCTTGAACTCAATTTGTATCCCAGGCTGGTGGTCAACTTGAAACAATCCTGCCTCAGACTCCCAAATTCTGGGATTACAGGGGTGTGCCACCACACCCAGCTTCATCAATAAGTTTCATATGGCAGACTTATAGTCAATTAATAGTTTAGTGTGGTGAGTCCTATATTGATACTCTCTTTTTTCAACAGGTTTCTTAGTCTTTATTAATTTGTATTGCATAAAGTATGGAGCCCTAGCATTACAAGAAATATTTGATGGTATACAACCAAAGTAAGTTTGTTTTTCATTGTTATATTTTAGTTTTTAAAACAAGAAAATAACCTCTTTCAATGTAAATCACTATCTTTGTATTGCTGATGATTTCATGGTTTTGGGCTTAGGGGCAGTATCTTTGTGATTGTTAAACTATTCTTGGTGTTGGGTTGTAAAGAAGAAAATCTCGTAATCATTTTCCTAATTCTCCACTGGCCCTATCTTTCTAGAGACCAAAACCTGTGCTCTCCTTATTATGAATAAAATGACCCATCTTTGGTCCACTTTTTCTACTTCAGACCATTTGTTAAAATATGAAATATAATTTTGTATCATTTATAATTGTGAAAAACTTTACTCCTGGAATGTTTGCAGTAACATAACAAAATGATTGGCCATATCATGTCTTAAATTTAACACAAGTATGTAAGCAAACAGGGTTGGGCAGTTTATAATCTAGAAATGTTTAAAAATTAGTTACTGCTGGATGATGAATGGGTTGTTTTCTGTTATCTGTTCTAATTCTTCAGAGATTTATGTGATTTTTTGAAGAGTAAGTTGAAAGATTTGACTTAGCACAGGCTTATAATAATATGAGGATATTTATTCACAAACGATAACTACTTAATTGGGCACAGGGTAGAGGTTTAACAGGGACTTTCTTGAGTTTTGTCATCTCTAGTTCTCTTTAGCTGACCATGAATAAAAGCATATTTAGTAACTTTCATTAAGTAGGAGTTAAAAATATCTGAGCAAAAAATATCTAATTATTTTTCTATTTTAATTATAGTGGTTGTCTAATTTAATAGTAAGTAGATTTATTTTGCTTTAATGCATAGAATGTTTGGAATGGTTTTGGAAAAAATTATTATTCCTGAAATTCAGAAAGTATCTGGAAATGTAGAGAAGAAGATCTGTGCAGTTGGCATAACAAAGTTACTAACAGAATGTCCGCCAATGATGGACACCGAGTACACCAAGCTGTGGTAAGTGTTCCTCACTGACGCTCTTGGGAGGTTAGTGCTTTCTTCCTGTCTCACTGCAGAAGTAAGACTATTCTCTTAGGATCCAAGAGAATTGAGTTCTGATCTCAGCTTCTCTGCTAGTATTCATCATATCCATGGTACAACTGTGGCTCTTTCTAGCTTTGATGTAAAGAAGTATTGTTCTTAAGGTTAGTGAGGTGGAGCAGATTCATGGACCACTTTGCAAGCCTGGTTTAAATGATGTGTAAGGCTGCTTTTTTACAGTCCTGAAGCTCAGCTAAGTTGCTTTTTGTCTTTAAGGAGAACAGCTATGTAGGCTAGATCATCTGCATCCATACTTGATGTCTCAAGGTCTTCCTTGTCATGATCGTGCCCCTCTCTTCCTCCTTTTGGGGTTCTCCTGGGCAGCTGTTCCAGACCTGGCAACTGGACACTAATTTCCTCTAACAACTCTCTTAGCATTAAAAACCTTGGTTAAGATGGTTATCATTTTTGAAAAACAAATTAAGATCTTATAGCCAAAGGAATAGAACAGTTTCTGAGTAGGCATAAGTGCTGATGGCCATCTTAATTTCCAACATTACTCTTGAGACTATGAGTCTGTAATTTTGTTCTTGAGGAATTTTGTTTAAATTTGCGAAGTATTTTCCTGAGGTTTTTGTCTCTGCTTTCTCCCAATCTAGGACTCCTTTATTACAGTCTCTGATTGGCCTTTTTGAGTTACCTGAAGATGACACTATCCCAGATGAAGAGCATTTTATTGACATAGAAGATACACCGGGATATCAGACAGCCTTCTCACAGCTGGCATTTGCTGGCAAAAAAGAACATGACCCCGTAGGTCAAATGGTGAACAACCCCAAAATTCACCTGGCACAGTCACTTCACAAATTGTCTACTGCCTGTCCAGGAAGGGTAAGTGTCTGCTGTCGCAGAGCTGTGTGACTGGTGGAGACTTTGTTAGGAGAGAAGAGGGCAGTTGTTACCATGCCTGTTTTCAGTGGTCAGCATTACTATACCACATCCCATGGAGTTTAGGGAAAGCACATTTTTAATTTAAATGATGAGCATTTTTCCCCTAGTGTTAGGTCCTTCAAATACATTTGAAGTAAACGATTTTAGAAGTAAAGGTAGGGCCAGGGATTAAAGCACCTGCCTGGTAAGTGCGAGGTCATGAGTTCAATCTCTGGTACCAAAAAAAAAGTAAAGGGAGAAAAATCCTTTAAATAGAATTGTATTTCTCAGTTTTAAATAACACTATTAAGCTTTGGCATTTAATAGCTATATAGTTTTATTTAGCCTTCATCTTTTACAGTCTTACGTCTTTGAGTATATTTTTCATTCTTTGTTCATGGGAAATTTCATACATAGAAACAGCATAGCCCTTATATACCTAGTTTCAATAAGTTATAATATTTTACCAATTTTTTGGTAGAGAAAGAACAAGTTTTAGACATTAATATTTTACCCAGAAGTATTTCATTATGCATCATTAGGATATTTTTTAAACCTAATCAGAATGTAGTATTATAGTAATACTTCCTCACTGGATCTACTTTTGAGGCCTGTCCATTTATTTTGAGACAGTGTCCCAGATTGGTGGGACTGCTATATGCATACCACAGTGCCTGGCTAGGCCTATCCATTTCTCAAAGCATAAAAATACCTGAGTTGCTTGGAACTCCTTTGGACAGGGATCAGAGCCTGGCTGCCTCCTGTGAACTGTGGAAGCTCCTGCAGCTGCTACACTCTGGAATGCGTCAGCACCTGCAGCAGCCAGCAGTGGTCTCTCTTTTACAGGTTCCATCCATGGTGAGCACCAGTCTCAATGCAGAAGCGCTGCAGTATCTCCAGGGCTACCTTCAGGCAGCCAGCGTGACGCTGCTCTGACCTGCGTTTTCCTGACTGGCTGTAAACCCACTGCGGGTGAAGAATCTGAGACTTGTGAGCACAGCTGCATTCAAAAAAGCAAGTTTTCCTTTTGAACTTGTCACAGTTTCCATCTTATAAAGGATATTAAATGTTGCTTTAAGCTGAACCTTGAGCAAACTAGATGGTTTGTGTGGTCATAAATATGTGGATGACTTCTGTTTGCAGCTTCAAGGGGCAAATATTAATAGTTGAGTGTACAACCTTGATTTGAGCATTTGCACGGTTTGTAGGTTTGTATCATTTTAAATTTTTGACAGCCACTGTGGAAACTTATGTTACTAAATCCTTTTGTTTTGAAACTACTGGCCATTCGTATTCTTGTCCTTTGTATTTAAGCTTTTCTTGGAAAGGTAAATAAGAATCACTTGTGTAACTTGCCAAGCAATGCACACTTCATCGTTTTAAGCCTATAATTAGCAATAAAGAAAACCCTAAAATGTGTATCTAAGAACATCTTAAGGACAGGTTTCTGGTGCTCCCTGACACTTAAAATTCTTTTTTATAAGTTTCTCCCTTCTCCTCTGGACTCCATAAAATGCTAATTTTGAAATCATTTAATCTTTTTTTTTTTAAACAAAGAAGAAGGGCATTAACATAAGTCTGCAGCTTATCTACCGCAATTGTGTGGAGCAGCTTGGGTGGCTGCACAGGGGTCAGGGCGGGAGGTCCTCCAAGGGAAAAGCATTGCTGACTTCTGCAAGAGAGCATTGGACAGCAGGGATGTGCCCAGCAGCCCCCTTTCCTGCAGGTCAGAGGGCACATGGGACACCACAAATAGGGGCTTCAGGGCTAGAAGCAGCCTTGGGAATGCACGGCCATCTGCCTCCGCCTGACCCGCAGCTTCTCCAGCATTTGTTTTCAAGGCAGGAAGAATCAGAATGTCTGAACGTTGGGAAACACAGCTTATGCTGGAATTGTTAATCGTCCATGTGTCATAAACTGGAACCTCTTTCTGCGTGGTGATTTCTTTTGTAGACACCAACTCTGCTTTCCTATGCATTGTTTTTATGGTGTTGCTTGGTTAATTTCAAGCTATCTAAGCTTGTTTCTACCATCTAATCTTTTTGTTGTGTTGGGGTTTTTTTTTGGCTTTTACAAGGAAACAGTAAATTTTACAGTACTGTTTTGGCTTGAGTGATCATTGGTGAAGGATACAAGATATTATTGAAATGACTATTAAAGTCATTTGTGTAGCATACTGGGAAGGCACATAGGGAATTGTTGGTAACAACAGTTCCTGCATTACTGGTTCCCAGGCTGCTTTGCTTATAATGGCTCTGCTCTTACTGAGGCTGTGGCTGCTAAACAGTTAAAGATGGGCCACTGCAGTGACTCCTGAGGACGCTGGATTCATTTAGTATCTTAAACTGAATGTGTCCCATCATCAGTTCAAAATGAAATAGATGCTTGTCTTGGGAAATGCCAAGCAGGTGTGCTGTTTAAAGGAAAACTAATGCTTTTCCTTTCTTTCCTTTGGCCCAGTTAATTTTTAGCATTCAGTTAATTTTTAAAGATGCTTCCTGTAGAGGACTCTTACCTACCATCCAAAACAGTTTTTGTGTATGTTCTTTAAAGGCTTTAAAACCTGGCCTGTCCTTGCCCTGGACTGCTCGGCTGTGCCAGCCATCAGGATACACCTACCACTTTTCTGTTCCAGAAATTCTTTGCTAGTGGCCCCTCCTTCCCATCTTACCTTGCCCTTTGCTGTGGAATGCTTATGATAGACAGAGACAGCTTGATGTTTGTATCTTTGCTCGAGAGTCTAACTAAAAATCCAACGTGGAAAACAACCTATGGGCCAAGAATGAGCCAGGTCTTATCTCATCGTGGACACAAAGGGGTGACATGTCAGCCGAAGCTCTCGCAAACAGCATATATTGCTTGTTGTGTGTTTAAACATTTGGCACTCTGTGGGATGTGTTTTTGTGAAAGTTTGTAATCACTGCTCCAAAGAAGTTAGTGAACCAGCAGTAAAGCAAAGAGGAAAACGGAGAACCATGATAGGTTTAAAAAGTAATGCAAAATTTGCTAAACTCCTAGGGAAATGATTTATAAGTAGTTTCTGGGCCTCGGAACCAATTATTTGGGTTTCCCTTATTTCCTATGAGAAGTAGTATGTCCAGTTCTTTAACAATTTAGTGTTCAAATTTAGAACCAACTGAGTTTGACTGCGGAGGTATCGCTGTGTATGTGGCTTGGCCTTACAACAGCCAGTTTGTGGTGTCCTCGTTCTCCGCTTTTGCCTCTTAGCATTAATGGGTCCACATCCTGATTTCCTAAGGTGCAGGTCACACAGCTGGCCGGAGCTGGATCAAGGCCCAGGCCACCTGCCTTAACACTGTGTCACGGCTTGGCACAAGTCCTTAGAAAGCCAGTCAGTCAGTAAGGACATGGGCCAAAATGCTCTGTTCCTGGTGGTGTGACCACCCTGCTGTGGTCAGGAGCCCTCCCCATCCTCAGACACAGTCCCAGAGCCACCTGGTGGCTGTGAGCATTTATTTGTCCTATTAACGAAAGCCCAGCGCTTGCTCTGCTGAGCAAGTTCCTTGTTCCTTAAGAAATATGGAGGCCTGGCCCCGTGATTGGAAGGCAGCAACCCATCCCTAGGGTCTACCCTGGAGATTTGTAATGTTTGAAACACTGCTCTTGAGTAGAGCAAAGACACTCCACAGAACCTTTGGAAGTAGCTTAGAAGTATTTTCCAGTGGCTTCTCCAATAATAAGGAACATGGCTCGTAAGACATGGGCCAGCTTTCCCTGTTTTCTGGGGGTACTGCCACACATAGGAGCAAGGCTGTTCTGCACAAGTTCACTGGTTGGGGAAGGCAGGCATAGCTAGATGAACACATTTACCTATGCAGGTTTCCTCCCTTTACAAACCGTGATGTGAGAGAGAATTTGAATTTGGGCAGCATGAAAACACCATCTCTGTAAAGACCATGCCACAAGAGCTGAGGAAAAGTCCTTGGACTGGATGGGAAACAGTGGACAAGAGGTTTTTCACCGTGCACAGGAAAAAGGCTTATCTGGGTTTTTGCAGCAAATGGCATCTGATAAAATAGAACCTGATCCTCTCAGTGAGTCCCCTAGGTTCTGCCATTCCTAATGCAGCATTTGTGCTTGGTGTCCCTCTTAGGGCCAGCAGCAAGTCGGGGCCAACTACACATAGGAGCAGGAAAGTCCCTTCTGCCTTCTTTCCTTGACTCTGGTCCATGGGCCTCGGAGAGACGGCTCTTAAATGGGGCATCCTAGGGGCCAGACATCAAATAAAGCCCACTGCCACACACCATGCATTCCACGTCTCCAGCCAGCTAAGCATCTGACAACCTGTGCCTCTAACCCTTGGTCCTCTCCACTGTCCCAACACAGTGCTTAGAAAGCCAAAGGACAGACTGGCTGTGGATTCAACCAGTGGTGCTCCAAAGCCAGCTGAGGCACAGTAGCTATAATCCAGTTTCCAAATGACAGGTGGTGCCACCCAAAGGAATCGTGGTCATTGTTGCAGTTTAGATCTAAAGTGGCCCCTAGGATCTCAAGTGTCAGGATGGTGACTGGACTGTGGGTTCTACAGCTGACTTCTGTTAACAGGTAGGGGTGTGGTTGGGAAAGGTAGGGGTGTGGTCGGGAGAGGTAGGTCAGCACCAGCATGACCTGAAAGGGCAACTCCCCCTTCCTGCCTTGATGGACCCTGTGCTTCCTCCCTCCCTCCCATCCTGCTGCTGCTGCCTGGATCCGGCTGAATATGCAAGGCCTAGGCTACTGAGACATGAGACAGTGCAGACCTCTCTCCTCTTAGCACCAGCCTTCAACCATGTTTATAGTGTTCTTGTCCGTAAACCCAAAGCCAGAAAAATAACTTCAGCCTACCAGAAGAGCACACACTAAGTGTATGGTATGGACACCAGCCAAGGGAGGAAGTGCGGAAAAAGAAAAGCCCAAGCCATCTCCAAACTGCAGTCTCCAGGCCATCCACCTCAAGGGTCCTCGGGCATAAGAACAAAGACATCATAATCTCCCTGACTGCAGATACTACAGAACAGTCAAAGGGGACGCAGAGGTCACCACAGACCTTTAGTGCACATGCAGACTAGACAAGACGTTGCACCCTCAGGGGACGTCAAAGGTCTGCTGTAGTGTGAGGAATGCAGGACGCTGGCCATGAGCTCCTCGGATCCACGTGGAAAGGAAAAGTGTCCTGTTGCCTGCCTGCGCCCCAGCTCTGTACCGCCACTGGGGCCAGCAATGCAAATGCCACTGTCCCAGCAGGGCAGGAAGCAGGTGAACACAGTAAGATTGATGTTGGAATCTAGCCTCCAGGTGCTTTTCCACATGGTTTTAAATTTTACTGTAGTAGCTGCTTTGCTGTTGTCACTGCAGCCCTAGGTTTGTGTCAGGCAGCTTCTAATCCATGTAAAGGGATGAACAAAGCGAGTATTTCTAAAATGAAACAGGTTAACAGCACATAATAAAGCAATACAAACTTCCTAAAAGTTTTTTGTTTACAGAAATTAGAATAGTGATTACAAAGCGAATGTGCTATTTTAAAAATTGTTTGCACATTACATTCATATATATCTGTACAATTTGTATTAAACCAATGCAAATACACAGGGGCAAGGAAAGTCCAATAAGATGGCTGTGCTGCTTCATTAAAACTCTTACCCCATCTTTAAAAAAAACTGAGCTGGGCATGCATGATGGTGTACTCCTGTAATCCCAGCTCTTGGGAGGCTGAGGCAGGAGGATCTTTGCAAGTTCACGGCTAACCTGAACTGCATAGTGAGACCTTCTCTCTCTTACACAAACGCGGACGCACACACACAACTGGCTAATTTCTCTACCAACCCATCAATGCTTATGCACAAACCCATAATTTGTGCATTTGGAAATTTTAAGTCTTTCTCATTTAGTCCCTCAAATCAGATGGTAGCAATATGCTTCTCAAAGCCATGCATCTCCAGCCTGACTTTCTGGCACCGTTCTGATCTGCTGGGCTCCTCTTGGCACCTATGCAGTAAGCAGCAGCAGCTTCTTGGGAAGGTCAAGCACCAGGTCAGCCCTGACAGACCCGGGGACCAAACTGAGTCCCACCACTGAGAGTTCACCCAGGTGCCAGCACACAGTGGGCCTGGAAGACCTGGCCTTGAAGATGACGCCCATCTCCACGAACTACAGACTACCTGCCCTGGCTTCGGAGGGCCTCACCCAGCTTAGAACTTTACCTGTAGAATTTTATACCTATGTCCAGACTTTGCATTAAAACATTCCAAGAGAAAAACGAGATTGAGAACACCAAACCACTGCCCTGCGAGAGGAGGCTACAAAGAGCCCAAGGTGGGCAGGACGATGCAGAATGGCGCTGCACAGTGAGTGACGAGAGGTCAGGAGACGACATGCCCTACCACGCGGGTCCGCCTTGTCATTCTCAGTGAAATCAGCCAATCAAAATAGAGAAGTTGTGAAAAACAAAGTGAAATGGTGGCCACCAAGGAAGGACAGAATGAGGACCCACTGTGTAATGGGTGCAATTTCACATTTGTAAGAAAAAATGATACGGAGATGTACGGTAGTGACAGTCACAAGACACAGGACACGTGTGGTAAACTACACACTAAAATAGTTGCCAGCATCCTGATGTCCCATCCCTCTTCGGTGATGGCTGAGAGGCAGTGACAGTAATGGAGGCTCATCTGGGGCTGGGGCACACAGTGCTGGTCCCATGTCCTGCCAGCTCCTCCACAAAGTATCCAGTCATGAAGGGGAATGCTGCCCCAGCAGCGCAGCAACATGCCTGATGGGAGTGCATGTCCTCACTGTGACACACAAAGCGCAGCGTCAGTTTTACGGCTTCCCTGCTGAGAAGAGGCTGCCCACACCTGGTCACCAGCCAGAACCAGACAGACAGCTAAGGCCTGTACGCTCTCACTGTGGGGCCTGCGAGACTGACAAAGACAGCGGAAGGTGACCAGAGGTTTCTCAACAGGCCACTGGACCGGGAAGGGGCAGGCCAGTACAAGACAGCTGCTTGGATCTGCCCAGGACTTGGGGAGTGGGTGGCAGCATGTATTTCCTGATCAGGAATGGCAAGGACAGAAGGGAGGAAATGGGAAGAGCAAGAGTGAGTGCACACAGTGTCAGGAAAAGCACGCTTTCTTTTACAATTTCAAAGTAATTCTTAAGAGCGCTGTAATGGTTCCGTAGATGAAAATACCAATAAAAAGGCTGTTAAGAGTATTCTAATTTTAAACTATCATTTTTCCACTCTGATACTTGTAACCTGTCCAAAACTGATGTGAGTGAATTACCCAAGTTAGCCCTGGGCCATATTTCTGTAAATACCTGGAATGAGTTTCTACAGTCAAACACCAAAGAAGACACCAGCTGTGAGGCACATAACCTATAATCTCAGCATTTGGGAGGCTGAGGCAGGGGGACTGGCACAAGTGCAAGGCCAATCTGAATAAGAGAACCTGTCTCAAACACCCTCCCCATCATGCTCTGGTGACTGCACAGTCTGTTCAAGGGCTGGCAGCCTGCAGGACACCTCAGCAAGACTCACCAGCCATGAGACGACGTGTTGTGAAAGCTGTGAAATGTCTTTTTCCTTTCACTGCCTGTTTTCAAAACGTTGCGTTGCTTTCTCCCCTTGGCACTTTGTGTGCCTTCTGATTATTTCTGGTGAGTCCGGCAGTCCGTCAGTTGGCTTTAGAGAAAACACCTCTATAATCACCTGATCTGCTTGAGACAGGGCCTCACTGTCCAGACTGGCTCTGAATGCCCAGCAGTCCTCCTGCCTCACCCAAATGCTGGGATTACAGGTGCGTGCCACACCCCCAGCTTCTATCCAGTTCCTTCCAAACTGAAAAGCAACAACAAAAAAACCCGGAAGCCTTCAGCCAGGTCACAACACATGGCCGGGGCACCTCGCTGTACCCCAGGGCACGCAGCGCTTACTGGCTACTGAAGCTAGCTCCCCTACACAGCCCTGCTGCACACTGAGTTCATTCCCTCACATCTTTCCTTTAGTTACTGTTCACCAGGATCAAGAACTTCTTTAGTAGTGGTTTATTGATCAATGGTTTGATATAAAGTTATTTTAGATCGTAAGGCTTTTGCTCAGAATCACAAGCATTACGAATTTTTTTAATAAAAAGTGGGGGGGGGGGATGGAAGGGGACCAACCTATCAGTAGTGGTACTTTAGAATAAATTAACGAAAAAGTTTAGTATTACCATTTATTGGTGACAAACACTTTTTACTTACATTCCATGGGGAGAAAATGTTCCAGCGTAAACAGTGAGTGGAAGCGGTACTTAACTCGCAAGACGACTATGCTTGTCGCCTGGACCAGATCAGACCTCCGTGCACACACCTCTGTGCACTTGCACATCAAAAGCAACACAGCTGCATATATAAACAGTCGTTCTTCTAGCCCTGTGTGGAGATGTCATTAACAGTATCAAGCACTCAAGGAAAATCAACCTGCAGGCTTGAACGCACTACATGGAGATCACATCCTGTAGTGTAGTATAGTGAACGCTACATCCTCAAGAGCCGTATGTGTAGACACAATTTTTTCTTTAATAATCTTTAAGACAAGGATCAAAGTTCATTTAAGTCCTGTTGCATTAACAAAAATAAAAATAAAATAGAAAAGGACCAAATAATCATCTAAAGTTTAAAATTCCTAAATTGTCCGATTTATACAACTGTGGGAGACCTTGCCAAGTTGGCGAGAAGTCCAGGACTGTTTCGGCTAGACCAGAGGGCACGCAATTTGCATCAATGAAATGGTCCTGGGTTAGTCCAATAAAATAAAAATGTATAACCACATACACATGGATATGATCTTTGCCGGTTAGATTACTGATACAGTCAGTCTCAGACAAGTTTCTTAACTGTGCTATATAACTAGATACAATTGAGAAACCCTCAAATGAAAGTTTTATATAGTGTCATCAAAAGAAAATAATGAAACTTAGAATATGCATCACTGTTGGAAGAGAAAGCAGTGTTTACAGTGTGGGCACTACAGGAGGTGGTAGGGCCAGAGCACGCTAGAAAGATCAGGTTACACTGAGTAGGAAGCATTCGATTCTCTGGTGCTTTTAGTTCTGAGGCCAATCTAAGGCCTCTTTCCGGCATGGCTATCCAGAGTTGTCCCAAAGTGCATGAGTGAGCCAGGATGCTTTCTGTTTCTTTACTCAGGAAGGGGGGAAATGGCCAAAGCACTGATGTGCCCTGGGCACAGGGCTGCTGATTTCCCAGACGAGCCAGGCTGCTGGGCAGGCCCCTCCTTCCCTACAGCAGCTGCTTCTGTGCAGGAATCTTGCTTCACAGAGCAGTGTGGCCGCGGTGCCTGGTGTGTCCACTGTCTTCAGAACGGCTGCCCACTTTCTTACCCACTATGTCTCTTGGCCCACTGGAGGTATCAGAAATTCCAAATTTTCAAAGCAGTTTCAGTATTTTCAGTATATATGTTGAATCTTTTAATGGTTCATGGCCAAAAATGGTTCAGCACCTCCCACACCTTTAAAGAAGAAAAAATGAAAATGACAACAGTTTTGAAATGAAAAAAAACTAAGCTAATATTAAAAATGAGCTTGGCAAACATTGGGAAGTCTAATAGTACAGGCCTTGGTTAATAACTGAGTTTTTCCAAGATATACTGTTCAGTAAGAAGTGTGGTAACTGTCATCTGGGGGGGGGGCAGTAAGTTACTTTTATGTTGATACATAGGAAACAGATACAAGGAACCAAAAAAATGTGATCCCTGGGGGAAGAAGGCCCCTGGGGAAGAAAAGGAAGGATGGAGACATCGAGGGGTGACATGTCACACCCTTAAGTCTGTGAACTGTGTAAGGTGCTACTTACTCAAAATTAACCCTACAGCATGCATAGCCCTCCTAGAGAACAGGACCCTGGGGCAGGGCTTCCCCAGAGCAGGGGAAGAGAAGGGAAGGCAGGAGGCGGGCACATGGGCCACTCAGGCTCACTCACACAGACACTGGTCCGTTTCCTGTTCTTGGCGTCTCTGTGCTTTGTTGGTCCAACTCTGACAGCAATTTTAAAATATTCAGTGCAGCCTAGAGGAAATGGAAAGAAAAGTAAAACCAAGCCAGTGTTTGGGGCTACAGCAAAAAACGCAGAGAGGAAGGGAAGTGAATTTCCAGTTGCCAAGGAAATGGGCAACTTCTTTAACTCTGGCCTCCCCTTTAAAGAGTTATCCAGTTACTTCCTGGAATAAAACTGTTAATTTTATCATACTCCTTTTTAGTATTTTTAACCTTACAGTAACCAGACTCCAAGTTTCCTATCCTGCTATCACGTGTTTCCTTGTCACTGTGCTTTCTTCAGAGACATGAATGGATGAGTGGATTACAGCCCATCATGTGACTACGTGAGGTCTGTGAACCTAATTTCTTCTCTCAGTTTTAGTGTTTCTTGTAACAACTTTACTTGAACAGAAACCAACATGAGGGGCTTTCTCAGCTGCCTGACACGGGCCTGCGCCTCCCTGACCCGTTCGGTCAGGGATGGGCCCAAGTCCCAGTCCTCTCTCATGTTAGTACAGGAAGGGCGGCCAGGGCAAGCTCCCAACCCAGTCCGCTGAGCCCTCAGAAACAGGACATGTGTCAGTCTGCGGGAGAACCGTTTTCCTGTCTTTCTGAGGCCAATGACAACCTGAACAAGGAAGCGAAAGCCCCACGTAACTGTCCAGCTGACCTGGCTGGCCCTCCCCAGGAAGCCTGACCTACCATATCATGGCAGGACTCCACATCTTTGCCAATACCGTGGCTGATCAGAGGTGGCTGAGAGGAGCAATTTATAAGAGATACAAATTCGTTCTTGTTGTTTTTTGGGAAGTCTTTGTATTCAACCTAAAGAGGAAAAAAAGAACTGAGGCCAGGATTGGGAGCAGGAGGGACAAGACAAGTTCCACCTGACTGTGGCCACCACCACCTGCCATGCCACTCAGGGGAAAACCCTGAGCCTCCAGGTTCCCTGGGCTGGAAGAGCCATGTCCTTCCCTAAAAATCAAAGGATCTGCCCAATGAGGCTGCTCACCCAGGACACGTACCGGGTTACCAGTCGGCAGAGGCTGTCTAGGGTTTAGAAATGTTACCACCAAAGGACAAGGACTTTGTCTCCTCCACCATCCCTTTCCCACCAGTCTCCCCAAAGAACTTGATCTTGCTGCTTTGTTTTGCTTTCCGTAGTGCTAGATGTTAACCCCAAGGCCTCATGTGGGCTGGGCAAGTGCTGTACCCACTTAGTTACACCCCAGCAACAACCTGATATTAAAAATAAGGTACACAGCTCATTTTCTGAGAGGAGCCCAGAGATGACCACATGGAGCCAAGAGCTTTCCAGTTCAGGGCCAACCGTTACCTGGAATCCCTGGACTGTGGAAAGGTAGTCCAGCTGCTCAGAAGGTCTGGTGAGAGGTCCATGGGGTACGTGGCCTGAAGAGATGTTGTTCTTTAAAACGGTCTCGGCTGTGGGCGAGGTGCCCCCGTACAACAATTCCCGGGCTATCATGGCAGTTACCGTAGCCTTTGCTGGATTTGGAGCCACTCTAGAGAAATCTTTGGTATGATGTCCTTGACTGACTCCTACGGCCTGGGCAACCTCAGGCACCATGGGAAGAATTCCAGCAGGCAGCTGCTGATGACTAAGATAAGGCATCCTAAATTCATCTTCTTTATGACCTGGGGAGCAACACAAACACATCAACACAAACCCACATTCGCTGCCTGGAGAGAAACCACAATGCCGTGCACCCCACGCTGCCCACCCCCAGCACACTTGGCAGCTCCAGGAAGCCACAGTCACTCGGGATCACCATGATGCTAGGGTCACACTTACTAGTTCCATTTTCATCCCCAGAACCAGGTTCAAAAAAGGTTACTTTTCTTCCATCCCCTGATTTCTTTACTGGTGTCTTAAAAACAAAATCAAAAAGAAAAAGAAGAAAAAGGCCATGAGCATAAATCAAACCATCCAGCTCTACATTTGCTGCCGTCTAACTACACAC
The DNA here is from genome assembly GCA_004027455.1 of Hydrochoerus hydrochaeris. Taxonomy (NCBI): domain Eukaryota; kingdom Metazoa; phylum Chordata; class Mammalia; order Rodentia; family Hydrochaeridae; genus Hydrochoerus; species Hydrochoerus hydrochaeris. The sequence goes on along the minus strand of PVLA01001517.1, from coordinate 319,525 downwards.
TCCAACCAACTCAAAGGAGGCCATATGGGCAACCAGTCCCCACCCTGCCCGCAGCGAGCAGCCGCCCTCTGCATGCGGCCCTGTGTGTGTGGCTGGCACTGCCCTCACACATGATAGGATAGCACTTAACCACAAGATGCTGGACTGGCAGAGCCACTCAGTTGAGAAAGCAGCTCTAGCTGGATGCCAACCAAATGATAATCCAATTAGAAAATCAGAAGACATTTTCAAGGAGAATGCACAGGTGGGGAAGGGACAAGGGAAGGCTCTTAAGGACCCGCCACACCTGAGGAGTATTCGGGGTTGTGCTTATTAAAAGGTGGTCCTAGTGGTGCCTTTCTCCCTGCTCATAATCTAGCAGACCTATGGGAATCAGGAAGGACATCCAAGACCGTCACTGAGTCTTTGCCATTCCTGGCCCAGTAATTTTTCAATGTGGGATTATTTTCATCTAGTGTTCAATTTACACAGAAAAAGAATGCCCAACGGGAACTGTACATCTGGCCTAATTCTAAGGCTGCACTACCTCATTACCCCAAATTAACAAAAGCATTAAAGGTGTCGCATGCTTCATTTTACAAGCACAAATGGCAGAATCACTCATGAATTTCAAGTCATGTTACCCATCATCATTACCCATCATCGGCCATATGCAGAGCAGCAAGATGCCCTCCAGCAAGGCACCCTCAGCCCACAAAGATACTGAACAGTAAGGGCTCAACCCAGAGCTGGGCTTGGCGCCCTGAACATGCACATCCCCTCCAAAGCTCCCACAGCTGCTGCAAGGGTGGCTTTACTGCCAGGACGCGGAAGCCTAGGGTAAGGCGGGAAGAGTGCCTGCAAAGACAGCCCTGCGCTCACCTTCTCCTCGGACTTGAGTGCTGGCTTGGCGGGCTGAGCCTGGGGAACTTTGAAGCCCAGGATCTCCAGCATGTTTTCCGCTGCATTGCGCTTGGCCACCTTCTTGTTGGTGCCTGTTCCTTCCGCAGTGTGGTTTCCGACCTTCACCTGCACACAATAATCGAAACACAGGCAGGCAGTAAAGACTAGGCAGCAATCAGTGTGTGCCAAAGGAGCCCGGCGAAAATCCGAAGCTGGATGGCTTCCCCAGGGTCGCTGGAGTACACAGTGACTACAAGAATCAGTCGCTGCCTGCTCAGCAGCTCAGAGCTGGCTGTTAAACATGGTCATTGAAGCACGGAAGGGTGCAACTGCTTTAACACAGAGCTCGGGAGCACTCGCATTCATCACCTCCTAATGAATCCATTTAACAGTCATCTCTGCTCACTAGATGGGTCAGCCCATCTAGTGTATCTGTATGACGGACATTTTGTTAGGATGGTGGTCCTGAAACATCTATTCCCAACTCTTGAGACCAGAGGTGTCACTCTGACAACCTGTAATCAGCCACAGTGGGAGTATCGCTATCATAGAGACCTGCAAATACTCTTATCACAGTATTTGTTACACACTGTCAAGCACTGTCTAAAGTACTGGAGAAAAGGTTTATGCAGATTAAGCTTAAAAACAAGGAAAGCCCAGTCATCCCACTGTAACCGGTACACAAAACCGAACATCTGCAAGTCTCCAAAGACTTCCTGTCCAGTGCAGCAGAAAGCACCCATGCTATTTACAAGTAAGTCAGGTCTTCAATGGTTAACTTTCACTTTACTTAATAAAACTATCAACTAGTATTCATGCTGGAACTCAAATCTCAAATCTAAATTATAGTTTTGTCAAAAGCATGACCTAAAATGGATAGTGACAAAGCATTATGTGCTGTTTGATTGTGAAACACTCCTGTTGGTGTTCACACTGAAGTTACAGGTATACATTTACAATAAGTAGTATTACATGGAAAAAGCTGTATGCTGCACATCCTCTGTATCGGTAACATGTATATTACACGTACGGTACGTATGTGTATGTGTCTACCCACACATGTATATTCTACCTGCCGGGACATCACCCTTATGAGCCTTTAGCAGCTGGGCTGGTCTGTTTTGCAGTGCATGGGACTGGATACATGGTTCTTGCACTAAAGGACATCTTAAGTCTCCTTTCCCTCCCTTTTTTTTTGAGACAGGGTCACAGTAAGTTGACCAGGCTGGCCTCAAACTTGCAATCCTGCCTCGGCCTCCTAGAATGCTGGGATTACTGGCATGTGCCTTCTTGGCTACAAGCTAGTTTTAACCATGTTTAGCTCTGCTCATTCGGCAGCACGCTCACAACCTCCTTCCAAGCTGTTCCTGACCACAAGGATCTGGCTGCTGAAACCAAAATCCTCCGTCACAAGCCCTTCCCTGGCCTGCAAAGAACTGGCCTGGACCTGATTCCAACATGGCTATCTACCAACCACCTTACCTCCGGCAAAACACTTTTTCTCAGCAAGCTACCACTTCTTAAAAATGGAAGGATCACTCCTTTCCCTAACTTCTGACCAAGTAAAAGAAACATCCTAGGTTAAGAGACAGTTCTTTATGTATTGCACACTGCAATCGCCCTGTCTGCAGGGGGTTCATTCCAAGAATCCCAAAGGAGCCCTAAAACTGTAAAGAGCACCAAGCCCTGTTCGTCATGTGAGAACACAAGCACTGGACCACTCCAACAGGCAGAGCGATGCCAAGAGAGCCACTGAGTGACACGGGTGGTGTGTGTAACAGCATGTATGCTGGACACAAGGATGCTTCACACTCCTGTGGGACATGGCTGGATGGCTCAGGATTTCATCAGCTACTCAGACAGTGCACGATTTAAAACTCAGGAAATACTGATTTCTGGAATTGTCCCTTTAGTATCTTCAGACTTAGGCTAACCATGGGTAACTGGAACCCCAGAAAAACAAAACCTCCTAAAAGGAGAGACCATGGTAGTCTTTTATTCATTACATACACACACGGACAAGTTACTGTGCTAGATGTGGCAGTGCACATCTGCAATCTGAAGTATTTAGGAGGCCAAGGCAGGAGAATCACAATTTATGGATCTGTGGCCAGACTGGGCAACTTCACAAGATGCTGTCTTAACATAAAAGTTAAAAAGAAAAGAGGTCTAGGATGCAGCTCAGGGGTCAAGCACTCCCCTAAATGCACAAGGCCCTGGCCCCACCCCCCAAATTAAATTCAGATCACACTTAAGCTAAGCTAAAACTGCTGGGAAACCAAGTACCAGGAGAAACATGCCATACTAATCTTAAGGGTCACCCTAATCTAAGTAAGATTATACCCCAAATTATACCCCACATGCCAGATCCTATACTAGGATCAGGAAGGGCAGGACAGAGCCTGACAGTACTTGTAAAATTTACCATTAGAAAAGAACAATTCATGACCTCAGGGAGCTGTAATGACTCACCCTTAACCCAGCACCCCAGAGCTCTTCGCCAGGCCCAGGCCACATGTCCCCACTCCTACCTGCTGGCACAGGCAGTGCTGTGCTGTGCTGTGCTGAGCAGACAGGCACACAGTGTAAAGTCCTTACATTACTGCAAGCAAAGTGGTCCTATGAGCAGTGTTTGATGGCACAACTGGGGCCCAACAGTCCTGGCCCCCTCAGGAAAGAATCCAGTCCTTCAAGCTGGGCCCACCGTGGTCAGAGAAGAACTGGCCGCGGCCTGAGCCGACCCACCTGCATCACGAACTCCCTGCGGCGGGGAAGGCCTCGCTCTGTGAGGAGAACGTACTCTGGTTCCTTCTCCTTTTTGGCCTGCTGGATCTGGGCCAGTCTGCTAATTGGATTCATCCCCTGGCCATATTCTGGGCTTGTCTGTAACTGAAGAAAAAATAATGTAGACATCACTCACAGAACAGGCCTGTTCAACTCAGGTCAGCATATGCTAAGAGGTAAGGTTTTACATTTATGTAATTAGTCAAATCTTTTTTAACCTTCCTGAAATATAACAAATGCTCTATAACTTTCTGTGATTATTCTAAGGTGATTTGAAGGCTTTAGGACATCAATACTTCACTATCAAGAGCAAGCACCAATGCAGGGTTGTTTTGGGTTTTTTTTGTAAGGGTCTCTTGCTGTAAGGGTCTCAGACTGATCTCAAACTCCAAGGAGCTGGGACAACCTGCATGTACCACCACCATGCTGGCTCAATGCCTACTTTTTAAATAACTTTCAACATAAGATAGACAGCATACAACCTGTGCACATCCTCTTGAATACTTCATCTCTAGATTATATTGTCATGATATAACAATATAAATGCCATGTAAAGTGTTACACTGCATTATTTAGGGAGGAATGACAAGAATAAAAAGGATCTACATGGTGAGTAGAAACGTTTTTCCCCTAAATATTTTCTTTTTTTTTTTTTGGTCTTTTTGAGACAGGGTCTTTCTATGCATGTCAGGCTGGCCTTGAGCTCACTTTGTGGCCCAGGCTGGTCTCAAACTTGCAACGATCCTCCTGCCTCAGTGTCCCGAGTGTTGGGCCCTCAAATATATATATATATATATATATATATATATATATATATTTTTGGTACTGGGGATTGAACTCACGACTTTGTGCTTGCCAGGCAGGCACTTAAGCCACTGAGCTAAATCCCCCGCGCCCCCCCAAATATTTTCAATCCAAGATCGGCTGAATGCACAAATGGCAAACCCATAGATACGGACAGCCAAATGTACTGTGATGGGTTCTTAACAGTAACTTAAAATCCAAAAACCATTAAAAACTTTAAAAGCCTCAAGCTGATGCTCCATGGAAAGAAAAACCTAAGAGCAACAGCAGCCACCTTCCATGCTGTGGAGCTCTTAGCCACGCCCTGGGCGGGGATGAGTCCAGGCCACTATGTGAAGAGAGGGCACCACCAGTGTAGCACTGGAATATATGGAAGAAAAATATGGATCTTGATACAGCATCAAACTATTAAAAATCGCAATAGAATGTCCCCAAATGGAATCCTGTCCCTTTCCTGGTGGTGAGCAAGGAATCCCTAGAGTGCTCTGCTAAGTCTGTTAGTGCCGCTCCAAGGAAGCGGCAGTCGCTATCTGCAACCCCCTCCCCCAAGCTGCCCTGGGGCCCTCCTGCACCTCAGGACCTCAAGCAGCTCACAGAGACAGAGGTTCTGCAGATGGCACAAAGGACTCTGTTCCTTGTGACCATCAGGTGCCCTACTGGACTGAGGCTGTGCCTCGTCTTTACCTCACTATAGTTCTTGTGTGGCACCAGTAAAGGGTCTACCAGGCCTGGCACATGGCCTCCAGTTCCATCCCCTTGTGCTTGGGCACAGCAACCTGCCTCTAACCCCAACCACCTCCCACAGTGAAAACTTCTCACCTTGCCTGTAGGTTTGGTCTTCTTTTTTATTCTTGGCTTCACTCGCTCCACTGCAGGCAAAGGTGGCAGCTTCTTCAACTCCTCAAGAACTGCGATGGCAGCATTCTTCTTGGAAATCTTCTTGCTCTTTCCTTCCCCTTCCCCTACAAACTCCCCCACTGAAACCCTGGTCACAAAGTTCTTCATGTGGGGTGGGCCGCTCTCCCGGGCCACCTGTGTCAGAGGGAAAGACTGAGTGAAAGCGTGACAGACACTTGTTAAAAGCTGTGGGGCACACTGGTTGGCACACTTTCCCCTCATGAAATTCAGAATGGGAGAGGGGCATGGAGGGCAGGACACACTAAATGAAGGCACATGAGGGCATGAGCCCTCTGAATGCTGCCACTTCCTTTGCTTGGTGCGTTTGTACTGGTCTGTGTTCCTGAGTCTATATGAGTCCAAAAATTTAGCCTAAAATAGAGGCTTTTCCATGTGCGGCCCCTATCAAGTGGTTCTCGTAACCCTGGGCTCACAGCTGTCCTTGCAGAAAAGAAGCTGGCCCAGCAAAGCCCAGAAATCCCTGCAGCACAAAGAATTCAAGTGTGTTTGCTCTGACCCTCCAGTCAAGACTGTGCTTATGAAATACTGGCTGCTGTGCAACTGTTAAGAGGGATGAGGCAAATCTCCAAGCCCCCATAAAAAGTAAATTCCAGCATATATCAAGTAAAAATAATCTAACTACAAGAGTTAACTCTAGTTAAGCACGGTGGCATATGCTTATAATGCCAGCACTCGAGAAGCAGAGGTTGAGGCAGGAGGGTCATTAATTCAAGGCTACGTAGCTAGTTCAAGGTCAGCCTGGCTAGATAGAGACCCTGTCTGGAAGGAAAGAAAAGAAAAGAAAAGAAAAGAAAAGAAAAGAGAAGAGAAGAGAAGAGAAGAGAAGAGAAGAGAAGAGAAGAGAAGAGAAGAGAAGAGAAGAGAAGAGAGACGAGACGAGACGAGACGAGACGAGACGAGACGAGACGAGACGAGACGAGACGAGACGAGACGAGACGAGAAAGCCAGGCATGGTAGTGCACACCTGTGATCCCAGCACTCAAGAGGCTGAGGCAGGAGGGTCACTGTGAGTTTGAGGTCAGCCTGGGCTACATAAGCAAATTCATAGCCAGCCTGTACTACACCGTGAGACCCCTTCTCAAAACAACAACAACAACAAGTTAACCCTAATTTAAAAACAAAGATTTTACAGCTATAATCCAATACATACACATAAATAAATGTGTGAAATGTTTATGTAGGCAAAAACAAACACAGGAAAGATAAAAAAGAAATTAATGCAATTATTTACCCAGAAGATAGAAGGGACAGGAGATGTGAACCTTTGGTATAGTTTTGATTTTCAGAACCATTTGGGATTTGGCATGTTTAAAAAAAATGAACTGACAGAAGTAGGATGGAAACCTAAAATTTAATATAAACAAATCTAACTTTATATTAAAAGTGATCAAATTACCTTGGAAGAAAAATAAAGAGTCCAAACTACATTAGCCAAGATACTTTTATTAAAAAAAAAAGAAGAAAAGAAAAATCAGTGTGAAAAGATTTATACTACTAGATTTCAAGAATTTTTACATTATGACAGCTTTATTATCATATTAAAAAAATCAACAGAACAAACTGCAGGAACAGATTCACAGATATCTAATCACTTGATTTCTAGCAGATGTACCAAAACAAATTAAAAATATTTTTGAAATAGCACTAGGAGCAGCCAGCTATCTGCCAGGAGTGGGGGGGGGGGAGTGTGGAAACCAAACCCTAACCTCTAATTCACATAGTGAATAAAAACTGATCTCAATCAAAACCCTAAATCTGAAAGCCCAAACTTTTTCACTTCATGACCATAAGATCAGCAAAGAGTCAAATCTGAGTGCTACTAACCATAAAGAAAAAAACAGAATTTCTCAAAAATTAAAAATCCCTCATCAAAAAAAGACAACATTTAAAAAGTGAAAGAATCCAGCAGACCCGGTGGCACACAGCACTTTAAGCTCAGCTTGGGCAATTTAGTGATTTAATGAGATTCTATCAAAAAAACAAAACAAAACAAAAAGGCCGGCTGGTGATGAAACTGTGCACTCTCGAAGTGCACAGTGGTGGAAGGAGAAGTAATTCATAGTGGTGGAAGGAGAAGTAATTCATAGAATGGGAGAAAATAATTGTGTGTGTCCAATAACTTACGCCCAGAGTAAACAACTTTTTTTTTTTGGTCTTTCGGAGATAGGGTACTCTGCAGTTCAACTGGCTTTGAGCTCACTCTGTAGCCCAAACTGGTCTCAAACTCCCAAAGATGTTCGTGCCTCAGCCTCCCAAGTGCTGGACTACAGGCGTGCACCACCACACCCATCTATTAAACAACTCTTACAGGTCAATAATAAAAATACAAACTGTGCAACTAAAACAAAACAAAACAACCAATGAAACAAACAAAGAAACCATGCAAATAATACCTGAAAAATACTTTACAAAATAAAATCCCTAAATGGTCAATAAGCATATGAAAATGTGCTTTGTATATTAGTCACCAGCAAAATGAAAATTAAAATTACTAGAAACTACTAACACACACAGAGAGAATGATGAAAAAATTTACAAGGGTGTGGCTGAGTGATGACGTGTGCAGTGCTCTGGGCTCCATCCCCAGTACCACTGGGAAAAAAGAGCTGACGATATCAAGTATCGGCAGAGATCACTTTGGAACACAAGTGACTTTTATTAAAGTTAAACTCCTACCCTGTGATCTAGTAATTCTGAGTACAGGTAAACACAAGACCAGTGTGAGGGTTTCACAGCAGTTACTTATTCATAACAGCACCAAAGTGTAAACAATCCACGTGCCCATCAAATGGGTAATACATAAATTAGATGTTCCACATTCATCCAGTGGAACACAGTACTGCTCAGGAATAAACCGGTACTTATGATAGTACCACATCTAAGAATAGTATCACATAGGAACTCAAGTACAATCTAAATCTACAAAGAAAACTAATCCATGGTGACAGAATTCACTATGACAGTAGTTTCTTTCGGGTAGAAATTAACAGGAGGCCGCTGGGAATTTCCAGAACTGTATCTTGATCTTGACTGAGTTGTGGTTTTGTGTGTAATGTATGTAAAAATTTATTAAACTATGCACTCGAAATATTTATATCTGACTCTAGAGAGCACATTTCAGTAGACTGTTAATATCAGGAAGAATGAATTGAAGAACTGAACACAGCACCTCGACCAGAGGGATCTCTGTGGCATAAAGAAAAAAAGACAAAAAGGTGTCTTTTTTTTTCTTTTACACTTACAAAGAAAAGAGGTTTGTTTATTAGCTCACCACAAAGGCCCCTTTCAACACTTGACTTAAGGGTTTGTTACTGATGCTATGGGCAGGAGCCCAATTCTTACTACGGGAAAAAGGAGACTCAAATATGAACAAGCACAGGGGTGCAATTAGTGGAGACGGGTGCTCAGATGCATAGAGCCCTGGGTTCAAACCCCATGACTACAACAGGAATGAATGAGTGAGGAGCAGTGGGGAAGCACCCTGAGACACTGGACTGCTATTAGAGGCACAAGTTTGTAATCTGGAAACTGCATTTCCTCACTCCCTCTCTAAGAGTCTGGAAGGAGCAAGTCTCCCAGCAGCAGGCAGCACACTTGGCCCCATTAAAGGGAACCAGGGTTGCTTGCAGGAGTGGCTGAGCCCATTTCTGCCAGAAATTTCCATTTTCTCTGGTGCCAAAGCAAGAGCAGGAAAAATTTGAAGTTAAGACATTTTTTTGGTACCAGAAAGTCAAGAAGTTCTGAGTCTGCAGAGGAGGTGTAAAGGTAATTTAATAATAAACTGTGAAGAACAGTGACACAGTGAGACACAAAAACACCCAATCACAAAACTACGACCCTCACCTCTCAGTATAAATAAAGATTCCCTCATAATGCATCATAAATTTAAATTAGAGCAACCGGGTGTGGTGGCACATTGTGCTATAAGCCCAGCACGCCAGAGGCTGAGGCAAAACACAGCTGTGAGTTCAAGGCCAAGGCTACCTAATAAGCCTGAACTACACAGGACAGACTCTATCTCCAACAGACAGACAGACAGACACGAGCTAAACCAATGAAACGTCTAAAAGAAAACAAAGGGGAAAGACCTTAGGCTAGGCAGTGGTACTCTGAAACATAACAATCATGAACTATGAAAAAAAATCTGGAAGCTGGGGGTACTCAGCAAGTTGGTAATCCTCACTACTTAGGAGGCTGAGACAAAAGAACCCCAAGTTCAAGACTAGCCCACACAACTCAGTGAGACGGTCTCAAAGTCACATTAAGAAAAAGAAAAGGAGAACCAGGGTGTATCTTAGTAGTAGAGCACTTGCATACAGTGTGTGCAGGCCAGGGTTCATTTAAGACCTCTAATGCTGCCAGAAGGGGAGGGGAGGGGAGGGGTGGGTAGGCAGAGCAAAGCCCTGAGTTTGGTCCCCAGGACCAGAAGAGAAAGAAGAGAACTTGCATTGAGAATACATAAAGAACCTTCAAAACTCTGTAATAAAAAAAGATACTCAAAGAAATTACAAATAAGATACACATTTGAAACTAATCTTATCAAAATCAACAGGATATTAAATTTTAAACTCAAAGTTAAAGAAATTACTCTAAGTTAGCCAGGTGTTGTGCGCACGCCTGCAATTCCAGCACCTGTGAAGCTGAGGCAAGAGGACTGCTGGGAGTTCAAGGCCAGCTTGGGCTACACAGCGAGAGCTTCTCAATCCCCACTCTAAAGTTGTAATATTCTTAAAAGGCTAAGTTATGCAAACAAAATTCAGATCAGTGGTTGCCAGAGGCTGAGGATGGAAGGAAGAAACTGACTGTAAAGGGGCACAAGGAACCTTATGGGGTGCAAGTCTGTGTCTTGACATGAGTGAGGAATACCCGTCTGCCAGTTATTGGTATGTGCCAAACTGTAACACCTCAGCAAACCTGACGGTCCGCTACTAATGAGGGTCCGTTAAGGGCATGGAGCCAGCGTGAAGAGCAATCTGGACATCACAATGAGTGACGATAACAGGGTGCTGCTCTGCGTAGAGGAAAAAGCAATGAATCACCCTGACACAGATTAACATATGAGGGGATGAGGGAAAGCTGTTCTTTACAGCAGCATGCTGGCCTGGAAATGCAGCAAATCGCCACTGTGCCACCTCCTAAGAGATGGGCAGCACTGGCCAGGATCATCACTGACTACAGCAGCCACTGAGGAATCCAGCAGGTCACAGGCTTCAAGGGTCTCCCCAAAACTTATAGATTACCACAAAGGGAAAGAAAGTCTCCCTGCAAGGAACACAGAAACTAATGGATGAAAGTAACGTCAGCAACACAGGAACAGATACCACATGACACGCAAGAGTATGACAGTACCAACCACTCTAGTGATGACCCTCAAAAAACACACAACCAAACTGGGCATAGCAGCACACACCTGTAATCCTAGCACTTAGGAGGCTGAGGCAGGAGGATCGCCACAAGTCCAAGGTCAGCCTGGCTACACAGTGAGACCCGGCCTCAAAAAAGAAAAACAGAGGACCCCACATAACCCACACCTAATCATGAATAAAGAGCCAAATGAGGGTCATTTTACAAAATAAATGACCTTTAAACAACACAAAGAAAGGCTATTACAGATTGAAGGGCATCACACTGAGACACACTCATTAGGGAAATAAATCAGACATACATGTGAAAACACTGTATCGTCTGCTGATGTGAGAAGCTGAAAGAAACAACACATGTACATGTAAATATATGTGTGTGTAAAAAATAGTGAAGATAGTTGTACTACTGAATTCTCTGAGTTTGTTGAAGAGAAAGGTTTATGCTGGTATTGTACAGAGATTTGAATGCAGATGTCTTGTGCTCCGGGTGAATGACTTGGGGGTGACAATGCACAATGTCTGTACCATTGTTGCTCCCTGACATGTTTTGAAATTTTATTTATTTTTTTCTCTTTGAAATAAAATGGATTTTTAAAAAGATTAAAGGGCATCAAAAAGACAGGCCAACTTTATATAAGGTATGATCCTTTTTATTGAATACCACAGCAGGCACACACACACACACACACACACAAAAAAAAAAAATGTACAAAGGACATTAGATTGACAAGCTATGAACACAGGGTGTATATTAGCTCACAGTATTAGAGCAACACTAAATCTTGATTACTAGTTTGTACTCACTTGAGAATACCCTTACTCTAAAGACATACACACTGAAATATTCTTAAGAGTGAAAGGCTATCATATCTGCTACTTATTCCAAAATGATCCAGCAAGAGTTAAAAATAGACATTAAGATGATATGCACATTTAGAATATGCAATTGAAGGACACCCTGTCCAGTTCTTACTTTTCCACAGGTTTGAAAACAAAAAGTTGAAAAAATGGTCAGGAAAGAGAAGTGAGTCCAAGAAACAGCTACCAAGGTCAAGGAATGGAGGAAGCCAGGGCTGCGCAGCGCTGCAGGCAGGTGACAGGGCATTCCCGGGGCCTTGTGCCCACAGCCTTGGCCCCTAGAGCAGGGCTTCCCGTCTTCCCATCAGGCTCAGTGCACAGCATGGCCAAAGTGATGGCTCACTTCAAACCCGCGGCCCCACTGGCCCCTCAGCAACATGCACACTGTCTACTCCCATTCAGGACTGCACTAGGCTAACCCTGGAGGTGGACCCAGACTGCACTGTCACAACTGCTACCCGTGATCCTGTCACAACTGCTACCCAAGGACTGCACTGCCAGCACCATCATGTTTGCTAACTAAAATCGTATGGTTCATCAAAAGTTAAGCCATATACATTTTTTAAAAAAATACACAAATGGCTATTTTCTTCACGTATTTTCTTCCTATGTGAAGATACTATCAAAACTTTAGTAAAAAACTGAAGATCCTATTCATTTACTCAATTACTCCAGAGTATCTGACACATGCCAGGAAATCTACATGCAGCAAAAAAGAGAGCCCCTGCTCAATCTAAGAACGAATGTGAACTTTATATAATTACTTACATTAACAAACTAGGCCACCAGTGCATGAAAACTGTTTCAAATGACTACTTTAAAAGATGTTAACCACCAGAGGGCGCTCCTACAATTTCTCTTAGAGGAATACTCTCCAATTCCCGGTTTCATGTTACAGATTCCTGAAGGAAGGGATCAAAGTCAAATCCTGAAATCTAAACAAAAGCGGAGGTGGAAGGAGAAGCAATCTGGCCTCCAGACTCCACTGAGCAAAAACATAAAATGATGATCTCTCATTAACGTTCAAGAAAGCTCTATGACTCTGGCAAGGCAGCAACTAGCATGAATGGATGAGAAGCCCTGTCCCAAGCAGTGAACTCTAGCTGTGAGGGGACTTGAGAAGCCAGGAATCTTCCAAGCTCCCTTCCTCCATCTTTACAAAAACTCCTTCTCCTGCATACTCATCCAAGCAGGGGAGAAAAGGGACATTTCTTCCTGTACTGCACAGGTGTCCTGTCATTTGTCTGTCTTGTCTTCTCCCCTCTCCTTCCCAACCGTGCCCTTACCTTCTCTAGGGGCGAGAGGTTATAAAAGGAGCCTCTGATTGCAAAAGGGAAACGATTTTTATAAACCAACTCTTGACTGCTGGGGGAAAGGGTGGGCAGGGATGGGACACGTCTCTGCAGATAGGCAGGCCCCGTGGCCAAGTGCAATGCTCCACCCTCCACCAGGATGTGGGTCACAAATCATCACCACTTTCCATGGGCAGAGGGTCTGGGCCACATACTAGCACATCATGGACTGGAAAAATTTAACAAGAGGCATGAAATTTGGTGGGAGGACTTCTATAACTACAAAATCAAGTATTTTACAAGATACTACGCTTCAGATAGACTTTTTAAAAAATTTCCATAATCAAGCATAAAATTATAGAATCTTCCAAATGTAAAGCCATAAAAAATACTTTTTAAAAAAATCCTCCTTTCCCTTCTTAGTATATCTGGACTTTGTTGTCTTTGGAAGAAACATACAATAAAAGTACTTTATCTTCCATTTTGAACAAATAACCCATTAACTGTTATTTTACGAAATTCCCTACAACAAATGAAGCATAATGACAAAAGCTATGTTCTTTTTAAAATTATCTCACAAGATTTTGGGCACCACTAAGAGAGCCTCAGTATTTTGGAGGTAACGATAAAAGAAGCAAGCGCTCTCTCAAGAAGAATACATGTATGAACAATATTCTACAGACCATTTCAGGAAATGCGGAGATCAAATGAGGCCACACTTGGCCCGGCCAGAGTCATTTATATTCTTAAGATAAGGGCTTGTGAGAGAAGAGAATGAACACTGTACTGCTTGGCTAAATGCAAAGGATGAATCTTAAATTCAGAGGTTTATATCATTTCAGTTGCTATGTGTGTGTGTGTGTGGGGATTATTCCTATGATGAATCCTAACAGAGTTTATGTGTAAAATAAGCTTACCTCGAAATTCACAGGCAAGTTCCGCTTAAGTGCAATCTCAAACACTTGACTTATTTCAGATTTATTGAGATTTTCTTCTTCTGATTCTCTTCCATTCATCTAAAAGAAGAACAATTGTCTAGTGGTTAACTTTTAGTAAGACTATCAACATTCTAGTTATAATCCTTAAAAGCACTGAATCTTGGCTCCACAGATTTAACAAGAAACTAGTGACCAAGGCCACATTAGCTCTAACTGTATAGGAAATGTTACCACATTCATGTATCACTGGATTTTAAAGGTTACAAGTATCCTGTCAACTGTGGGACAGAGTATGTTTCACAAACCCACCATCAACAATCCACACATACCACTCCCTTTGGGTATAACCAGCCCAGCTGTAGAACAGCACCACTGCCTGGAGGAGTGAATTCCAAGTACTTCTTGAATTCTGTTAAGCAACAGTTTGAAAAAGCCAAACACAGACAGAGCTATGTGGGACAGGGCAAGTTCAGATATAAGTCTCTCCATCTTAAGTACACAGTTTTCTTATTTTGTAGTAAGTCTCTGGAAACCACTTTTGAAAAGACTGAAGTGAAACAAATTACAAAACTTCCACATATCTCATATTTAGCACAATTGGCAAAAATCCAAAGTGCAAACTAATAAAGTCTCTTCAACAAGGGAGGAGAGTTTATCTTTGTAACAAGGTTCATTTATAGTTCTCTAGCTAGGATGGGATCAGTGAGGAGCAGGGATCTCTTCTCTGCAAGCTGATAACACCAACCGTATGCTGTACTGCAGTAAGGGCAGGAGAAAGCAGGTAAGTGCCACAGTAGCAAAGTCTTCTCCAGACATGGCAAGAGAGCTGCTTCTTACATGATTGCTATTCAGTTGTCAGGAAATTTGTAAAACCATATTTCCAAGGAAATTTATAAAACCCTATCTCAGGGAGCTGTATGTGAAATTGGGAAGTAAGGAAAGGCAGAACTGGCCAAGATGTTACAGGTGTGCATTTCCTGAAGTTTATCAGGTGGACCCATCCACCGGACTAGTATGAGAAAGCTGTTAATTAAAAGGGAAACAGAAAAAAGTTTAGGTTAGAAAATTAATAAAATCTAGGGTATAATTCTGAACAAATGAATTTATCACAGATGCCATTTACAATTCTTCTTTCCTTCCATGATAATGTTTCCTTCCCAATCTTCTCACTTTCCATCTCAGCCTAGACAGCACTATTTGCAGATCATTCTTTACATTTTACTAACCTTAACCGCAGGTGAGAAAAAGACCTGCTTGACGGCTTTGGTTTGGTTTGGCCCTGCCCTGGCGTCTCCTTACACTGACTGGGTATTTTCCTGCCTCTGCCTCCTGAGCCTGCTACTACTACAGGCTCAGGCCACTATGCCTGGCTCAAGGGTCTGCTTTTTTATGGATTTAGCTTCCTTCCAGATAAGTCTATGGGCTGGGGATTTAACTCAGCAGTGTGCCTGTCTGGCAAGCAAGTTCAATTCCTGGTACCAAAAAAAAAAAAAAGGTAAGTCTACACAAAAGGTGCCTTAGAAACCAGTATTTCCTCAAAATGTATTTGAAATTTATATTTCAAGAGATTTTTAAAACTTTTATGTTCAACAAATGGGACTGAAAAAAAGATGACATGCAAAATAAAGGAGAACCCTTAGCTTGTGGGTTTTTTTTTTTAATTTTATTTAAAGAGAAACAAAAGCATGTAAAGGGTAGAGGTAATACAGAATTAAAAAAAAAAAGATAAATAATAAGAAATCACTAGTTAAAATTACATATTGTCCTCTTAGAAATAACTGCTCAAGTTACAAAAATAAAGCAAAGTAGATAGTCAAAAGTGAGAGTGTGAACAGCTACACATGCATGAATATCTGCATGTATTTCTATACTGTCTGTATTAGAGGGAAAAACAAAACTTAGCAAGACAAAACAAAACAAATTCCTATAAAAACATGAAACCAAAAAGTCATATAAAACCACAGTACAAGGTGATCTACAATGTTTACTGTATTGTTTCTTATTATCTTCAATAGAATGTCTATATCAATAGGCATAACTGAATATAGCAGTATGATTGAGTATAGCAGTAAATAACAATATTAGTAAAAATAAAATATTGTAGACAGTATAAAACTTCAAAGGCAGGTAATAATCAAACCATAGTGGATATTCTAGTGGATCTTGTCATCTTAAGTGCATTTGCCTATACTCTCAGACTTGATATTATCAATCATAACAGCTTTGAATAAAATCTATCAATACAAAACAGTGATCCAACAAACCAGATTCGATTATGATCAGTCATGGTAAAACAGTGTCGGTTTTACAGAGCTTTAGATTAAGTTAATAGGAAATTAAGGATGATTACTGTACTATATCCTGTTATTTTCGGGATTACTGTCTGTGCCCTCAAATCTAGTACAGATAAAAATGACTGGAACAGAATATAATACATCTAAGCAGAGTAATGTTGGTTTTAAATCCTGGTGCACTATTTACAATATAGCATATCAAGACCATCTATATTATAGTTTTCTAGTTATCCTTCTCTGCCTCATTTCTGCTATGCTATTTTTCTGCCTTTGTCTAGTTTTCTCCTTCATTCTACTGCCTGTCCCACTCATTGAGGCCTTTCTGCCACTGTTCCTAAAATCCTGGTATTTTTTTTCTCTCTCTCTAGAATGTTCTTCAGTATTCTCTGTAGTGTTGGACTGGTGGTCACAAACTCCCCCAGTGCCTCTTTGTCATGGAAGCATCTTGTTTCTCCATCAACTTCTAGTGACACTTTTGCAGGGTACATCAATCTGGGCTGGAGGTTATTTTCTTTTAGGGCTTGTAACACTTTGCCCCAACCTCTTCTTGATCTGATGGTCTGTGTTGAGAAGTCAGCCGTGATTCTGAAGGGCTTACCTTCATAGGTAATCTGCTTCTTTTCTCTGATGGCTTTTAATATTCTGTTTTTATATTGAATTTCTGGCATCTTGATTATTATATGTCTGGGTGTAGATCTGCTTTAGTTGTAGGTGGCTGGAGTTCTGTATGCCTTACACAACCAAATGTCATTTTCTTTTCCCATGCTTGGGAAGTTTTCCTTAATTATTTCCGTGAATAGCCTTTGTAATTCACCTGTATATATTCCTGCTTCTTCGTTCACGTTTCTTATTCTTAAATTGTAGATTATCTTGTCATCTTCTAGCCTTTGTATTGTTACTGCCTGTTTCCTTGTTATTTTTAAGAGATCTTTCCTTTCATGATCACACACTGCCAACTTGTCTTCAAGTTTTGATAGTTTACCCTTAGTTTCTTTTAAGGAGTTTTGCCAGCTTTCAATGGAGTTTTTAATTTCCCGGTAGTCTCTTTGACTCTGCTTCATGTATTCTATATTTTCTTTATATTCTTTATCAAATGTTTCTCTCCTTTTTTGTGTTCCTCCCTTCTTCTGTCTGTATCATCCTGAGAGATGCTTCCTGAGAGCATTTCTTTTAGTACTCTACTCATATCTTGCTTTACCTGATTTAATATTTCAGTTTTGAGCTCATCTACAAGTTCCCGAAGATATCTCTTAATGTCCATTGAAGCCATGTCTGATGTTGCGTGTTTGCCGCCCTCAGTCTCCCTTGTTTTTCCTTCTCCTGGATCAGGGCTCTCAGGGTTCTGGGCTGGGGGCCTCCTCCTGCTTCTCTCCTGCTTCCTCCACACGGGTTACATACAGTGCAGGTCCCAGTCCCCTTCCCTGTTGGCCACGTTTCCTATGAAGCATGCTGGTGAGGGAACTCCGCCCTCTCCTGCCTGTTCTTGTCACTGAGGTGTAAGCAGCGGCTGCGTATGCCTGCCCCTGCCCACTGGACCAGCCAGACTTCAGGTGCCTTCACCCAGTTAGTGCATGCTAGGTGCAGGGAACCGATTTGGGACGGTTCATTGGGTCCTGGCCAAGGGTGCGGCCCAGTCCAAGCAAATCCCACGAATCTGCTCTGGGGAGGGAGTAATCAACTGAAGTCACTGTTGCTCCCAGTTCAGCCTCCTCCTGCCCGATTCCAACATGTCACTCATTTGGTAGCGCCCTTCCGGTGGCGGGGGCAGGGGGGTCTCATTCCCAGCACTGACCGTGGATCAATGAAGGTCCCTTTGCCAACTCCGCTCTCCGTTGGGCTCACCAACCCCGACTTCAGCACTGCTGTGCTTCCTGTGAGTGGCGGCAAGAACGAGTTTGGGCAGCTCCGCCAGCCGGCGTGGATTCAAGCTGGCGCAAACTTGGCGAGTCACCGCAAAAACGCTGTGTCCCTTAATTTTTAGCTGTTTCAGTTGTAGTACCGAAGTATTTGACAAGCTTTTTTACGTTTTAATTTCTTCCTGTGTCAAGAGGATCTGTCTCCCTCTGTCAGGGTCTCTCCAGGGTGTTTTATTCTGGCATATGAATTGTTTCTCCTGGGAGGCTTTGTATTTTGTTGTTCACTGATTGGCCATCTTGTCTTCTCCAGTTCTTTTTTTTTTTAACCAGTGACTGAACTCACAACTTTGAGCTTGCCAGGCAGGTGCTTATGCTGCTGAGCTAAATCCCCAGCGCCTTAGCTTGTATCTTAAAAATTAATTTAAAATGGATTACAGACAAATGTAAAAGCCAGAACTAAGGTCGGGGATTTAGCTCGGTGGCATAAGCACCTGCCTGGCAAATGCAGTCATGAGTTCAATCCCCAGTACTGCAAAAAAAAAAAAGCCAGAACTATGAAACTAGAAGGAAATTTTCATGACACTAAAGTTGGCACAGAATTCCTAGACATAACACCAAAGGCACAAGCAACAAGACAAAAATAAATTATACTTCATTGAAATCAAAAACTTTTGTGCATCAAAAGACATATCACCAGTGAAGATACACCACAAAAATGAGATCTTCAAATCAACCTTCTGAGAAGGGATTGATATCCAGAACACACAAGGAACTACAACTCAACAATCAGGGGGAAAAAAAAAAAAAAAAACCTCCAAAAAATGTGAACTTCTCCAAAGATACACAAATGGCCAACAAGTATATGAAAAGACACTCAACATCATTAGTCATCAGAAAAATGTAAGATGAAAGCACAATTAGACAGCACTTCATGCCCATTAGGATGGCTGTTATCAAGAGAACAGAAAACAAGTGTTGGCAAGAATGCGAAGACATTGCCAGCCCTCTGCACTGCTTACCAGTGTACGCCAAACGGTACAGCTCCTGTGGAAAGCAGTTTGGTAGCTCAGAAAAAGTTAACAAAGACATGCTATAGAATGGATGAAACTTAAAGACATTATAAGTCGACTAATATGCCAGACACAAAAGAACAGACCCTCTACTCATGTGTGAGGTACTTATATCAAGTGAACAAATGTGCTGAGATCAACAGAGATTAACCGGTACTGGGAGGAAGGGGAGACTTACTGTGTAATGAGCACAGAATTTCTATTTGAGATGATGACAAAAATCCTGAAAATTGATACCTGTAAAAGTCATGTAACACTAATAATCTATTTAACACCACTACACTTAAAAAATGGTTACTACTTTTAGATGAGCCAGGTCAGGTACAGTGGTGACCAGTCTTTTAGAGGCTGACGCAGAAGGATCACAAATTTAAGCTCTGCCTGAGCAATTTAGTAAAACTTAGCAAGACTACACCTAAGAAAAAATACAAAAGGCCTGGGGAGACATATCAATGTGAAGGCTCTGGGTTCAAATCCCACTATCACCAAAACAAATGTGGAGGTACATATTTCACCTCAATTCACCACAACAATCAAAAAAACATCTGTTTCACATTAAAGATCAACTCACTAACTTGTGCCAACATTTGAACTCATTTTTGTGTGTAGCAAAATAAAGCTTTTTGACAACTTTATCTAAAGAGTATCCAGATTTGTTTAAATAGATGAGTTGTTAAAAAAAAAAAAAGACACTGTCTACTCTCAAAATAAGTAACTGTGTCTATAAGAATGCTCTCCCTATGTGCAACCAGAACAAAATTTGCAAATAAATGAGGGCCTGGCTGATAGAAGACTTCAAAGCCATGTGTACCTCCCAACTTTCAAATGTTTTATTTATTCTATAGGCCCAATTAGCTTTAAATAATGCCAATGTCAACATGAAGTACTGCTGACATCAAATTTTTATGTAAAGAAAACCAATTAAAAAAAAAAAAACAATGAAACCCTTCTTACTTCGCTTCCTATGGCAGTTAACCACCTGGAAAGGTGAATGTTTCTTAACCAGTCTTTTTTTCCTAATGGATGAAAACAGTATGTAGTATAATTTTACATTTTGAAAATTCAACATAAACCATTCTCATTCAGTAGCATCACTGGATACAAAGTCAACATTCAAAAATCAATAGCCTTCCTGTACATGAATAACAAACTCACTGAGAGAGAAATTAGGGAAACAACAGCTTTCACAATACCATCCCAAAAAATGAAATACCTAGGAATCAATATAATGAAGGAAAAGACTGTTATGCTGAAAACTCCAGTACTCTGAAAGAAGAGATTGAAGAAGATGCCAGAAAATGGAGAGATAGCCCTTGCTCTTGGGTAGGAAGAACCAATACAGTGAAAATGGCCATACTTCCAAGACTGCCACAGAGACTTAATGGAACCCTGATCAAAATTCCAAAAACAGTGTATCTCACAGAATTAGAGAAAACAATCCTAAAATTCATTTGGAACCAGAAGAGACCTAGAATAGCAAAGGCGATTCTGAGCAAAAAGGCAAGGCAAGGTGCATCACAATCCCTGAGTTGAAATTATACTATAAAGCTACTGTGATAACTGTAATAATCCAACTAACCTGTTTTGAAACTTTGTTATGTTTATCTTTTTTTCTCTTCTTTACTTCTTTAAAAGAAAAAAAGAAAGAAAAAAAAAAAACCAAGCATGATACTGGCAAAAAAAAAACAGACACAAAGGATCAATAGGATAGATTAGAGGATGAAGAAACTATTCCACACATACTTAGCCACCTTATCTTTGACAAAGGTGCTAAACACATTCACTGGAAGAAAGATAGCCTCTTTAATAAATGGTGCTGGAAAATCTGGCTATGCACATTGCCAAAGATTAAAACTAGATCCTTATCTCTCACCATGCACTAAGCTAAAATCAAAATGGATCAAAGATCTAAATACTGAAACAAACACTAAGCCTGCTGAAAGACAAAATAGGAAGAACCCTTGAAGACACTGGCACAGGCAAAGACTACAAACAAAATCTGAGTCACACAGGAATATCACAAAGAATTAACAACTGCAATCTCATCTTATTGACAAACTTTTACAGAGCAAGAGAAACCACCAACAGAGTGAAGAGATACCCAGTGTGGAAAAATCACCTGCCAGCTGTTCTTCAAAGGATTACCATATAAAGAACTAAAAAAATAAACACCCAGATCCCACCCAATTTAAACATCAACCTGAAAATGGCCAATTGAAATGAAAAGACACTTCCCAGATGAAGTTGAAGCAAATACATATATGAAAAAATGTTCAAACTTACTGGTCATTCAAGAAATGCAAATTAAAACAACACTGAGAGGGGGCTGAGGATTTAGCTCAGTGGCACAAGCACTTGCCTGGCAAGTACAAGGTCATCAGTTCAATCTCTGGTACAAAAAAAAAAAAAAAATTAACCTGGAAAACAACACTGAGATTCCACCTCACCCCAGAAAGAATGGCTACTATCAAGTAATCAGCCAATAACAAACATTGGCAGGGCTGTGGGGAAAAAGGAACCTTTCTCCACTTTTGGTGGGATAAACTGGTGTGACCACTGTGGAAATTTCTCAAAAAATGAGGACTAGAGATTCTATTCAACTCAGCTATTTGGTAGCCTCCAGAAAGAATTAAAAGCATTAAGCCAAGTGTAGTGGTGAACACTTGTAATCCCTGCACTTGGGATGCGGAGTAAAGAGGATTATTGCAAGTTCGAGACTAGCCTGGGCTACAAAGGGAGCTCAAGGCCAGCCTGAATGTCATAGTGAGATCCTGTCTCAAAAAGACCAAAAAAAAAGCATTATACCAGTGATACATGCACACCCATGTTTCTAGCTGCATAGTTGGTAATAGTCCAATCTTGGAAACAGCCTATCAACTGGTGAATGGGTAAAAATGCTGGGGGTTATCTTATATAATGCAATACTATTCTGCTCTAAAGGAGGATAAGCCTGAGACATACCTAGGTAATGGATGCACCCTGAGACCATACTTTTAAGTAAAGTAAACTGGACACATGTGTGTAAATACCACATCTCTTCTCTGGTGTGAGAACCTGAAAGTGTAAATAAGGACCAAAATAGAACATAGATACTATGAAACAGGAAGAAAATGATCAAATGGGAAGGGGAACTAGGGATGAGGGAAGGGAAGAGGAAAAGGGAAAAGAAAAAAAATGATTAAAAAAAGGAAAAAAATGGAAAACAAAAGCTTCTGTAAATAAGGAGAGGAAGGGGGACTGAAAGCAGGGTTGAAGAACAGGAAAAAAGAATCAAATTGTCATGTACAGGTACAAATTCCTTATGATGAATGTATCATTATGTATAACTAAAATGTACCAATAAATACAATTAATGTAAAAAATCATTCTCAGAACTCGTTATCAATATTATAATTTCAAAACTTTTAGGTTTATACTAATAAATGTTACTCTTCTATTTTACATATTGAGGTTCTACGCAAGACTGTATTTTACATATTGAGGTTCTACGCAAGACTGATAGGAGGGCTGGGGATTTAACTCAATGGCACAAGGGCCTGCCTGGAAAGCACAAGGTCATGAGTTTGATCCCTGGTACTAAATTTAAAAAAAAAAAAAAAAAAAGACTGATAGGAAACACTGGGCCAGGCACTACGCTCTAATCTTCCATCTCCAGGCCAAGGTTCTCAGCCTTAGCAGCACTGGAACCACTCAGGAGCTTCAGAAGGAGAGCAGCTGGTCTCCACTTCACACAGATGAACTCAACCTTGTGGGGATGGCCTAGATGTCCATTTTAGTATTTATTCCTTAAAAAAAAATGAGTCCTAAGGTGACTTCACTAGGAACCAGAGGTAAGACTGACTGCTCTAAATCACTACTTCCAAAGGAATTTCAATAGGACAAAAAGCAGCCAGTAAAATAAAAATGCAAAATAGGAAACAAAGGTATACACATTTATTTAGAAGGGCTGTTATGTTGCTGCTTTGCATAAGCAATTCCATGTGTCTACTCTGGATAAAACATTGCAAATGGGGGGCAGCAGTGACTCAAAACAAATCCACAAATACAATTCCCAGTGAGATGAGGAAAGGCTCGTCAGCAGTCTAAAGGCCGCTTGGGCTACCATCACTCAGTGAGAATCTTACCATCACTGAGTGAGAGTTACTCTTAACATCAATTTCATAGTATGTGGCTCATCAATAAAATCTAGGCAACATTAATAAAAGGAGAAAATTTTAAAAAAAAACTCAACCTGCTTAAACCTTTCATATGCCAGGAAAATTGGTCACACCATTTACTACCTGGATAAGACAGATATACAGACAGACAAGACGGGCTGGCTGGTTAGCGTATGTGTCCCAGGTGGCCCTGAATTCATTATGTAGTTGAGCTCACTATGTAGCCTAGGCTGCCCTAGAAATCATGGCAATCCTCCTGCTTCAGCCTACTGAGTACTGGGGTTATAGGTATGCTTTTTTATTTTTCTATATTTAAAGTCACTTTACAAATAATTTAAAGAAAAAAAAGACAAAAGCTACTCCATTCAACATTTTACTAAGGCTTTTAAAATAGTAAACCCCAACGTCTTTTGTTTCTGGTTTGGAAGGTATATATTTCCACTATGGGCAAAATCCTTTAAGCACATTGGGGGCACAATCCATTATGGGATGTCAAATTCAAACATCTCCTCAAAAACTCTCATTTATCAGGACTTGATTCTTCTTGTGCTGGCACTATCAAAACACCCTACTTTTGAAACAGATTCATTTTGTTGAAAACACAACAGCCACCTTCTTTGTACCATAACTGCAAAATGCTTTCATTTTTAGCTTTATGAACAGATCAAGCCAGTCATTTTTGTATTTTCGTATTATCTATTTCCTTCCAGTTATCTTTGTATACATATTTGCTTTTGCATTTTTCCACTTACTTTGTGGAAAAGAAGTGTTAAATAAATGTTGGTAGTCAAACATTACAAAAGATGCAAGAGCACATGGTACACACCTATAGTCCCAGCATTTGGGAGGCTAAGGCAGGAGGATTACTGTGAATTGGGGCCAGCCTGAACTGCAATGTGAGACTTTGTCTCAAAACACAAATAAATGAATAAACCAAGCAAGCATGTTGTTACACATGCTTATGTTTTTTTTAATGCAAACAAGATGGCCCAGGTTCTCTTCAAACTAATGCTCGAGAAAATCTTTTCTGTTGAATGGCTGACTAGAGATTTTTATGTTTCCTTTTCATCTGCCACAGAAGTATATTGCTCACTTGTCAATTCTTGAGCTTGGGAAAACTCGTCTAAACTGTCAACCTAAGAAACCTCAGTCTGGGATCTCACCTAGCCACGCAATCACATTCCCTTCTCTAGTTTGGAGTGTTGCCACCTGTCTGTCTGTGCCTAAGAACTGGAAATGGTTCCTCTATCAATCTTTTTGCTTGCCATCACAGAAAGAAAAAGAAGTTTTGACTTCTCAGCTACGTTCAGTGAAAAGTAAAAAGGGGATTCAAAATGTTTCCAAGTTCCTTTTTTTTTTTGGTGGGGGGGACAGGGCCTTCACAGTTAACTACATTCCCAGTCCTTTATTTTTTTATTTTGAGACAGGCTTTCTACTAAGTTACTAAATTGCCAGATTGGGCTTGAATTTAACGATTCTCCTTTCTCAGCCACCAGACTACCATGCCCACCTCTCCAGTCCTCTTTTGTTTCTTCTAATACAGTAGGCGAGGTTGTAAGAAGGTTAAGGGTGAAGTAATAATGACCATTATTTCACCTGTGCTATCCTCTACACAGGGATTCCATGATCCATCTTCTGGTGATTTTTGCCTTTTTTAGCCTATTTGGAAACAGATGATGAATAGTGTTGAAATATGTATTATGACTGTTTGATGTATATATGACAAAATATTTCAAAACAGGAAAATTAAATTCTCTATGATAGAAATAAAAAATCCAAAGGGCCCAGGCAATAATGTTAAGACAGTTTCACTCTGTTTTTAAAATCTTGTGGCCACAAAGTAAGTTTGGCGCCAGTCTAAACTGCATAGGGAAACCCTGTTTCCAAAAGAAAAAAAACACTTGTATGTTTTGCCGGGCATGGTAGCACATGCCTGTAATCCCAGCACTAGGCTGAGACAAAAGGTCTGCCATGCATTCAAGGCTAGCCTGGGCTATCTAAACAAGTTCAAGGCCAGCCTACACTATGTAGCAAGATCCTGTCTCAAAAAAAAAAGAAAAAAAAGAAAAAGAAATATCTTGTATGTTTTCTCTCAGTTCTTTGTAATAATTCTGTAAGAGGATGGAAATCAATCAGTATTATTCCTTAAAGGACTTGGAAAGGAAGGAAGGAAGGAAGGAAGGAAGGAAGGAAGGAAGGAAGGAAGGAAGGAAGGAAGGAGAGAGAGAGAAAAGAGAGAGAGAGAGCAAGCAAGCAAACTCAAAAGAAAAAAATGAAATGTGCATGGTGGTACACATCTGTAATCTCAGCACTGAGAGGCCAAGGCAGAAGAATAACAAATTCAAGCCCAGCCTAGACAATTTAGCCGTTTATGGGGGCAGCATCCTTTTTGAGACAGGGTCTCACTGTGCAGTTCAGGCTGGCCTTGGGCTCAGCCTCCTGAGTGCTGGGATAGCCCAGGCTGGTCTTGAACTTGCAAAGATTCTCCTGCCTCAGCCTCCTGAGTGCTGGGATTACCAGGAGTGCACCACCATGCCCAGTTCAATTTAGAACTATCATGTCTCAAAATGAAAATGGGGTCAGGGACATAGCTCTGTATGCACGGCCTGGGTTTGATTCCTAGTACCACAAAGGAAAAAGAAAGACAGGGAGGGAGGAAAAAAAAAGAAAACTATATAACCTGGACAAAGACAGAATGAGGGTTAAGATCTTCAACTTTACTTGAATTGCATCCCTGTCTCAAGTGAGGGTAAGGGCTCAAGACCAGGAAGAGCTGCATTTTGTTTTTTGGTTTTTTTGCGGGGGTTGTTTTGGTTTCATTCGTTTTTGGTACCAGGGAACAAACTCATAACCTCATGCTTCCCAGTCAGGCGCTTAAGCCATTGAGCTAAATCTTCAGCTGCATTTTGTTTTTATGAAGTACCAAAAAAATTCAAAAGTGTACTAAAAACAAAGTCTTCTGCTCTAATACCATAGAAGGAAACTACATTTACAGTTTGAGGACAACCTTCAAAATATACACTATGTACATCCAAACATACGTACATACACATACCAGAGTTGGCTCCTTTGTTTACTTGAACACAGCAAGATCACACTGTATACATAATAACAGCCCTATATCTATCACCCCACTCGCAGTAGACTGTGTGCCCCTTTCAAGCCCATGTACTCACGTCTACCACTCAGGTACTTGCTGAGCTTGATGTACCCACTGATTTAACCCTTCCCCTAGCAATGGACATTTTCCTGTGTTTTCCTAATTTCAGGTACTGCAGCTATGACCATCTCACACCTTAACAGCTCCAATACTGAATAAAAATCATCCTTTATAAGCACAAACTTTAGCTTGGAACAAAACCACACCTACTTTGCTATCACAGGGCCTTTGCCCCATGACTTCCTCTCTGGGAATGTGTTCCAGAATACAACTGATATCCCAGAGGTCTTTTCAGAACACGCTGCCATGGCTCTAATCTGGACGCTGCAAGTCCTCCTAATCCCTGCTGGTCTCCTCTCCCAGCACTCACTGCACTTGTCCAGGTTACTCATGTTACTGCTTGTCAGCTCCACTGCCTAACTGCTACAGGGCAGGGATGGTGCTGGTCTTCTGCACCACATGGCCTAGCACAAAGCCTGTTATGGAAGGACCAGACCACATCTACTCTGTGGAGAGAAAATGCAGGCTTTATTGGCTATTTTTAGAAAACTGACCCACTATACAATCATATGCTCTACAAGTTTTCCACAGCAAAAATGATCATGCTTTACATGATCCTTTCCAATGCTGGCAAGCTGTGGGGAGACACGTTATGTACATCCTGTTGGCAGGGGTCTAAAATGGTACCACTTTTCTGGTGGGGAACATGGCGATATACATCACCATGCTTATCTTCTGGTTGAACAATGCCATTTCTGGGATTGTGGCTCACAGAAAAGACTGTGGATAAAACCAAGATTTTGTTTTTACCAACCATTTTGTGAGAGAGAAAACTGCAAAAACAAAACAACAACAACAACAAAAACCCAAGCTTTTTGCTCAAGTCCTTGCTGAAAAAATAAACTAGTTATGTTCATACAATAGAATACTATGCAGCCAATTAAGATGTTCTTAGATAGATGCTCAAGTTGACTCTCCCAAGGAATTGTAATTAAATGACAGCACACTCATGCTAAAAATTTAGTGACAAATATGCAAACTGAACTTTGAATCCATTTTCAGTAAGACGGGTACATATATTTATCTGCAAAGCCACTGACATCAACCAAATTTATAGGATCATCTCCAAGTGATAAATTTATAAATCACTTATTGTTTTCCTTTTTCAAATTTAAAAACTGTTATGATTCACACGAACCACTTTTAAGAAAGAAAAATTAGCTAGACATGGTGGTTTGCACCTGTAATTCCAGCTATCAAGTTGAGTGCAGAGACAGGAGGATCACAAATTTGAGGCCAGCTCAGCAGCTTAGCAAGACTGAAGTTAAAAAATGGGAATGTAGCTCAGTTCAGTGGCAGTGTTCCTGGGTTCAATTCTCATACCAAGAGCAAAGAGAAAGGGAGGGAGGGAGAATGAACCCCACTACCCAACGAAGTGGTCAAAGCATTAGCTAAAGCCAGTCTTCTAGCCTTCTGAAAGGCATTGTCTTTAGCCCAAACCATACAGACCTGGAAACAGTCAAAAAAGAGAGAACCCTAGAGAAGCTTCTGTAAAATTCCTTATAGAAGTCAGCCAGGAAAATGTGCCCTCAGACCTGTACCTTAGATTCACAGACACAAATAGGCTCTTCCCTTTTACAACAATGTGTGATTCCTCCCAGCAGGACCCAAAGGTGGACTGGGAAGTATGGCTCATATTAAGAAGCAATGGTTTTTGGCCCCTGCCTAAGCTTCAGTCACCCCAGGAACACATGAACAATTAAAAAGCAAAAGCCAGAGAGCTGTGTTTCACCTTAGCCATACTACATTACAATCACATGAGTTGGCCATACTTTTCCCCCACACTTTTCAAGCATTCTAATGCAGACAACCCACACATCAGTGTTAGGCAATCATCTATCAATTACTGGCCTAAGGAAATGAGAATTACCTACTCCATGTGACTCCAATTACATTAGCACCAAAAAAATTACATTAGCATCAAGCAAAAAAAAAATGAAAGGCTGGGCTTTTGGTCTTTTAACAAATTTCATTAATATTTGTTAAAAATCACTGAGAAACACATTCTTTAACATCAGTAAATCCTTCTAACTTACAGCCCACTTCTCTTTTCTTTGGGCTTCAGTGGACCTAGATCATCTCTAGTAGGACGCATGATTATGACGGAAAATGGAAAGGCAACGTCGTAAAAAAAAAAACCAAAGAACTCCTGTGCAGCCAGTCACAAAGTCCCTGGGCAGCCTCCTGCATTAGAACTTCTGGACTGCAAATGGACACAATGGGCCTTAGCAAGGCCCTGCTTATGGTCAGTTGGGTCCCCACCTTTCATCACACTCTTAGCCTGATGTTCTGTGCAACATTACCTTGTTCTTTGTGAACTTGTTACCTGAGGAAGGAAAGTCAAGTGCTACTCATGGATATTTTCAGGAGACACTACTGTGATTAAACAGAAGCATGAAAACTCAATGTTCTCTATTCACCTCGTGTCTTTCTGGACCTTTGGTAACTGGATTTGTAATAAAATTCTATTTTACCAGTAGTAATCCCTAATGTGTTGATATCTTAGTAGCATGGAGCAACTGATTTCCTAAAAATTATATTCCTATTTAATTACAAAAAGTGAGAATCTTTGTGGTTTTAAAACATGACCTCAAATGCCCTGACATTCTTCTCTAGAAGTGAATGCCCTAAAAGCCATGGAATTACACATTTAAGATAGTCAAAATGATCAATTTATGAAATTTTTTTTACCTCAAGGCAAACAAAATAAACAGTGAGACTATCTGCTTGCTTAGATCTGGGCTCTGCACCTGGCTTAACCTATACAATATGGCAGAAGTTACGTTGTGATTTCTGGGCTCAGCCCTCAAGACACTGATAGCTTCTTCTATTTCCTGTCTTTCTTGGAGTCTTGCCACCAAGACATGATACAGCGTAATCAGTCCTTGCATAGGTCTGCTCAGAGAGGTCAGCTCAGAAAGGAGTGAGATCCCTGTGCCAAGGAGCCAGCTTAGTTCTACCCGGCCATGTGAACGAGCACCTTAAGAGCAGACTCTCCAGGCCCTGTGAGCCACCACTGCCAAAATTTTGTGGAGTGAAGACAAGCTGCCTTGCCAAACCCTGCAGATCTGTGAGCAAAATAAGCGTCTCCAGATGTTTAAATCATCACTCAATTCTGTGAGAGTCTGTCACATAGCAGTGGACAACAAGCATTTCTACATAATAAAGACCAGCTGGTAAAACAGGTCAAAAACTCTAACCTGGTACCATAGACTAGTAGGACCCAGAAAGCACAATTATTACAGTAAGAACACATTGTTCTCACAACTCAACAGTTCTTCTAAACGTGTTTGGACCATACTCACGTCACTCAAAACAATGCAAAGAGTGAAAAAAGAAGGCATGTAACTATTTTGCTAGAGATTTAAAAAGGAAAAGGAAGGGCACACTACAGGGTACAAAGCCAAATAATAAAATAATACCAAATAATAAAATTATAGGCAGCTGCCAACATACCTTCTCAGAAAAGTAACTTGAGGCAATGTCTTTCAAGCCACCCTCCTACTCTGCCCGCCTTACCTCCAGCCTCTCAGGTGGGGGCTCATTCTGCAGGATCCTCAGAGCTTTAGCAGCAGCATCATGTTTCGCAGCTTGTCTCGTCTTTCCTTTCCCATTAAACTGCTGTCCTCCCACAGAAAGTTCAACTTGATAAAGTAAAGGTGGCACTGGGAATGGGTAAAAATACCTAAAAATAAAAGGAAGTTGGGAAAATTACAGTCTCAGGTGGATAACTTGCAAATTCCAAATATTTCCTTCAGCACAGCCTAATTATAGTGCTTGCTGGCTAAAAATGACTCTTCATCAATATATCCAGAGATTCTGTGGAAGGTTAAACTGGATTAGAACTGCTACACAGTATATAGTATACTATGTGTATCCAGAATACCTGTGTAATTTATACTATGCTCTATAAAATACAATGTTTTATAAATTACATGAGTTTAATATGAATGCCAACCTGTACTGAAAAAAACTTAAACTCGGTTTTGGCCAAGACAGAAATTAACTTGTTTTAATTTCTCTAACTTTAGATTTATACTTGCATGTCTCCATAGAAGGCACTGAATTTTAAAGCTAACAATGCTTTAGAAAGGATGAGGGGGCAGGGATTCAGCTCAGAGGCTCAAGCACTTGCCTAGTAAGCATGAGGTCATGAGTTAGATCCTAGGTACCAAAAAAAAAAAAAGAAAGGATAGGGATAGCTCAGCGATGGAGATGGTAGTTTGTGGAGCATGCTCAAGGCCCTGGGTTCAATCCTCAAGGCTGTACCCCAAAACATACAAACAGAAGAAATTCTAGGAACAACAGCCCATAGCTCAGCCCCTGGTTTCTTACATTTCAGAAGTTTATACTTCCATTTATGTGTTATGTATGTATTTGGTGTGTGGAGGGCAATATGAGAGACTAAACAAAAACATAAGGCCTTCACACTAAACTAAAACCCTAGCCATTGATCAGCTGTCTGAGACAGTGTCTCATTAAGTTACCTAAACTTAGAAGCCTCCTACCTCAGTCACCCAGAATGCTGAGATTACACGTGTATGCCACAGCACCCAGCTCAAATTTACATTTCTAAAATGTCTTTGCCCACTCCCTCCCCAAGGAAGCAGGATAATGAAGATTCTACTCTGTTCATCAATTTATTATACGTTACTACTACCAGCAAAAGATTTAACACATGGCACTTTAAAGTTTCAATTAGTACATTAGAGCCTGAGGCTATTTACAAAACACACAAGTTCAGAATTCAAAAATTGTCCAATAACAATAATCAAGAGCCAGGCGTGGTGATGCACACCTGTAATTCCAGCACAAGTGAGGCTGAGGCAAAAGGATCACCATGAGATCAAGGCCAGCCTGGGCTACATAGCAAAACCCAGTCTCAAAAACAACAAAACCAGGAAATCTACGCATGCTGAGAATCATGATGTTGGGGGAATCATATTCAAATATGACTCAGTTACACAAAGCAGCTGCAACGGTGCTCTTCAGCCAGACTGCTGGGGGCCCAAGACACTGCTCAAGAGGAAAACCTCAGGACTTTTCCAAAGACAGAAGCTAAAAGAGCACCAAGGTATTTCCAAAGGCCCAACACAATCAAAGCTTACTTCCCCACTTGGCAGACCCAAAGATGACCATTTTATAATTTATAGATACTAGTGTAGGTCAGTGATGACGAACCTTTCAAGATGAGTGCCCGAACTGCAACCCAAAACCATGCTTATTTATTGCAAAGTGAAAACATTACAGTAAACCTAAATACTGAGGTTTCAGTTTAGGAAAAAACTCATATATTAACATCTTTTGTCTTAAAAATAACGTGAGTGCCATATATTCATTACCACTGGTCTAGGAAAAAGATGTATTTTCAACTATATTTTACAAACAATTCAACACACACATACCTGGGGGGGTAAGCACCTCCTCTCATGTTGTAGTTATAGGTGGACTGCATCCGAGAATAGGGATCAACAGGCTTATACATTGGTTTTTTTCCAAGTTTCACACACAGTGCATTTAGCTCAATGGTAGGAGTTGTGTTTTCTGTAAAACAGAATCAAAACAAGGAACAGTTTTTTTCTGACATGAGAATGATCACAAAAATTTTAAAAAGTAGTACGCTTTCTATTAATTCATGATGTACTACATAAAGGGGCCTGAGTATTTCAGTGCTAAGCTTTAGATCAGGAAATCCAAGAATCTGTTGTGATTTCCTGATATTGTAAGGGCTATCTGAGAGAGTGACAATGTAGCCCAAGATGTTAACCCAAGTGAAAGGTACACAGTTGTCAGAAATAAGTTCTAGTACATGTCAAATTTCTTGCTTAAAAATTCCATGTGACCATTCAAATTAATTTATTGTTTGAGAATACTTAACCAATATCACATTGATCATCCTGGTTTACTGTACTATTGACTTACACTTGAACTATGTTTGTACACACCACTTATTTCAATGAAACACTTATTAAGGACCAATTGGATACAAAGTACTATACTGTGCTAATCTTGAGGGACACAATTCTTGACCTGAAGGAGGTCAGGTCAAGAATACAGTGGAATATGTGCCATGGGAAAGAGATAAAATGACTGAGAAGCAGGCAAATAAATTCTACTTGAAGAAAATAAGGTCCAGAAAATATTCAAGACATCTCCATTCTTGGCATAACAGGGTTTGATCTGTGGACATATTTATTAGGAAAATTAGTTCCACTTTTAAATACAACAGGAGCAAGTCATTACCTCAGAATTATCAACTTTACAAAATACACAGTATTCCTTTTCTGAATTGTTCTCTCAGTTCATCTAATCCATAAATCCTAACTAATTATTTTAAAAAGTTCAGCCTGGAAAGATTAGTGTCAGTGCACAATCACATTTAAAAACAACACTTTCATATCAAACACAGAACAATAGCAATGGCAAAACTCAATTTAAATGTACACAAAAATCCACTTTAAAATGGCTCCCAAGAATGTACGTTAAAGCCAGGCTTGGTGGTGCACACTGCCATAATCCCAGCACTCAGGAGGATGAGGCAGGAGGATCGTTGCAAATTTGAGACCAGCCTGGCTTACAAAGTCTGCTCAAGGCCAGTCTAAATTGTACAGTGAGACCCTGTCTCAAAGACAAAAAAAAAAGCTGAGAAAAAAAATTTAAAATGACTTGCTGTTCTCAAAAAATAATTGGCTCAACTAAATTTAGTTCATGTATCAAATTTATAGGAATATCTTTGGAGTTTGCACAAAGGGTCACGTAAGTTATCAGCCTTTTTCTCACACAAGGATTTTTTACATAATTTGTACAGTTGCATTTTAAGTATACCCTTAATCATTTTAAGAGCAGCTCTAACCAAACAGAATTCATCTGCAATAGAGAAATAATTTGAAGAAAACACCACAGAGAAATAAAAAACAAGAAAGGTCTGACTGAGATCTTCTAGGTTCATCCCTGCCTACCAAGGCCTGGAATGATGCCTGAAAGAGCTCTGTCAACCATGGCTTCCGTAAGTGGTTCCCAGCTGTCCACTAGACACACTTCTTGATTAGTGTTTCTTTGTGCTTGAGGTCTTTGGAGTAGAACTATGTCCTGCTAGTTTGCATGCCAGTGATAAACATTTAAGTTATTCTCTCAACTTCTTAATTTTTATTTATTTTTCCAATCTTTTTAGTTATCAGGAGATATATATACTGACAATCAGGACAGATATATATACAGACAATCAGGATCAACAGATTACATCAATATTACTACACTGACTAGATGTGCCTCTACCTAAAACCTACATGGTATGATCAAAAAATTGGCTGTTTAAGTATTTTTTAAATTACAGTAAAAGATATATTGCCATTAGTTCCCCTTTCAAAATATCCTCACTTTCAACACACATCATCATTCTTGCCACTTTCTGAAGTCGTTCTAGAAGTTCTCTTTTGTGTCTTTAGTTGTGTTGTCATGGCTGCCTCAATGTCTTGAATCTCTTCAAAATGTTTATCTTTCATTGTCATTTTGACTTTGAGGAAGAACAAGAAGTTGCACAGTGCCAGATCCAGTGTAAGGCAGATAAGGACAAGATAAGGACATGCCATAACATTTTTATGAGTCTGCCTTTCTGCTGGATGCTACTCAGAAACAGAATTCACCGTACTTTTGATCACAACTCATAAAGTCCTGGGAAAGAAGATTCCCAGGACTGCTTCACAAAGTGGCAAGAAAAATGGGATAAAGTGTTTGAAGGGAGGGGGAGTATTCTGAAGGAGGCTAATGGCAATGTATCTTTTATTGTAACAAATTTTTAAAATTTAAACACATGATATATTTTGGTCAAACAATGCACGTTCTCAACAGTTTGTAAAACCTTCTCAAGGGAAAATGCTTTTCTGAAATTTTAAGAATTATTTAGGGAAAGCTCCTTTCCTTACCACCTTTGTAGATCATCAGGAATCAAGGAACTGTGCTGGGACTCTTTATAGAGTTAAGGTTAAAGATTCCAAACAGATAAGAATTTGCCACCGATAGTATATGATCTGTGCTTTCAAAAGCTAGGTTAGTTAAGAAACCACTCATATACTGAGTAGCTCCAGACAGACTTTGAAAGGAACCTGACATGTTGTCCCACAATAATACCTGATTCTTTCCTTCCTATGAAAAGGGAACCCTGTGGGTTTAGGAAATTTTGTCCTTCCAAAACTTTGGCACCAGTTGTATGTTAGGCTTTTAAATACTACTTCCTTCAGCTTCCCAGTGCTGATCTCCAAATGTTAGCTGTACTGTAAACATCTACAAATGGAAAAGTGTGGCCTTTCAATTCAAGAAACCTGATGTTGACTGTCACTTAGACCTTGAACACATTTTATGGTCATGATTTAAAAAGTCTGGTCACAGTCAGGCGTGGTGGTGCATGCCTGTAATCTTAGCACTCAGGAAGCTGAGGCAGGATTGCCATGAGCTTAAGGCCAACCTGGGCTACATAAGCAAGTTCAAGGCCAGCCTATATTACATAGAGAGACGCTGTATCAAAAAAAAAAAAAAAACTAAATAGCCTGGACTATCTTAGTAATTTATTCGTCCAAGCCTTTTTCCTTTTATGTGTTCATAAGTATAATAATCTTCTAGTATCCACTGGTTAGCATTCAATAGCACTCCATGAAAAATTAACTCTGAAATATGGGGCAAGTACATATGTCATCCCATGTTAAAATAATAAACTCTCACTTGGAATATATCTAAATAGAAAATGTCTTCTAATTTTTCTCACAGAAAAGATTTCACAAAGTTGATTTAGAAACATTGTAGTATTTCATGCAAATTAAAGACAGGGTTCATGAGAACTCTCATCTGGAAATATAATCCCATTAGACAAAATTTGAGAAAATCTGGCAATGTCAGTCAGATTTTCAAATGTTGACTTCTATTCTCAGACTGTACTATTTAGACACTACCTGATTTTGTCTTCCACACAAGCTGATGAAGGCAAGACTTTCTTTCTTTACAAATAAAGGTAACCCACAAATTCTTAAAATTCTGTGACATTAAAATTCCATCACTACTATGCTTAATAATTCTGTAAAAACTTGATGACTTATCACCGTACCATGATTCTTACAGTCTGGTTGCATCTGAAGAAGCAGTTGGGAAGCTTGAGAAAGCACCAATGCCCAACTGTGACTAAATAGTACAAGGGGCACCCAGGTCTGTGTATATTTAGTAAGCTCCAAAGTGATTCTAATACACTCTTAAGTTTTGAAATCACTACTTCAGGACTTAGCAAAATCAACTGTAGCTTTTTTAAAAAAATCGTATCACTTTATCTCATTTATAAAATGTGAGAATGGGGAAACACTGGCTTAGATATGTCTAGACCTTTTAAATTTGAAGCCTAAGGAGATTGGGGGAGGGCACTATGTCTTCATAGCTCATCTTTCCCACAGGTCTTAACTTCAGGATTCCCTCAGTGCACAACTTCCACAAACAGGGAAAACTGAACAAATCCTTCATTCCCCGTGAAACATTAGAGATCTCCTGTATACATTCTGTTGCTTATGAGGGTACATATTTAAGTACCAAATAACAGGAAGTTAAAGCCCAGGTTGGCCTGAGAGGTCAAATGGCAGGCGCCTGTAATGACCCTTGGTCATTCTGATGATTTGACAGCAAGATGCTGAGAGGGAAAAAGATAAAAACCAAAAGAACTTAATCTCACAAATTGCTTTGTCTTCTCTAGGTTCTTCCCCATCCTGCATACTGTCGTTTTGCATGCATCCTACCTAGAAGGTTGGTAATATCGGTATAACCTTGGTTTTGGTAGAATTTAAGGCACATCAAACCTCTAATTTTTAAAAAATATGCCAATAGTAACACAGAAAAGAAGAATTTCTCTTTGAACAACTTGTGGGTATGAAAAGAAAATGCAGTCACAGATGAACACACAAAATCTACCAAAAGTGTTAAGTAAAAAGTACGTATTTCAGAGAATACTAAAACAATTTTAGCAAAGAGAATCCCAAAGTAAAGGTCTGGTGGGGAAAAAAAACGGTAGAAGAAACACAAATTACAAAAAATTACTAAATGCACTCCACATACAAAAAAACACATTTCAAATATAATTGTGTGGGGCTGGGGATACAGCTCAGTGATGCAGTGCCTGACTGGCAAGTACAAGGTCCTGAATTTGATTCCTGGTACCCAGACACACACATTTTTGGGGGGGGGGGGGTACTGGGGATCAAACTCATGACCTCGCGCTTGCCAGGCAGGCACTTAAGCCACTGAGCTAAATCCCCAGTCCCACAAAAAAATTTTTAAATACATAATTTTGCTTTAGAATAACATTTTTGAACTAGCCCGGTGTGAATGAGAAACATTTTTCTTAAATACATAATTGCTTAATAATAGCTATTATTTCTCAAGCACGTATGAAGTACCAGGCATTGTACTTCACACTTGCACATACATTTTCTAATTCTCGCAACAGGCTTATTTTGCAGATACTATTCCTACTTTACAGATGAAGAAAGGAACATTCAAAAAAGTGCTTAATTGCTCTAAGTCATAGAACTAGAAAGAAGCCAGGATTCAAACTCAGATCTGACTGATTACAAAAGCGATTTACCCAACCATGCAAGGCAACAGTCCCTATTTATGATAGTGACTGATATTACACTTAATCAAATGAAAAGAGAAATATGACTGCATTTAAAGCTTGGGACCTTACACATGAAAAAAACCAAGGCATAATGAAATAGCTCATCCTTAATATATTATCTGAGCTGCAAGGCTAGGATCAGAAATAGACAGCCCAATTCCTTATCTCTCTTACTATGTCATCCTGTACCACTGCCTAAAAGACAAAGCTGAAAATGCAAAAATTAAGATCCAAGGTGTAAATTAGCACAGATACCAAACAAGTTTAGAAGACTGAACTCAATAACAATCAGCAAAAATTCAAATTATAGTCTATGCATTATTCTCCAAGATAAGGAGAACAACAAAAATAACTGAAATCAAAGACAGACTAATCTCACTTTAAGATCAATTTCTACCCTGCATCATCAAACCCTTTACCTGGATTGCTAATAAATAGCAAATATACTTCCTGTTACCTCCTCCCTCTGCCCAGTCCACAAGCAAACAAGTAGGGAAGGCCAGAGAAAGGCTACAGAAAAAGCTCAGGGCCTGGAAAAAAGTCATGGAATATCAACCACTGCATTTGGGAATTGTCTCTATTCAGAATCCTAAACAACCATACACTGATGTAGTCTTAAAAGCCAAACATCAATGAAAAGCATGTATTTTCTTTGACCTATTTTGTAAGGATGAAAAAAGAGGCAGCTCTTCATAAACTATACTTTTGAATCTCTTGGCCTTAGCAATCTGAAAATATGTATTTTGAATCTCATCATTATTTTCAACAATATGACCAACAAACAAAAAATCCAGAAAGCCAGGTGATGGATGCATGCCTCCAGTCCCAGCTACTTGGTAAGGTAGGCAGAACCTAAGTTCAAGACCAGCATGAGCAAAACCCTTACCAAAATCTCATTTCCAAAAATGAACAAAGACAAAACAAAACAAAAAATAAATCACAAAACCTTCCTGATGAGAAACAAATGCACAAACAGGCTAGGCAATATTTACCTTATACCAAGCTGAACCTTGCTCATACAAAAAGTTCATACTCGGGTTAAATCTTGGTGTAACAGAATAATTCATTCATAAAAGACACTGGCTTTTGTTTATTTAGGGGGTGAGGGTGTCATGTTAGAAGGAATGAAAATAAGGCAGACCGCTGAAATATACTGGTACTATATAAGACTGCTATTCTCTCAAGATTATAAAAATAGAGGAAGAAAACTCTGAAGGTCTAAACTTCAGCAGCAATGATACAAAACTGCAAAGCATGCTGGAAGCACATGCCCAGCGAAAGACACAACTAGGATTATGTCTTCTGGATCAGCTAAAGCTGGGTGACCTAAGAGAGAGTGTCTTCTAAAGAATGAAAATAAAAGTCAAGAATAACTGAAGATGCATATCTTTAATCTCAGCAATCTGGGAGACTGAAGCAGGAGGATTTCAAGTTTGAGTCTAGCCTGGGCAACTTACCAAAATAAAAAATAAAATAAAAATGGGTTGTGAATGTACCTCAGTATGAAGGCCCTAGGTTTAATTCCCAGTACAGGAGGTCATGGGGTTGGGAACAGGGATGGATCCAGACCAACAGAGACACAATACTAACCCACAGCAAATAAGCAAGATTTGGATTCCAATGAATTGCTGCTATTGTACCCAACCAAGAAACCAACAAGGAGCTCTCCTGAGCACAAACTGGTTATTATGACGGTTGTTAGCTACATACAATGCTATCTCCAACATGACTACCTAATATCTTCCACAAGGCTAACTTCTTATTCATGGAGTATCCTTAGCCTTTCTCTAGAGGAGAGCATCCTGAGACCTCATCTATTTCTGAATTACATGAGTAAAATGGCTACGATATAAAGTCAGTAAGATGTGGATGTAAGAGGACATTAGAAGCAAAAGCAATAAATCCAAGGAGAGTGATACAGTCTGTGCATTTTTCTTTTGAGACGGTCACATATGGCAAATCTGGAGAAAATGGAGTCTCTGGGGGATGATAACAAGTCAAAAACACTCCCCAGTGAGGTAGTCACAGACATTCAGGAAACAGAAGATACCAAGAAGCTAAGAGGAGAAGAAGCGACACTCTAAGCATAGATTTACAAAGTAAAGAAAATGAAATGACAAAGAAGGAAATGCTAGGCAAAGTTGCCAGGCCTAAGGCAGGGCTTGCAGAAAATCTGTTATATGCTAACTCTGGTATGGAGACACCCAGACTGACACCTCATTTTATTTACTTGGTCTTGACATGGGCAGGGGCTGGCATAGAATATCACTTTTAGCCCCTGTCAAGTGTTTCAACTCTTTTCTAGTCAATGAATATCTTTAGTTCATTTTCAATTTCCTAATAATCAAATTAGAACACTTCTAAATTTATTTCATTTTTTAAATATTTTTGCTTTTGTTCTTTTTTCATTTATTTATTTGATTTGGTATTTGGTTTTTTTGAGACAAGGTCTTACTTTGTAGTGCAAACAAGGCCTTGAACTCACAGTGACCCTCCTACAGCCTCAGCCAACTGTTGAGATTACAGGTATGCGCCCCCACACCCAGTTTTTATTAAATTTCTAGTTGTTCCTCTTTAGGGTTTTTGAGTTGCCTTTAGAACTTCTCAACCTGACACCTACTTGTTCAAAATAAAAATTAATTAATACAATGTACTGGTCATTAATTAATGACCAATGTACATTCCAGTAACTAACTTGGTCACCTTGTTTAGGATAAAAATCTTATAAATATATCAAAAGGGAACCTGCACATACAAGAGTTATCAGTTGTGAAAACTAACTTTAAAAGGAGAATTTCTCCATTAAACAATGACTATCCAAAATGGAACTCAATGTTTAATTCTTAGGTCAACTACTACTTTATAACAGACTAGGCTTTATCACTTGGACAATTTTCAATTCTCTTCCTTATAATTTAAAACTGTCAACTGAGGCTTCCATCAAACCCAGATACAACCAGTGCTATATCTCTGAGATGAAGAACTGCAGGTGTTTTAATAGTTTCTTCTGCTTCTTGAAGATAAATGATAGCTCCCTACATCTGCAACCTATTTATCAGATCAGAAAACAAGCTGGGAAAACATTTGAAACAGAAGACACTTGGATTTGTAAGCTTACCTGCAGCTGCATTGGTGGATGTAATAGATGCAGAGGGTAAAGCAGAGTTTTGAATAGGTCTACCTGCATTTTCAGAGGGCAGAGAGCTAGCAGTAGAAGGAATACTCATCAAAGGCTGTGAGAGAAGAGATTGGTTCTTGTTCAGTATTTGGCTCCCTGAGAGAGCAGCAGATGGGTTCTGAACTTGTACTTGAACTTGAGACATGGTCACTTTCAACAAAAGTGAACAACTGCAGGTAAACAGCTTTCAGTGCAGGTTAATTCAGTGCTATGAAGTCTAAAGTTCTACCTAAAAGTTGTAAGGGAAAGAAAATAAAAAGGTAAATTATAGAGGAGATATGTAATTGCCAATATTCAGTCAAAACTGGTGTTACCTACTCAGTTATGAAAAGAGAACCATTTAGCATGTAGCTATGTTCATTTATTAGAAATATGTTTTTCCATGATGTACATAAAGTTTCCTGGCCTTGTGACTTTCCTATTTTTAGAAAGACTGGCAATACCCACATGTTCTGTGTCTTCATTTTACACAGAGAATCCATGGGGTAAATTTATTAGTGAATATTAAGAATTTCAAACTACTGCTTAAATTCAAAAGTGCAAATTTTAAAGAACAGGATTTCTATAGTATACAGGATATGGTAAAGGTTTTTAGTCTCAAAATTCTGAGAAACTAAAAGTAAAATGGGTCAATAATACCATTAACTGGTGAACAGAAATACTGCTTCCTTTTAAGGGCTACAAGCTCAAATTTTAAAGTTTGGTTTTTTTTTTTTTTTTCTCATTTGGGTAAAGAGAGGAAATTCTCACCTTTGCTATTTCTTTTTCCTTATGATAAAACACGTGTGTTGTCTTAAAGAGATTTCAGGTGATTTCACGCAATTAATTATATAGGCCCTAAATCAGAAAACTGCTGCACTCACATCAAAGTTCATGATCCTAAAGAACGATGTGGAAAAGCAAAGGCCATTTTACAACCTTAAACTTAAGACTACTGCAAGTGAGAGTGAAGAGAAGAAGGAAGAGAGGAACAGACTGCAAACTGGCAATGTTACTGGTGTATCTGAGGGAGGGAACACATAGGGGTTGTTTACTTCATTTTGTAAATCAGGACCACAAAGGCACTATTTCTAAATACATTTCGATTCCTTAAATCAAAACTAGGAATGATTTTGTTCATTTTTATAGCTATCTTTCAAAAAGCTAAAAATGTTTTCAAAAAGTCAAAAGTACTCAAAAATATGCAGGAGCAACAAAAACTAGAAATGACATGTCTCTCAAGAACTAGCCAAAGAAGCAGAATCCAGCATACCAACTAATTAGAAGTTGTGTTGCATAGTAATTGTTGCTTTAACTTTTTGAAAAGTCTCAATGATTTTTTAAAGTCAGACCCAGAGAGGAGCTGGGGATTTAGCTCAGCAGCATAAGTGCCTGCCTGGCATGCACAAGGTTGTGAGTTTGATCCCCAGTGCCAAATTAAAGTCAGACCCAGAGCAAATTACTCATTTGAGGAGTCACATTCTCTCTTGCTGAAGAGCAAAGACGAGTGCAAAGCCCAAAAGAAACAGCTTACAATATGACTTGGGATAGCAGAGGAAAAAACATTACCTGAATTCATCAAAATCCCCAATAGTGCTGCAGTTCCTTGTTTACTTCTGGAATCAGAACAAAGTAACAGAGGCAGCCCACTGAAGATCTAGATAATGGTCTTAGAAGACAAGTTGCTAGTGTCAAGAAACAAGTCCAGAACCATTTGGAAATCAGCTATGACCTCGTTTCCTTTTTTTCCTCCAGCTACCAAATAGAGATAATTCTTTGCTTTCTGACTTCTCCCATTTTCACTCTTTCTAAATTCTAACTTGAGACTTATTAACAACAATGAAATCATTTATAATGTACATGTAACTTTATAACACCAACCTCAAGTCACAAAGTCCGAAAACAAGCCAAAACAAAACATCTGTACCAGCACCTACCACCATCCAAAAAGCAGCAGCCCAACACCGCCCTGGGTGGCTCTAAGACTCTGAATGAGCCCTTAAAATTAGAAAGGGTAGGGCCCAAAGGGATCTTTTCTGAGTAAGGCTGTTCAAAGCAGGCCCATGGCCCGCATTTCCAGTTAGTCATAAATACATGAATTTTCTAGCAGTTGAAAAAGCTTTTCATTAAGATTGCTCCAAAATGCTAACCACAAGTACACAAGAAAGAGTTGTCTATTAACTGCTTAAAATAAGCAGTTAGAAACTGCAAATTTTTAAAAAATGTATAAACCCTCCAAGTAAAACTGCATTTTGTAAACTTTAAATGAACCAGGACCAATACTAAAATATACCAAGCAGTGGAGTAGGGGTATAGCTCAGTGTAAGAATGCTTAAATAGCGTACTTGAGGCCTTGTATTCAATTCCTAACCTACAAGAAAAAAAAAGTTTAGACTCACAAGGAGTACACATTTGCCAATAAATTTTTAGTCACTTACTAGTTTAATGCTTCTATGTGTCTTGTTTAAGCCTGAAAAGACCACAAAAAGCAGTGGTTTCAAGAGAGACAATGATGAGGGCAGGTAAAAATCTGCTAATGTCTAAAGGTATTTTTTGGTTGTCACCTGTGAGGGTGGGAGGGGCCCTACTGATATCCAGGGCAGACACCATAGTTGTAAATGTAGAATATATATTGTTTACTTATGTACAGAATTCAAAAAACAAAGCTTTCACTACTTCACTATAGCAGTGCCTGTAATCCTAGCACCCTGGGAAACTGAGGTAGGGGGTTGGCAAATTCCAGCTCAGCATGTGCAATTTAAGCAAGATACTGTCTCAAAAAATTTTAAAAAAGAGAGGAAGGAAGGAAGGAAGGAAGGAAGGAAGGAAGGAAGGAAGGAAGGAAGGAAGGAAGGAAACTGGAAATATAGTTCAGTGTAAAAAGCCAGTAAAGGGGGCAGAGGAGCTTTCACTACTGATATAAAGTTCATAGCTGCCTTCAGCCAAATCATGGAACTTGGAACTACTCCTCCTTACAGAATTAAAGTCTGCTACACAACAGTTCTTTCCCTTTATATCCTGAAAAACTGTTTTCTATCAGGTAAATTAGGGACTAATCTGAGAGATCAAAATACTTTGCTATAGTCTTCTTGGAGAAAAACAGTATTTTACGCATAGGAAAACGAGGCTGAAAAGTTTGAAATACAAAGATCCTTCAGTTCTTGCTGGAAACATCTTTGTTACTGAAGTCTGTGCCATGCTATAATCTCCCTGCCTCCCAGCAAATGCTGTTTGAAGGGCTGAAGACAGCAGCGCAGGAAAATATGCTCCTCTCCCTCTGAAAATTGACATTTATGGTGTACACATAAGCACCCTAACACTAAAAGAGGTGAAATGAAGGATTCGTAGGTACTTCTTTTAAGATTCCTTAATTCCAAATCTTCCCGGCTCCAAACATTGGCTTGGTAACACAAAAATCTTTTCATAAAAACAAAGTCTTTTAAGTTTCTCTCTGAAAGACCAAATGTGGTGATGTATCTCTGTAATCCCAGCTGTTTAGGAGGTTGAGGCAAAAAGATTACAAAACTTAAACCCAGGCTGGGCAATTTATTGAGATCGTGCCCTGAATTTTTTTAAAAACTCAGGGCTGGGCCAGGCATGGTGGCACACTCCTGTAATCCCAGCACTCAGGAGGCTGAGGCAGGAGGATCATTGTCAGCCTGAGCTACAAAGTGAGCAAAGGCCACTTTGCTCACTTTGTAGCTCAGGCTGAACTGCATAGTGAGACCCTGTCTCAAAAAGCCAAAAATAAACAAATAAATAAATAAATCTCAGGGCTAGAAATTATTTCAGTGGTTGAACACTCTGGATCCCATCCCCAGTATCTCAAAAGCAAAACAAAACAAAAAAAAACAAGTTTCATCTTAGTTGGCAGCTACCATTTTACAAGTGCTAAATATTATGGGTTGTGGGAAAGGGAAACATGGGTGCACAAACTCTATGAAAACTTTACACATGTGCTAAAAGTAGTAAAGCAAAATGTGTGTTCCTTACTCAATAGTAAATCCAACATGATTAGACTGTTTTGAGCACTAAGACTGATTTAATAGGCAAGAAGGTGGATTCTTCTAGAAATAGTTCACGAAACTATCTACAATAATGCTTTAGTCATATTCACTTTCTGTTTTTCTTCGTTTTTTTAAGCCAGAGCCTTGCTCTGTAGTTTAGGCTGGCCTTAAATTCAGGGTGATCCTCCTACCTCAGCATCCCAAGTACTGGGATCACAGGCGTGCACCACTAAGCCTAGCTTGTATTCACTTCTGACAGCCTACCAAATCCTTTATAGCATAAAATAACTACTCAAGTTTTTGTGTTGGTGGGGTTTGAACCCAAGGCCTCACACTTACTAGGAAGGCTCTCCAACACTGAGAT
Organism: Hydrochoerus hydrochaeris; assembly: GCA_004027455.1. NCBI lineage: Eukaryota > Metazoa > Chordata > Mammalia > Rodentia > Hydrochaeridae > Hydrochoerus > Hydrochoerus hydrochaeris. The sequence continues at coordinate 274,916 of PVLA01001517.1, read as the reverse complement.
ATATGCCCATCTCATTTTTAATTTTTTGAGTCACAGTCTTACTGAGCCTCAAAATTGCAATCCCCCTGCTTCAGCCTCCTGGCCAACTGAGACATGCACCACCATGCCTGGCTGCTATTTAAGTGATTTTAATAACCAATGTTTTAACTGATTTATAAGCAGCAATTAAACTTCTGTGAGATCAATATATCATTTTCCAATATATCATTGCAAAAAGTGGTATCTCCAAACAAAATTTATTTCAGAAGGGAAAAAAGGAAGAAAGAAAGCGAGCGAGCAAGCAGGCAGGCAGGCAGGCAAGCAAACAAAAGAAAATAGTGGTCTCAATTCTGAATAAACTTCCTTTTCAGATCACAACAAATTTCACTAAACATCTCCCCATGCAAATCCTCCAGTAAATCTCATGTAACAAGAGACATATATACAAAGGAGCACTCTAGTTTCCTGCCATGATAAAGCATTATTAGCAATATCAACTGCAATTTTACAATATACTCATTCAATATTCAACAATAATTTATTAAGCATCTACAACATGTGACCATAAATGGCAAACTGTACATCCCCAAATTTGGTAAAGAATCTATTTGTTCAACAAAGAAATGCTTTCTTATTACAAACACAAAAATATCTAACACTTCACAAGCTTGTGAAGTGCACGGACTGTGCTAAATCTCTGTATCACTGCTATTTGAGTATATGTGTTGCTAAAGTGAGCACTACTTGTTAAACTTTCCATCGAAAAGAAGAGGGAAAAAATAAAAGCTTTAAGCAACCACCTGTAAATCTACTAATCTGTTCCTTTTGTTTTCTGAGAGGTTCTGCTCCCACAGAAACATGGTCACTTTTCCTACAACATGCCCTTTCAGCCGGGTATGGTGAAGCATGCCTGTAATCCCAGCACTCAAGAAAACTGCTGAGAGTTCAAGGCTAGCCTGAACTACATGGTGAGATGCGGTCTCAAAAAAAGATGAAAAAACAAAACAAAAAATAAAGCCCTTTCACTACCTTTAAAATATACTTGAAATACCCACGTTTCCTCACACTCAAAATAGCTATTTAAGACCCTTATTTAAGAAAGACACATCTTTCTTGCACTTACCAGGCAGGCATTTTGTCACTGAGCTAAATACCCAGCCTGTTCTAACATGTCTTTGTAGGTACAATGTGATTACGTTTCTGTAAGCAAACTCATACCCCACCATTATTCCCCTCTCCCTCTGTGTGCCTCCCAAAAAAACATTCATTGACTCCAATGTTATCCAAACACCGGCAGCCAAGCACGGACAAAAATAAAAGTACATTAATCATGATCAGCCTACAAAATGAGTGCTTTAAGATCAATATGGAGTAGATAAGGTTCAACAGCAGAGCCATATATTATATTAAAGCACAGAATAAGAAAATGCTCTTTAAAAAAAAAAAATCTACTATGCCCTTAGTGCACAGGAGAAAGACACAGCAGAATTAGCCCTGAAGAGAAGACAATAAAATCAGTCAAAAATAATACCTGGAAACAATGCAGACTTTTTCATCTAAGCACAAATGACTGAATGTGGTCCCTGTCTCACACTGGGCCCAATGCCAAGTAGGCTACCAAGGATTTTCTTTCCATACAAATGTGACCACTGGGTGGTCTGTTTAAAGAAACATTTCTTCAATATTAATTCAAGATTAATTGGTCACCCTAGAAAAACTATTATCCCTCCAAAACACAAACCATTACCCCATATTAAAGTTAAAAAAAAAAATTACCTCTATAGCCCCACAAGCCTTAAGCCTTATTTTTGTTCTAGCCCTAAAACCTCTTCAAGCTCCCCCCTCCCCTTTCCTAGGAGTTATTCTTTAAAATTACTAAATTCAAATACATGTTTTTAAATATGGTTTTTAAAAATCTAAGCTTATAAAAACAGAGAAAAATGTTTTAAACTAACCAAAATAAACTATTCATAAACTGTGGGGATTTTTTAAGAGTTGTAATATATGAAATTCTTGACTAAGAAGCACTTGGTTCAATGTAGTAGTTAACTGACTTTTCCTTTCAGAAGTTTTCTACAATCATGTGCCATCTACCTAGATACACAACTGCACTTACCATCATTTTCATCATGCAACAGACCAAAGCCAAGACTTAGTTTCTTAGAAACCGGCCTAGCTGCTAAACAGCAACCAACAATGTTAAATCACAACAAATTTCTAAGCTGTGGCATTCAATTCTACTCCCAATTTAGTATTACACATTCAAATCCTCATAATCTACTTCCCCCATGCCTCAGTTTCTCTAAAGCACTTTATAAGATACGTGACAAAGCTTCCATTTTAACAGAGAGCTAACATACAGAAGGAATCTTGAGGCTTAGTAACACAATTCATGGAGAAAAAAGCATCATACAATTCCAATGTTTACAATATAAGTCTATTCACTGAGCTTTGTACAATTTCTGTAATTGCCTTGTTTTGATTTCCTCATTCCCCCAAAAAAGTAAGCTAACTTATCTACTAGATACTATCTCAGAGACACGATACAATGATAGGTTTGCAGGGTTTTTTTTATGTCAGGGTGTCACTAGGTAGTGTAGGCTAGTCTTGAACTCCCAGCAAACCACATCTTTGCCTCCTGAGTGCTGGGAATACTTTCAGTTCTTACAGGCAGTGTGAGCAAACACAAAGCAATATTAATGCATGTAATATATTTTGCAGTACCCTGAAAAAAAGACTATAAAATCTTTTCTTTGTTTGTTTTGTTTTTGCCTTTTTGAGACAGGGTTTCATTATGCAGAGTTCAAATTGCCCTCAATCTCACTTTGTAGCCCAGGGTAGCCTTGAACTCAAAGGGACCCTCCTGCCTCGGGCTCCCAATGCTGGGATTACAGGCAAAGATTATAAAATCTTGGACATCTTTTTCCCCTTAATTTCCTTTTTGTTGTGGTGGTTAACTTTAGTTTATTAGTATATGTGTGTAGTGCATGTTTACATTCCTTGTGAGAATTTGGTACAGGTACCTAACACTTCTTAATTCCTTTTTTCATCTCTTTCCTGTTCCTTCCTGCCCCTTTCCCACCCATCTCTTGATCCTCTTTTATTTATTTTTTTTTTTTTGTGGTACTAGGGATCAATCTCACAACCTTGTACTTACCAGATAGGCGCTTATGCCACTGAGCTAAATCCCTGGCCCTTCCTCTTCCTTTTTTTTTTTGCACACGTTTGCAGTTCATAATGTTTACATTCCTTGAGTGGAATTGGTATATGTATTCCTCCCAATTCCTTTTCTCATCCCTTATCCCTTCTCTCCATCTCTTGATCTCCTTCTCCTCTGCAAATGCTCTCTCTCTCTCTCTCTACTTTCTAGTATCTTTTATTTTGCACTTTATTTTTGTCCTGCATTTCTTATAAGAGGAACCATATGGAATTTAATCAAATCCTGAATATTCTTATGATTAATTTTTTAATCTGGGTGGTCAAAAGCTGCCAGTAGTAAATGGAGCTTGATTCTTTTTTTCAGAATTTTATGCTTTATGTATTCATCTTTTATTACGTATTTTATTAGTGCATGTTTACAACACCTAATGGTTACATTCCTTAGGGGAGTCTGTACATGTACATAACATATCTTAATTCCTTTTTTCCCCTTTCCCTCCCATCCCTTTCTGCTCCCTCTAACTCTTGATCTCCTTCACATTTGAAAACGCTATTTCCATTTTTCCCTTTGATTCTCTTTTTTAAAATCCTCTTCCCCTTTCTTCCTTCTCCACCTCCACTTCTTGTTCCCCACTTCCTTTTTGAAAAAGACTGAAACTTGATTTATATTCCTATTTCACAACAGAAAAAAATGTTGAATTAGCTCCACAAATCTGAAAACCAAGTTCAACAAACAAGCCAGGAAATTAAAGGCTTTTTTTTTTTTTTTTTAAGCAAACTACAAAAGCATCTATGACCAAGATACTTATTGAGTGAGTTGTTTAATGATAAGTTCTCTGGTCAGTTTTCACACTGTACATTTAAAATATATAGTGGTATTGGTTAAAGGGTTTTAGGTTTCTTGCCTACAATTTTTCCCACATTTGCTTTTTAATTAAAAGTAAAAAAGAAATTAATGAAGAATTCAAAAATATCACCGGTTACAGACAAACCTGAAATGATAAAATCAATGTGTACCTTAAAGAGAAGGTGTTCCAGAAACAATGTCGTTTTCACTTCTGAGAGGTTATGTGATTAGGAAACTCCTGGAAAATAAGAGAATAATTTATTAGGGTAGGGGTTTTTTCGCTTTTGTTTCTGTTTTTTTTTTTTTCCCCCTGAAAATGAAAACACATATTGCTCAAATTTGGTAGAAAGCTAAGATTTGCAAGTAAAAAGGTTTCTGAAAGTGTGATGCCATGGCTTAAAGCAGCACACTAGAGTTGACAAAAGAAATGCTTGGACACTGAGTAAAGAGGACTGTGCACTGCATGACACAGGAGGACTTTCCTTTTTCAGTCTCAATTATTTCAGAATGAGAGAGTTGTGAATACTTTTTATGTTTTAAAGCAACTGGACATCGCACTGTCAATCACACAAGCCTGATTTTCAAGTTTGTGAGGTTCCCCCTAAATAGCACCTGAACATTTTATTCATAAATTTAGTTTTCATATGCTTGATGCAAACGCAGACACAAGGAAAATTACCAAAAGGCATTTTATACTTAAAACTGTTATATGAAATGGAAAAGAAAAGGCACACTGTTGTCTAGTAAATACAAACCATATAATCACCTTTTACAACTGGATTTAAGATGACAGAATTTGAGTTAAATTCTCAAACTCTCAGGTCTGATTTAGAGGTTCCTCTTGCCTTTAAATGGCAGTAGTCAATAACCAATAAAATTTCTTACCTTGAGATGCTTTCTGCATTTTTACCACATAACATGTTTTTGCCCGTTTCAGTTTCTCACTGCTGCTATAACTTAACAGACAAGAAAAAAGCAGCTGTTCTACATGATTTCAGAAAAAAAATCATGAGCTTTCATTTACTCTCCAGTATTTTAATGGCCTGGGTTCTTCCTTTCATAAATAGTATACTGCACACACAGGATGAGCATCCCCAAATCTAATTATCTAAAATGTCCTTAAGAAGTTTCAGATTTCAGAGCATCTCAGATTTCCAAATTAGAGATGATCAATCTGCAAATATATGAAAATATTCCAAAATCTTTAAAAAGGGCAGGGACATATCTCAGTGTAGAGTGCCTGCTTAGCAATGTCCAAGGTCCTGGGTTTGCTTATCACCAAAGACGACAACAAAAAAGATGAAGATGGAGGGGGGCATGAAATCTCTAAATTCAGAAATATTTCTTGTTTTAAGTATATCATACCAGACAATAAATACTCAATCTGTAGTAAACAAATTTCCAATCCAAAACCCAGTTGTTCCATAACCGTACCTACTCAAAAGACTGGCATGAATAGAAACTGATAAAGGACTCCGAGCAACCCAAGGAGATGTGCAAGACTATTTAACACAGCTTACACCTGCCTTTTTACCAAGGGGGCTTCCTTCAGTCCAAGCTCCTCTATGCTGAACTACTTGGATATCTAGTTTTATACCTCACAACAAAAGTAAAATATAAGAGTGGAAAATAGAGCTGATAAGTCACACAATGATAGTAAGAACCTGCCACCAACATCAGAGAGAGGAAAAATATAGTAGACTGCAATCACTTGGCTCTAGAACATCTTTACACAAGTGATACTAAAGATCCATATATACATTCACACATCCAAAAGCAAATTCATTTTTTGAATCTTCCAATTAACATCAAAAGAACCAAAAAATTATTTCCTACATCTGTATAGCACTTACTCTGAGCAATGGCAAGGATATGAAAGGTTGGGGTAAGCCTAATTTTTCCTCCAACTCATGAAGACACATTAGAATGCAAGAAAATGAACTAAATTCATTGCTTTAATAACTTCGACAGTTACTGTTTATATGCACTTTTCTAGGGTATGCACTATTTTAAGCAACAGGGAAAGAGGTACACACACACACACACACACACACACACACAAACTACAGTCCCTGTCCTTATTGAACTGGTATGGAAATAACCTTGAACCCAATACAAATTTTTAAAATAAACAATTCACAGGGGCAATTTAATAGTAACAAATCACTTATAACATGTATCTATCATCTTGAAAGTAGGAAAAACACCTGATTTAGAAGACTAAACCAGCTGACACACAGCTATCGGGCTATGGTGGAAAACTTCTCACTAGGAATCTGGATTTGGGTCCTACCTCCAAGACCCAACTGAATCAGCTGAGCAAATCAGTTCTGTAGGTTTCAGCCTTTTACTATATAAACTATGGTTACCCCCATACATTTCATGCATTTAATAAACCAATACAAAATAATAAAACAATAATCATGTTTCCTCAGTAGATTAACTGATAATGTTGGATAAATGGGTTGGGGACGTTCATCCTTTGTAAAGTATAACATTATTTTTGTTAGAGCATACTATAACTGATAATACAAAAATGTTACTAATCAAGTGCACTCAGAATACACTAAGAAAAAAAAGCCACAAAAATTTTTACAAAAGCTATTGTTTTTTACAAAAAAAATGTTTTACAAAAACAGTATTACTGGGCTGGGGATTTAGCTCAGTGGCATAAGCACCTGCCTTGCAAGCGCACAGTTGTGAGTTCGATCCCCAGAACCAGAAAAAATATATATTATTTTACTTTATTTTTTGAATATTTAGTGCTAAAATAAATTCTCAAGAAATTACTATTGAAAAGTAGTCATTACTATCTAAAAGTACTCATTAGATATATAAAGGCTTACTGTAAACCAAAAGAAAACTTATTTACCTAGTTTTATTTGACTTATCTAGGTAAAGAGTTATGGAACATCAATGAGCAGGTTAGTTAAACTGTGTAACAAAAAACAAGCTTCCATTTATTGCATATGAATTATCCTCTTTCAGAAAGAGCGCTGGTTAACATTCTGCATAAAATTACAATGGCATCACCAGACAATAGTCTATTTATATCAGGTTAGAATCTGCAAAAGTAAAATTTCATGCCTCAGTTATTTAATCTATGGATTAACTTTAAAACTTCAAAAAAAGCAAAGGTGTGAAAGAATCAGGTAAGAAAGATCTGGTGAGATCATAAAGCTCAGCCCTAGGGAAGTCAATATACTAACAATTTAAGCAGCAGCATCTGCTCACTTCATCCCCAGAAAAGACACATTTCCAACAGCTTTTCATCATTAATGAGACACATTTATATCATTACAAACTACACAGCTACCTCAACTGTGGTTAAACACAGAATGGAATTTCACACACCATCTCACTATAAGCACAAATCCAAAGGCAGATTTAATTTCACTGATCTAGTCTTTTTAAGACTAGCCATAAGGGACAGTTCTCTTGGTGGAGGACCAGAGAACCTTCTGGTTCAGATCAATTCAAAGAAAGTAAAAGCGAATTTGTTCAGGAATCCTAAATACTAAATAGAAATTTGCATTATGCCCAACACCACTGGCCAGAAACTGAACCTTAGAAACAGCTGGGAAGGAAAGAGCAGCAAACACCTACTCTCTTCCAATAAAGTGGAGTATGGTAATTTAAAAGCAACTCATTTTCCTAGCAACAGCCTTGACTATAGTTAGTAAGTCATTTCCAACAAACTTTAATGACAGATTATAAAAACAATTTAAGAAACTGCTAGAGTTCTTCAGCAAAGGTTAACAAACCACCTCCTTACTCACTTCTAAGACCTTCTCCACACACAAACTTGTGAATCAGTTTAAAAGTTTTAGCTTAATTTGACACATCAAAGGAACCATTTTAAGAGCTAAATATTGTGGCTAGGAATGTAGTTAGTTGGTAGAGAGTTTGCCTAGAATGCCAACGAGTGGGGCCCTGGGTTCTTTCCCCAGCACCAAAACAAAACAAAAACACTAAGTATTACTTAAATAGAATTTCTTGCAAATTGACCTAATGAACAAATCTCTTCCTAGAGGGGAAATTTTTACCTTATCAGGAGTGCGTGGGAAACTAGAGGAACACCAGTGACAAGCAAAAATCAATTATCTTGAACAGAAGGCCCCTAAGCATGATCTGAGAGGAAGCATGGTTCCATGGAGAGGATACATGAAATCTGACCTGCCTGTTCTCCAGTCTAATGGTGTACCTGGACCAGCCTAATTAGTTGGCCTCTCAAAGCCACAGTATCCTCAGCTATTACTCTGAAAAAATGGTTTCAAATATTAGAAATGCAACATACAGCCAGGCATAGTGGCACTTGCCTGTAATTCCACCATTTAAGAGGTTGAGATAAGACCTCCAGAAAAAGGCCACTCTGAATTATACAGCGATCAAGACTTGTCTCAGAAAACCAGAAAGAGAACATAAAGAATTTATGTATCAATCCTTGGTATCAAGAGTTCAATGAAATACAGCTTTTATATTATTAGATAAATTCAACTTAGCCAGATTCCTTTTCTGCATCAAATAACTCACCCTGTAATTCTAACCTGGTACATGGGGAGAGCTCAATAAATGGCAATAAATATTATTAACCAGTAAATTCACTAATCCTGTTCTCACTTGCCTAAACATCTATAAACATAAACTTATAGCTACATATCACTTGTAAAAAACTTTGAAAGGGAACAAAGAACACGCTGACTAAAACCATCCTTCTCTGTGGGGAGAGGGGAGAAGAGTCCCTTAGCTGCTACCTTACAAGTAGGGGCTGTAACACAGTGAGGTGAAGTTCACTCTTGAGCAGTGGTGCTCATTCAGAGAGAAAGATGGTGACCCAACACTGTCAAGCTGCCGTAGTTTGACAGACATCACAAAAAACTCCTAGTACAATAAAATGGCCAGTTTTGATTCTATTACTGTAAATCACATTTCTTTCCCAAATTAGATCACTGATCAGCAGAAGCCAGATAAGTTATAGATTTAATACTTAGAAGGCTAATTTTTTATTCAAAAGTAAATACTTTCTTGAATAATTTTTTTTTGTTTTTAGGTAATACACTTTGAGAAGGATCCATAAATATATACCTTTAACAATAAATGAACAAATATGTATCTTTAACAATAAATAAACAAATTGGGCATGGTGGCACACACCTGTAATCCCAATACTTGGGAGGCTGAGGCAGAAGGATCATTTCAAAATCAAAACCAGCCTGGGCTACCAAATGAGCTCAAAGCCGACCTGAACTGCACAGTGAGATCCTGCCTCAAAAAGACAAAAATAAAATAAAATAACATGTGTAATCCCAGAAAAACATAAATAATGAGATATTTTGTTTCTGCCTCCACTTATGTGGTGACCTATCACCTTACACCCTTGTTTGCTGAGATGAGAATGTAAATATCTAAAAAACGTTTTATTTGCAGCAATTTCCCATTTTATTTTTTTTACAAATAATAGGGCCGGAGATTTAGCTCACTGGCATAAGCACCTGCCTAGCAAGCTCGAGGTTGTGAGTTCAAACCCCAGTACCAATAAATAAATAAATAAATAAAAGATTTCTTTGCAGTAAGATTTTTAATTCAGAGCATTAAATTGTTAACAAGATAGCTATGGAAGCATCTATGGGGGAATTTGATAAGATATTATCGCTTAACAGGTGAGAACAAGGATTTGACCAGCATGGTTTTAAGTTTCACAATTCTTGATTTATAAATGAGCATTCTGATGAAAAAGTTCAAAAAACAATTTGTTTTAAAAGCAGAGTTCTGGAATCAAAGCAAAACTGCAAATAAAAATATCAAAGCTCTTGGCTTTTAAAGATCTCAGAATAACTTACAGCACTAACTCAACTTAAAATTAACTATAATAGCTGAAGCAGCTCAGTGGTAGCCAGCTTGCCTAGCACTCAGTACCTCAAAACAAGTAACTGTAATAAATATGCATTCTGAAGTATTCAGTGGTGATGTAGCAATTTACTTTGAAATGCATCGAAAAACAGATTAATGAATTAAAAGATATAGACAGATGGAATAGATGTGATATAGTATAGTAAAATGTTGTAGAAAGTTGTACTGAAAAAGACGCACACTAAAATTTCAAAAACTCTATCATACGTTTGACATGAAAAACATTGAGAGAAAATAACCACAGCAACTAACATATCTTCTCATTGTTCAATCTTTAACTTGCAATTTATATTTTTTAGAACAGCATAAATGATACAGCTTTGATCTTGATGAAATTTTTATATAAAAAATTCCCAAAGAAAATTACACCAGCATTTCAACCACAGAAGTCTCCACCAAAAGTTAATTTAAAATAACTATATATACACGTCTCGTGCAACAAGGTCTTGAGTTCAATCCCGGTACCAAAAAAAAAGTCTACTGTGAAATATATCTGTCATAAAATTTCCTAAATATTTTTGAAGTCTCTAAAATCTCAGCCTAATAAAAAAGAAAATAATGGGCTGGGGATTTAGCTCACCAGCATAAGCACCTACCTTGCAAGTGCAGAGTCATGAGTTCGATCTCTGAGAGAAGAGAGAAGAGAGAAGAGAGAAGAGAGGAGAGAGAAGAGAGGAAAAGAGAGAAGAGAGAAGTCTTATCTGAAGGGGAATAATTTATGTGTCTCCAAACTGAGCAATTCTGTGCCACTAAGTATGACATAAAATGACCAGTATAAAGGTTCTTAAAAATAAAGCCTCTGAAAGTGACTATGGCATTACTTGAAGATACCTTTTTCATTTAAGTATATTTACACTTTTATGCTGGTGAATCTCACTCTTGCTCCACTCAGTACAAGGTGTCAAAAGAAAGTTGCCTAGAATTGGGTTCAAGTTGTATTTCCTGTATTAAAAATTTGCATTTTCTTACTGGGAGTTAAGAAAGACTGGATGAAAGAAGCAGTTTATATGATTATACCAGGATTAACACTGATGGTTTGGACTTCAGAACAGAGGGAAATTCCATGAGTCATGTTGATTTCTAAAATTAAAGTAATTTGTATATAAAAGGGCTTTCTGACTGAATCTTAAAAGATCATTTATTCTGAAGAGACTATTTATGGTAACAATTTTAAACACTTGAAAGTTTTACTAGAATTAAGATCTGTAGATGTACCAACTCTCTACAAAGAATGTAATCATACCATATACAGTAAACATGTATTAGTAAAATTTTAAAGCTTGTACTGTAAGCCTAATAGGAAGCACTAACCATTTTAAAATATATTTTACTTCCTATGTATTAAATTGGAGCTTTACCTAAATTAAATTTTAAAAGGAATAGCCGCCTTTTCCCACCTTCCAGGTTTTAGTAACTACAATATAATGGTATAACACCTTTACTGCACTTGATCAAGCTCAGAAGTAAAAACATGCAGCCCTGAAATAACAACGTTACAGGTCTAAAAGTTGGAAGCTATTCAGGACCAAAAATGAGAAGATTAAGATACAACACCAAACATTTATAATATTCCTGTCAACTTCCATTCTGGAAAGTCTGTTTCAGTCTGTCTGTCTGTCTGTCTCTATCTCTTGCCAGGCATCAACTCAAGGGCCCTGCACATGCTAGGCAGACACTTTCAGGGAGCTACATCATCACCTCTTTTTAAGCAATAAAAACATGAACACCTATGCTGTAATTTCAGTTTCTAAATAAAGCAAACAGAGATCTTTAGAAAACAATTCTAGGGCTGGGGATTGAGCTCAGCAGTGTAAGTACCTGCCTGGCAAAAGCAAGGTCGTGAGTTCGATCCCCAGTACCAAAAAAAAAACCAAGGAAACAATTCTAGAACAAAACATTTTTAAATCAAATATCCTTCACTTTAATACTTAATCTAAGGTGATAACAATATATTTACATAACTACTGCAAAGAAACTTTGAAAGTTTTCATTATGAATTATTAACTGTAGTTTAACTTTGACACAAAGCTAATGTCTTTCAAAAGTGGCTGAACAGATAGGTCTCCACCAAGCCAGGGTTAAGAAAATCTGCATTTATTGTTTCTCAATTACAATCATTGATAACTCAAGAATTGTTACTTCTGTGCACAAAGGCGGCTAAATTTTGGGTTTGCCTTTGAAGAGTGGAAATCACCGTACCAATTCTGCTGTTGACTTTTATCCTGTTATATAATAATCATGTATAAACAGAAATGAAAAGCTCAACCAAAAAAAAACAACAACTCAGAACTATAAAATGAAAGCAAATTTTGTGACAAGTTAACAGCCAGGGGCAATTTGGTAAAAATCAAAATCGCTAATATTGTGATGGTTTAGGATGTGTTTCAAAATAATCCAGTCTGGGGGAGGAAATACAACATGAAACAAGACTGACCTTGGGTACGAGTTAATAATTGTCAAAAGTTGAGTGACCAATACATAGGGTCCTCTATTCTATTCGACTTTTGTATATTTTCCATAATAATTTTTTTAAAAATAGGGTATCAGCTGCAATATTTATCATTTCCCTAGCACTACTATAATTTGTATCGTGACAGGAAATAGGTTTTCATTGTTTGTGGAATTATTTTTGTTTTCTAGCAGGGCTGTTTTGCAGTACTGGGGCTTGAACCCAGGACCTCTACACTGGGCTATATCCCCAGGCCTTTTTTAGAGAACAGTCTCGCTAAGTTGCCATAGAGTTATTATTAAAGGTATTATTAAAAAGCCAAAGAGATATTTTAAAATAGCAACAAGTTTAAACTAAAGATTTTAAACTAGAAACTATTTCCTGACTGTCAGAAAATTCTGCAAAATGTCAAAAACAGGCAACACTGCACTACCAAGACAGGTATAAGACAAAACATGCTCCGTTCACGAAGGAAATGCACTGCACAATACAATTTTAAATACAAGGAGTCATTCAGCAAACACACACTACTTTTCACGCTTGTAAATCTGACCACTGAGGTGCATTTCCTTAAATGCCATATCTATGTGACTATGTAGAGTTCAACTCAGTATCTTTGAAAATCCCACCTGTCACAAAGATAACGGAAACTGCTCCCCCTACACTCCAACTGTATTTTTAGTTTTTACTTCAACAAGTAGCAATGTAATTTACATTTGGTAAGCACAAATTCCTGAAAGGCTAGGATCAACCAAAAACCTGGTCTAAGTCTCTTTTCACCACCTTCTCAACAACTAAAGCTCCAAGCACAAGAAGAATGACCTTAAAAAGCTTCCCACAACAGTAGCAAAGAGACTGAAGCACATATCTCGGCCAAACAGAAGAGAACTTCCACACAAGCAATACTGCAACAGGGAGGTAACACAAGGGCTTTAAAGGAAAGTCGGCCGTCGGCGACCGAGGAAATAAAAGCAAAGCGGCCGTGTAAAAAAAAGCAAAAAACAAATAAATAAAAATTTTTTTAAAAGCGAGAAGTTGAAAAGGTACGCACGAAAGGACACAGATTTTCACACTTTCGTTCATTTCTGCTCCACAGTCCTGACCCACAGCGAGTGCTCCAGAAAGTTCTGTTGAACTTAGGGGACGCTTCAGCCACCAACTTTCCCAGACATGGAATGACAACAAATTGAATGACGGCAGAAAACACGGACAGTTTGCTCATAGCGCAAGATCTGGTGAATACCCGGCAGCTGGCTAAACAGGAAAAATGGAAAAAAAGAGCTTTCATCTTTTACAGGGTGCCCCAATTAGGCGCTCATCTCTTAACCCAAAACAATGCCCGGGCGCCGGCAGTGGGCACGCCGGACATTTCTGCCTCTAAGGAAACCACACGCGTAGGTAGGTCAACTTCTGTCCACTCTACTCATTAAATTATACCTTCATATCACGCTAATAAATTATGCAAGCGGTTTATTGGGACACGCTGTGGGTCTGGCACTGTGATAAGCGCTTTATACGCCCCGTTTCACTGAACCTGAACAGCTTTAAGAGGCTGGGACGGCTTTAGTCCCTGTTTTCAACCGAGCCACGAGTTTAAGCGACTTTGCTGAGGGGACAGAGCCTGGATTTGCATCCCTGGCGGAGCCCTGGACAGTGCTCAGGATCATCAAGCTACAGACCGGGACTAGGGAGTTTTGGGGACTCCGAATCCCGAAGACTTGAGGCGGGGACTCCCCCTCCTTCTGCCCCGGGAATAACTTCGGCATCCCGGGCGCGACGCTAAAGGAAGGAAAGCGGCCGTAGCACCTGTTTCTGGCCCTGCCAGGGGCAGAGGGCTTGGCGCGCCCAAGGCGGGGGCGCAGGAGGACCCGCCTCCTCCGGGAAGGCCTCGCCGGCCGAGACAGGCCCGGGAAGGAGGCCGGCGCGCGGCCCCGAGGCCTAGTCCGCCGCCGCCGCCGCCCACCTCCCCACCGCCGCGGCGCCCGCGCGGGCCCCGCCATGCCCGGCCCGGGCGCCTCACCTGGCTGCTGCCCCGAGCTCGTCCCCCGGCCGGCGGTCCTGGGCAGCGGCGGCGGCGGAGACGAGGACGGGAAGGAGGAAGAAGGGAGAGGAGGAAGGGACGGTGGGAGGGAAGAGGCGGAGTGGCCGCGGAGGAGGCGGGCGCCGCCGGGCCGGGGGGGCGGTCAAAGGAAGGGGGAGCCGAGAGAAACGAGGCAGCCGCCGGCGCAAACGCTGAAGAGCGGCTCCGGCGCTCGCAGCCCGGCAGGAAGTGACGGGGGAGGGGCCGGCGCAAGCCCCCAGCCCCCGCCCGCCTCCATGCCCGGCCCCACCCTCACCGAGACCGGACTACAACTCCCGCCGGGCGCTGCGCGGACCCGCGCTCGCAAGGCACGCCGGAAGCCTGGGGGCGGGGCCTAGTAGCGCCCAGGGCCCCAGCGCCAGTCGCGAGTTGTAGTTTGCTAGGAGTTGCTTTCAGCTCGCTGTACCGGAAGCCCGGCTGGAGAGTGTTGCCTGCGTTGATTCTCACCCGCTTCGTTCTTCCATGCTCGCAGCCCTCTTTTTCCACGTCTGTCATTCCTTTCGCTTCCCTTCAGTCTCTCCTTCCTCCTAACAGTTCTTATTAAATGTCCACCATGTTCAAGGTACTGCTTCAAGCACAGACAAAAAAGCCTGTCCTCAAGGAACGTACTCTGCGGTGGTGGAACACATTAAAATCCGTACCTGTTATAATAAAAGTTTCAGGTTCGCTACATGGTTCGGCTTTGGGGCGGAAGGCTGTTTTTTGTTTCTGTCTTGGTAGCGGGAATCGAACTCGACCTCGCGTTTGCCAAGCAGGCGTTTGTGCCGCTGAGCTAAACCCCCAGCCTGCTTTTATTTTTGAGGCAGGGTCTTGCTATTTAGTTCACGCTGGTTTTGAACTATGTACTCCAAACTGCCCTTGAGCTCGTGGCGATCTGCCTGCCTCAGCCTTTTGATTGATGGGATTATAGGCATGTGCCAGCCTGCTAGCTAAATGGTTTTTAACAGCCCTCTTACAAAAACCGGTAGGGAGAAAGATGTGCCATAGGTCTTGGAGCTCAAATATGCGCGTTTTGTGACAGGTCTGGGGAACTGCCGCTCACAAGACTCCTCCCCTGTGCACTCTGGGACTGTTTCTTCACTAGTTTGGGGGGCTTTTCTTTGTGTTTGTGTTTGTTTTTCCAAACCAGGTCTCACTGTGTCGTTCAGACTCACCTCGAACTTGAATTCCTCCTGCCTCAGCCTCTGAATGTTGGGATTGAAGGCTACCACTTTTCTCCTTTTTGAGGACTCCTTTCCCTAATTCAGGCTTCCTTACTTTACTTTTTTATAAAACACGCTGAATTCCTGGGCACCAAAAGCAGAAGTCTTACAGTCCCTTTAACGCCCATCCAACAAAGTGCTAAGCAAGATTTGATAGCTCAGTTCTTGTTGAAAGCGAGAGGGATTTTTTTGTTTGTTTGGTTGGTTGGTTGGCTTTGGTTTTAGTTTTTGGTTTTTTGCCTAACCCGTGAACCATGGAAACCCACAGCTCACTTGGATAGAAGCAGATACAGAGCAGTTTCCCTAAACCAAAGCTGGTGACCTGGGCACAATCAGACAATCTCTTCAAAGGTGATTCCATAAATTCGGGGAATTCCTCTATTTTTTTAACATACATTAAATAATAAAAGGATAATTTTTAATAAAAATCAACTTCCCTTAGGGCTTTTAGGACCTTTACATGTTCCGATTCCTTATTACAAACATATCTATCTTGTTAGAAGAAACACGCAATTCAATGTAGTGTATCTAGTAGTCAGTTTCTTATTTCCATTTTATTCCAAAGAAAAAGAAAAATTCCTTGGCAAGAGTCAGGAGACCTATCTATCCTTGAAAGAAGCCAGGCGTGGTGGCACACGCCTGTAATCTCAGCACTCAAAAGGCTAAGGCAAGAGGATCTTAGTTCAAAACCAGCCTGGTCTAACAAGTGCACTGAAGGCCAACCTAAACTGCATAGTGAGACCCTGTGTTAAAAAGACCAAAGAGAGAGAGAGAGAGAGAGAGAGAGAGAGAGAGAGAGAGAGAGACAGAGAATGTGACTGACAATTGCTAAGTGCAAATAGAGAAAAACAAACTTAAGTGGCCTATACATCAACCCCAGGCAACACTTAAGATTGCTTGGTCTTACAAAGTGAAACTTGAGAGTAGTTCTCAAATCTAAAAGTGTTAAATCTTCATTTAGTTTGTTTCTTTGTTTTTGGCCCCTTTTTCCTTTCTTTTTTGGTTTTAAGTCTTAATTGCTTTTATTCTGGAGTTCTTTTTGTTTGTTTTTTTCAGGCAGGGAACTCTCACTGTGTAGCCCAGGCTGGCCTGAATTCAGCAATCCATCTGCCTCAGCCTCATAAGTGCTGGGATTACAAGCATGTGCCACCATAGTTTGCTAAAATTGCTATTCTAACACTTACTAATCTGGTTTTGTATTATTCCTCTAAGAATGAGGCAGATTTGGCCATATAAAGCCTGACAGGAGGCAGGTGCACCATACAAGCAAGGCAGGTTCCTCTCATTTCACAATTCCTCTACTGCCCATGTTTCACTCCTATCCTGTCCAGGGTGACATCTGAATCTAATGTGTGCCCTACCGTGTAGATGCATGAACCCAGTGCAGTGTCTGGCGCTGATGGCTCACTGGCCCCATCAAATCATCTGTACATGGAATGTGGCATTATGAAATCTTAGCTTCAGGATTTAGCAAAGGAACACCCTGAAGCACTGCAGCGCCAGCAAGGCTTGGAAGCAGTGTAGGTGGTGAGCAGGAAGGGTACAGTGAGTGTTCCAGGCAGGGAGAAGCATGTAAAAAGCCCTGCTGAAGGACAGCATGTAGCCCAGGCTCCAGTTACTATTGCTACAACACAAATCACTCTGGAGCTTCAGGTCTGAAAGGAGCAGCAATCATTTTTGTCTTCTTTGGTTCTGTAGGCCAGGAATTTGGGGAAGGCTTGGCTTGTAGGTTCTACTGTGGGGTGTGAAATGTGGCTGCAGTTACATGGTGTCCAGGGCTGGACACTGGGTGCTGCTCTCTTGGTAGCCTGAGGACCTGCTATGGCCCAAATATGATTTTCTGCTTTTCTTTTTTTCTTTTTTCTCCTCGTTTGTTTGCTCAGGCTGGCCTTGAGTCATAATCTTCCTGCCTCTGCTTCCCAAATGCTGGGATTGCAGGTGTACACCATCAAGCCTGGTTTGGTCTGTTCCCTCTGAAACTCTTGGCACAATGGGATTATCAATAGGATAGTGTTGGGAGATGGGTGTGGTGGGAGGTGTTTGGGTTGTGGGGGTGGAGCCTTTTTGAATGAATTACTGCCTTTATCTTGTGGGTGAGTTTTTTGTTCTTGAGGGACTGGATTAGCTACTGAACTTGAGTTTAGGGTTTTTTGTTGTTTTTTTTAATGTTTTTATCAGTACCGGGGATGGAACTCACGACTGCATGCTTGCAAGGCAGGCGCTTATGCTGCTGAGCTAAATCCCCAACTGAGATCTGAGTTGTTAGAAAGCAAATGCATCACTTGTGTCCTTCCTTTTTCTCATCAGCCACCTATCCTCCTAGTTTGAGGAAAAGCAGTACAAAGACCTCTCCAGAAACTGAACAGATGCTGGCACCACACTGTTGGGATTCCCAGGTTGTGAGTGAAAACAAAGTTATTTTCTTTACAAATTTTCTTTACAAATTCCCCAGTCTCAGGTGCTCTGTTAAAGTAACAGAAAACTAACACAGAGCCTGTGTGGCCTCTGCATGAGTTAACTGGAGTTTCGTCATAGTATGGTGCCCTCTGAGCTGTCAGCCTTTACATGGCTGCTGAATGGTTCTAGAGAAATATTCAAGCAGCGAGGCACACCTGCATTACCTTGAGTGACCTAGCCGTGGGCATCACAAAATGCCACATCCACTGTGCTCTGTTGGCTGCACATGAGACATAGGCCTGTATAGAGAAGTATTTTCCTCTGTCTCCTGATGGAGCAGTGGCAAATATCTGGAATATCCTATGAGCCAGGAATAGTGACATAGACTTATGTTCCCGTCTACATTCTTGGGTGTCCAAGGCAGGCAGGTCACTGATATCAGAATTTGTTTTGTTTGGTTTTTTGAGACAGGATCTCACTATTAGTTCAATCTGACCTTGAACTCAGTATGTAATCCAGGTTGGTCTTGAACTTGTGCCAATCCTCTTGTGATTACAGGCATGTGCTACCATGTCCAGCAAACCCAGGGAATTTGAGGGCACCCTAGGTGACATAAAATGAAACTTTGTTGAAAAAAATGGGGGCAGGCATCATGGCAAACACCTGAAATCCCACCTACAGGGAGGCTGAGACAGAAGGGTGGCAATGTTAAGCCCAGCTTGGGTAATTTAGTGAGATCCCTGTTTTAAAATAAAAAATGAAATGGGTGGGTGGTGTGGTTCAGCACCCCCGGGTTCGATCCCCAGTGCCAAAGAAAAGCATGTGGGATAGGAGATATTGTTGAGTGCTATTGGACACTACAATCACCACAGCTCACTATAGAGACTGGAAAAGACCAGGGTGGCTGCCTCAAAGATGAGTTTGATGACCTCTGGCTTACCAGACAGGCCTTGTGCCAGCTGAGCTAAATCCCTAGTCCCCAGGCGCAGGAGAGAGTCTTTTTGAGACAGGGTCTCAATATGCATTTCACACTGTAGCCCAGGCTGGTCTTGAACTTGCAACAATCCTCTTGCTTCAACCTCCTGAGTGATAGGGCTACAGGCATGCACCACTATGCCTGGCTCTCCTTAATATATTGATGACAAGCCAGATGTGGTGGTGCACACCAGTAATCCCAAAACTTGGCAGGCTGATGCAGGAGGATTGCCACAAGAAAACAAAACAAAACAAAGCAAGAAATGAAAATATTGATTACAAGGCATTTCAAAAAATAAAAAAGAAATTGGGCATTTGAGACCAGCCTGAGCTACAAAATGAGCTCAAAGGCAGCCTAAACTGCATAATGAGACCTTGCCTGGAAGGAATAAATAAATAAATAAGAATACTAGATTTCTGGAAGACAAGAATTTTCTTATTCCAGACACTTCAAGTTGAGATACCTTTTAGACAACAGGCAAGTGACAATGAGATGCAGAAGAAAGTCAGAGCTAGTGACACAAATATGTGAGTCAGTCCCATTTGGGAGGTAATTGAAGCCTTGGGTGTAGATGTTAATTATCTCTGCTCTCTCATAATCTCTTAAAAGAACTTTATCGCCTTATAATTATTTATTATTTGCTGATTGTCACTGGTTAGGTCCCATGAGAGTGGAGACCCAAGCTGTCTTGGTCACCATGGCATCCCTGGTCTCTAACACAGCGCTGAGTACAGGGTAGGTGCACAATAAATTTCCACCGACTAATAAAAAATGATGGCTTGACTGATCTGTGTTGGCCTCCCTGAAAGATGCAGGGAACACCTGAAAGATTGTTGAATGTGTGCCAAGACCACCTGTAGGATGTACTTACTACACGTGGGAAATCAGGTTGACAGCTATTTCCTGGCCTACGTAAATAAATCACGAGCTTATTTGTGGTAAATTGTCTCCCTAGAGCTACCTCAGAATCTGAGGAGAATGATTAGAAGGTATAATGGACAATCTATTTAGAAATAAAAAAGAAAAAGGAAAGTTTCCTAGGAATAAACTTCATAGAAATGTACACAATTCATATGGGAAAAAATGTTAAATTCCACCTATATAAAATTAGATTTGAACAGAGAAATACAAGCTATCTTCTTGGATAAATAGGCTCTGAAGTTTGTTTTTTTTTAAACAAAAGCCTGAAAGGCCAGGAATATAGCTCAGTAGCCCAGTACCTGCCTGACAAGCACGAGGTCCTGAATTCAATTCCCAGTTCCTAAAAAATAAAACAAAAGCATGAAAAATATTCCATTTTTTAAATTATTTTGATATTTTATAAACAATAGATTCGCTGCAACTTGCTCTGGCTCACATTATTGAATTTAAAAAGTTAACACATTTCAAAAATACAGCCTGATGAGACTTAGGACTACAGCACAACAATGATTGCCCACAACCATAAGGTAGGAGCTCACGGTCTGCAGGACATTCATTGGAAACAGGGAGAGAAAACCTACAGCTTGGGGGGAGGCACAGGAAATTTAGAATACAAGGAATTTATGCTGATTGATCACCAAATGAGGGAACAGAGGCTTTGAATTATTAAGATAACAGTTAATTGAAACATTTAAGGAGATTCCAATAAAAATAAAAACCATTTATTAACTAGATGAGCCATGTCTAAACATCCTTATAGAAAAATTAATGAGAAACCATAACAATGAACTTTGTGAAAATGCCTCACCACAAAGCAAACATACATAATATAATCAGTAGACCCTGATTACTTCCACAATCAGTGGAAGAGAAATTCCCAGCTAGACAGTCACATGTGTAGGAATTTAAAATTCAATAAAAGTGGTATTTCAGAGCCAGGTGTGGTGACTCATACCTGTAATCCCAGCACTTGGGAGGCTGAGGCAGGAGGATCATTGTGAGTTCGAGACCAGCCTGGGCTACAAAGTGAGCTCAAGGCCAGCCTGAGCTACATAGCGAGACCCTGTCTCAAAAAGACCAAAAAAAAAAAAAAGTGGTATTTCAAACTGGTGAGAAAGTAAATGTTCAAATGGGAAGAAGAGCAAGGGAAAGGAAAGGGGAAGGGAAGGAAGGGAAAAAGTGGAAACAAAAATTTTCATAAATAAGGAGGAGAAGAGGAGTTGAAGGGAGGGGAGGAAAATGGCAAAGAGAAGAAGCAAGATATATCAGGAACCGTGTCGAAGCCCCTGCAATGAATGTGATCATTCTATATGTCAAAAGTGTACCAATAAAATTAATTTTAAAAGACCAAATTGGTAGGGAAAGGTGGATTTCACTTTTTATAAATAGATTGGGGGGAAAAACATAGAGAAAAAAAGTCATATCTGTACTTTATTCTATATACCAAGTATAATGCCAGATACAAAAAGGATTTAAATGGAAAAAAAGGACCAGAAAAATCTTGGAAGAGCTATTGTATATCTGCACAGCGAAGCCAGGCATGGTGACCACTTGTAATCTGAGCACTCTGGGAGGCTGAGGGAGGAGGATCAAAAGGTTTGAGGCCAGCCTGGGCAATTTAGGAAGGCTCTGTCTCAAAATTAAAAATTAAAACACACACACACATACATACAAAAAGGGCGGGGATGTAGCTCAGTGTGAAAGCCCTGGATTCAATCTGCAATGCTGCAACAAATGAATAAATAATAAAACGGAGAAGACTGTAAGTATAATACAAAAGTTAAAATCCTTACAGGAAAAGATTGATGCATTTGACTTCACAAAGTAAAAGATATAGCAGTAAAAAGACAAATGACAATTGGAAAAAAATTTCCATTTCAGCCACAGAAAAGCCACATTTTGTAACACATGAACAGCTTCTATGAATAACAAAAAGATCAACAACTGAATTGAAAAATGGACAAAAACATAGAACCAGATGGTTGGGAAAGGAGGGGCAAGTTTCTTAGAAATAACAACACGGGATTGCAGCTCGGTGGTGGAGCACATGCTTAGGAGGTGTGAGACTCTGGGTTCTAGTTCCAGCGCCCCCTCCCATACACACAGAATAGTAATGAAAGCATATTTATAATGGCAAAGGTATGGAAACTGGGAGCAACCTGCTTGGGACCCCCTACTGTCTCTCTTCAGACAGAAGTTTTCTCTCAATAAATATATTCTACTCTTGAAAAAAAAAAAAGTATGGAAACTGTATCGGTGTCCATCAACCCAAGATTGGCTAAATAAGTTAAGACGAGCTCATACAATGAACTAGTAACCAGTGGTTTAAAAAAAAGAAACGAATGAAAAAAAGACGCTGTGGAGCGGGGTATGGTGACTCATGCCTATGATTCCAGCACTCGAGAGGTTGAGGCAGGAGGATTGTTGTGAGTTCAAGACCAGCCAGGGCTACAAAGTGAGCTCAAGGCCAGCCTGAACTGCATGATGAGACCCTGTCTCAAAAAGACATAAAAAGAAAAGAAAAAGAAAGAAAGAAAGAAAGAAAGAAAGAAAGAAAGAAAGAAAGAAAGAAAGAAGAAAAGAAACAAAAAAGACGCTGTGAGGAAGATGAAAAAGAAAATAATAGGCTGCAGAGAATATTTCCAAAGCACATAGCTGATCAAGAATGTATCTGGAAGGGCGGGGGTTTAGCTCAGTGGCATAAGTGCTGCCTGGCAAGCGCGAGGTAGCAAGTTCAATCCCAGGTATCAAAAAAAAAAAAAGACTGTATCTGGGCCAGGGATTTAGCTCAGTGGCATAAGCACCTGCCTGACAAGCACAAAATCCTGATTAAAAAAAAAAAAGTTGTTTCTGGTGCTCTGGTGAATGATTTGGGGATAACAATGCTCAATGTATGTACCACTGTTGGCCCCTGATTGATGTGTTTTGAAATGTTTTCTTTTTTTCTCTTTGAAATAAAATGGTTTTGAAAAACAAAGTGTATCTAGAATATTAAAAAACTCCCTTAAAACTTAACAATGGGAGGGCTGGGGATTTGGCTCACTGCAAACTCGAGGATGTGAGTTTGATCCCTGGTACCAGAACAAACAAACAAAAAACTTAACAATTGGAGAATAATGCAAGATGGGGGAAAAGGGCAAAAGATCTGAACTGAGAAGTTTATGAGGCTATAGATGGTTGACAAATAAGTATATGAGATGCCGTCAGGGAAATGTAAAACACACACACGCACACGCGTGCAATATACTATTACATACCTGCTAGGATAACTGACCACAAATGCTAGAGCCGGGTATAGTGGTATATACCTGTAATACCTTAGAAGGCTGAGGCAAGGGGATTACTCCCGAGTACAAGGCCAGTGAGGGTGACGTAGTGAGTTCAAAACCAGCCTGAACTAGTGAGACTCTGTCTCAAAAAAACAAACAAACGAAAACAAAAAAATGCTTGTGGAGGTACATATAAGTAATCCCAGCATTTGGAAGGCTGAGACATGTGGATCACTGCAAATTCAAGGCCAGCTAGGGCTACATAGTGATTTCAAACCCACCCTGAATTAGAGTGAGACCTTGTCTCAAAAAAAAAAAAAATAATCTAAACTAGGTATTGTGGTGCAGGTCTATAATCCCAGAACTCAGAGGCTGAGGCAAGAGGACCTTGCAATTTTGAGACCAGCCTGGGCCGCAAAGTGAGTTCAAGGACAACCTTAACTGAATAGCAAGACCCTGTCTTAAAAAAGACAAAAAACAAACAAACAAACAAAAAAATCTAAAAAAGAAATCAGAGCAAAAGGAAATTTTACACACTGCTGGTCAGAGTGTAAAATGGTACAGCCATTTGGTAAGAGAGAAGGGTGATGTTTTAGGGGAAAAAAAATGAATTTTTGAAATAGGTTCTTACCATGCTGTTCAGATGGCCTTGAACTGCCAGCAATCCTCTTGTCTCAGCCTCCCAATGCAGGGATTACAGGCATGTGCTACCACACTCAGCTATAAAGTTAAACATACCTTTACCAGACTACCCAACAATCCTACTCTTTGGAATTACACAAGTAAATTAAAATGTATTTTCATAAGAAAACCTTATACTGTTTTTGATAGAATTGTTCATAACAGCCAAAACCTAAAACAAGCAAAATGTCCTTCAGCAGGTGAGCAGATAAACTGTTTCCTCCAGACAATGGATGACTTCTCATCAATAATAAAGGACAGGAGCTGCGTTCACGAAACAACAGAGGTGAACCTTCACTGTCTGTCTCTAGGTGATAAAACTGGACCCCAAAGCCTGCATAATATTTGCTTCCATTTGTATGACCTTTTGAAAAAAGCAAAACTATATGGACAGAAAACAGATCAGCAGTTGGGGAAAGGAGAGGTAGACTTCAGCAAAACTATGCAGAGGAAAGTTTAGGTATTTATAGAATTGAAATGTTCCATATGCGATCGAAGTGGGAGATATGTGAATCTGAATACCTCCAAGTCCTTAGGGAGTAAACTTTCTGGTATGTAAGTGTTTAAAATTCAACAAGGCCAGGCACGGTGGTGCACGCCTGTAATCCCAGCATTTGGGAGGCTGAGGCAGGAGGATCACCGTGAGTTTGAGATCAGCCTGGCCTGCACAGTGAATTCAAGGCCAGCCTGGACTGCATAGCCAGACCCTGTCTCAAAATAAGCAAGTCAATAAATAAATAAGTAAAACCTTAAAAATAAAATAAAAATTAAAGTTAACAAGAATCTATAAGGATTGCAGGATGGAAAGAAGATACTGTGTAACAAATGAAAAAAAGAGGGCTTTTACTTTTTTTTTTTTTTTTGTCTTTTTTTGAGACAGGGTCTTATTATACAATTCAGGCTGGCCTTGAGCTCACTTTGTAGCCTAGGCTGGCCTCAAACTTGCAATGATTCTCCTGCCTCAGCCTCCCCAGTGTTGGGCTTATAGGCATGTGCCTGAATTAATTTTTATTTTATTTTATTGTTTTATTTATTTATTTATTTATTTTTGATACCTGGATCAAATTCATGACTTTGTGCTTGCCAGTCCTCGTTATTTTTAGAAAATGATGTTTGCGCTGAATGCAGTAAGGATACAGGCAAAAAATAAATACATAAACATTATACTCCAGTCGGTACAATTTTTCTCAAAGCTGAGAAAATTAAAAGTACTGTGAACTAAATTAAAATGAAATTCTGACATATCAAAAATTTGGGGATGCAACTAATTTGAGGGGAAGTTGTGGCATTAAATATTGATGTTAGAAACAAGTCTCAAATCAGTAATTTAACTGTCTTAGGAAACTAGAGCCGGGGATTTAGCTCAGTGGCATAAGCTCCTGTCTGCCAATCACGAGTGTGTAAGTTTGATCCCCGGTACCAAAAAAAAAAAAAAAAGAAAGAAAAAGAGAAAGAAACTAGGAAAAGAGGTTGGGGAGTTAGTTTAGTGGCCTAGTGCTTGCCTAGCAGATGTGAAACCTGGGCAGGGCCTCAGTACAAAAATTTAAAAACAGAAACTAGAAAAAGATCAGATTAAATCCAAAGCAAACAGAAAGGAGTAACAAAGATAAGAGTAGCTATTAAGAGCAGTACAACAAGCTGACAAAATGTCAGTGCCTGTAGTGTGGTTACCTAGGAGGCTGAGACAGGAGAATCACTTGATCCCGGGAGTTCACGGTAAACCTGGGCAATAAGGGCACTCTGCCGCACAACAAAACGAAACAAACGGTAAAACACTAGAGAAAATCCATGAAAGCAATGTTCTTTTAGGGGAAGGGGAGTTCAATAAAATTATAAGCCTCTAAGCAGACTGACGAAGAGGAAAAATGAAAAAAAATGTGTGACAGGTAAAGAACCCATTTGTTTTTGTTTGTTTTGTTTTGTTTTTTTGGTACCAGGGATCCTACTCACGACTGCCCACTTGCAAGGCAGGTGCTTATGCCATTGAGCTAAATCCGCGGCCCAAGAACCCATTTGCTAATGAACCAAGTAAATGAAATCCCACAGGTTGGGGACAATACCAAAAAAGAAAAAGTGGTAATAGTATTTGTTTCTGGAGACAAGTAGCTGAGAGGTGGAGATGGCGTGCGTGCGCATGTGCGGGCGTGTGTTTCTGGGAATCAAATCTAGGGTCTCACGCACGGCAGGCCAGGGCTCCACTACAGAGCTACATCCCACGCCCAGGAACAGAAATTGAGACTATATTAGTCTATTTTCTGTTCCATTTTTATAAAAAAAAAAAAATGCCCTAGGGATGCTAACTTTAGAAAGAAAAGAGGTCCTCTGCCTCTCCCCTTCCTCTACCTAAATTCAATTTCTTAATCAAAGTATTATGTGTTCATTTTTAAAGAGTCGAGTAGTTTTGTGTTTTTAAGTGTCACCAGAAAGAATAGGCACCCCCTCACTTTGAGCTCTTCCCTCCTGGCAGTTCCCTTCACGTGTCTCAGAGGATGCACACGTTTTAGAGCTCTCTGATTGCCTCCATGGTTTCGTCTAGTAATCTTCTTCTCATCCTCTGGCTCACACACATTTCCTCCCGGCTGCCAAGTGCAAAGGAAGCGGACCGTGGCTGGCAGCTGCTCTGTGGGTGGCACAGAGAAAGGGCAGGAGGGGTTCAGGGCGAAGCCAGTGTCCTGAGGTCAGCTCAGCCCTGCTGGAGAAACAGCTGGACCTCTAAGGGGGTTGGGACCTTAGTCAGAAGACATAAACTAGGGGGCGAGGGGAGGTTAGGGGAGGTCTGACAGGTCCGTGAAGACACTGAGAAGGAGAGGGCTCCCCTGAGCAGCCCATAGCCCACCCGGGAGCAGGCTAGGCGGGGCGGAGCTGTCTCCATCTCACAAACTTCACCAACCCCCGCCAAGGTCAAAGAGCGCCAGCCTCCTCTCTCCTTTTGTGCCTCTGCAGCTCCTCCTTTCCTAACCTTCCTCCTGGTCTTGTGCCTTGTGAGTGGAAGGGGTAGTGATGGCCCTGGGGGAAACCGGGAAAGCCACTAGGCCTCCCTCCCTCTACTCAGGCAGAAAACCCAAAGCAGGCCTGAGTGATGGAAAGGTGGCTTAAGTCCAGCATTCTGGGAGGCCGAGGCAGGAGAATCACAAGTTCAAGCCCTGTCTGGGCAACTTAGTAAGACCTTGTCTCAAAAAGTAAAAGGAAGGTGGGATAGATAGGGAAGGCCTTGTGTTCAATCCCCAGTATCACCAAAAAATAAAAACAAAAAAAGATAATTTCATAAGTCTAACTTAATGCCCAAAAGGGGATCTTTTTAAATTGCCACGTTAAAAACGTTTGGTAGCTTTAAGTGACACAATTTTATTACCTGAGAGTGACATAGAATCCATGAAATTTGCCCTAGACTTCAAAAGTGTGGGGAAAAACTGGCTTAATGAAGATAAATTGAACATGCAAAGAACAAAGAATAAACTTTGCATCCAAGAATAAACTTGTTTTCTGCCTACACCCCATGGGGCCCATCTGTTCCACAAATTGGCTTCATTTAGTTGTCTATGTGCTTATCACCAGTGGATCCAAAAATCTCTGAAAAATAGAAATCTTCTCTCACCATTTTTTTGTTGTTGTTGTTGGTACTGGAATTGAACTCATGACCTTGCACTTGCCAGGCAGGAGCTATGTCACTGAGTTATATCCCTGGCCTGGAAATCTCTCGATAGACTAAAAAAAAATCAGGTAAGCTATAAATTTCTTTTTCTTTTCCCCTTGGGGACATCCTCGACCCTATCATTCTGTGTTTGCCTACTGGCTCCAGTCTGGATTCCCCGGGCTGTGAGCTTCTACCTGATGGTTTTGCTCCTTTCCTTGACTGGACTTCTGTTCTCCTAGATTCTGTGTGTCTTTGTATATTGTTTTCTTTCCCATGTCACACTCACTTCCTGAGCAAGGTGCATACAGGAGAAATTTGGGATACATTCCTCATCTGGGAATGTTTTTATTCCATCCTCACACTGGAGAGATACTTTTGCTGGGTATAGAATGCTAGAAATCATTGATCATTGATCAATCAGATTAGAAATCATTGATCTGAACCAGATGTGGTGGTGCATACCTGTAATTCCAGCACAAGAGAGGCTGAGGCAAGAGGAGCTTCTCAAATTTGAGACTAGCCTGGACTACAAAGTAAGATGCTGTTGAAAGAAGGAAAGAAAGAAAGAAAGAAAGAAAGAAAGAAAGAAAGAAAGAAAGAAAGATCACTGACCTTCAGAAAGAGTTCCTTCTCATACCAAGGGGAAAATTTCTTAGCTACTTAGATGGAAAGCCACGTTTGTTCTCTCTCTCTCTCCCTCCCTCCTTCCCTTTCACTCATTCTTCCCTTCCCTCTCTTCTCCTCTTATTATTCTTGATGGTGGTGTGGGAAAATTCTATCATTAGACGTTGAAACTCTAGAGCTGTCAAGAAGCACACACTGCTTTCCTAACAGAGATTTTACTGAGCAAAATGCAATCTTGGGCATTTAGACTTCATGTTGCATTTGAATTACTAATAATGAGAGCATACATGGAATCATGTATTGTTTTTTTTAATCTGTTTATTTGATTTTTTTCGTGTGTGTCGTTTTGTTTTGTTTTGCTTGTTTTTATTTTGCCATGCTGGGAGTCCATGCCATGCTGGACCTAGGCCCTCACACATGTACTAATCAAGTGCTCGACGCCTGAGCTACACACTCAGACCTGACCCCCCCTAGCCCACCCCCCGTGCTGTGCTACGCAGGCTGGCCTTGAACTCCTGAATTCCCCTTTCCTCAGACTCCAGAGAAACTGGGAATATGGCCAAGTGCCACCACACACAGTTTCAGAAGAGTGTTTTTGGTTTTTTTGGTACGTTTCAGTACTTCCTTTGCACTAAGCTGTGTCCCCAGGTTTTTTTCAATTTATATTTTATTTTTAAATTTTATTATATTTTAAATTTTTTATTATATTTTATTTTTATATTATGTCAATTGCTTTGCAGCACAGGATATTGAACATGAGGCATTTTCACTGAGCAATGTCCCATCTCTTTTAATTTTTGATTTTGAGACAAAGTCTTGCTATGTTGCTAAATTGCCCAGACTGGGCTTAAACTTGCAATCTTTCTAGCTCAGCCACCAGACTCTTGGAATTACAGGCATGAACCACCAGGCCTGGCTGTTAAAATGACTTTTAGATCATCCTCTATACTATAACTCTCCCCCTTAATTTTTTTTTCCTTTTGTACTGGAAATCAAACTCAGGATCTTGTGCTTGCCAGGCAGGCACTGTACTGCTTAGCTATACTCTTGGCTTCTCCCTCTTAAGTTTTTTGTTTTGTTTTTTGCTACCAAGGATCAAACTCATGACCTCACATTTGCCAGGCAGCACTTACTCCACTGAGCTAAATCCCTGGCCCTCCCTCTTAAATTTTTAAAGGAAATATATCACCCATTGAAAGGATTTTGCCTTAGAATAAGTTACATGATACTATGGCGCTGGGAGGCAGAATCAAAAAGGATGTTTATCTTGAGGTCACTTCCTTCTTCCCCTATGACAACTTCCCTTTTTCCTTTCCCAGTGGTGCAAAAAAAAGGTCCCTGTCAGCCCCTTGCGCGTCATCAATGCCCATCCTAAGCAGCACCCTGGTCAGAGGTTATGTATATATCCCATACCCCAAGTTCCAGTGAGAGAAAGCCAGGCTGCCTATAGTCATGGACTTCTCTCCCGTCCTTGGAATAAAGGCTACTTTTTGCTTATGTTTTCTCTTTTATTGCATCAAAAACCTAACACCCATTAAGCAATTACTCCTCATTCCTCCTCTCCCCCAAACTTCTGGCACCCACCAATCTTCTTTCTGTTACTATAGATTTACATATTCTTGTAATTAATGTAAATAAAATCATTCATTTGATCTTTTATGTATGGCTTTTTCTACCTAGCATAAACTTTTTTGAGATCCAGCAACATTGTACCACATATTAGTACTTCATTTCTTTTCAAGACTGAAAACATTGCATTGATTATATACACCACAACTCATTAATTCATTCATCTACCAATGGACATTTGAGGTTTTACACCTCTTATCTATTTTGAATAGAGCTTCTGTGACTGAAAGAGTTTTGCCCTGGAATAAATTACTGTACAGTCATGGCGGTAGGCTAACATTGCAGAAGGCCCAAGTGAGAACGCTTACCCCTTCCTGCTTTTTCCTCAGTTTTAATTGCAACCCTTCTTCCTGTTTGCATGCAGAGAAAATTCCAATCAGCTCCTTCCACATCATCAATGCCCGCCCTGAGCGCCACCCCTGGTCAGAGGTTATATATATTTCCCATACTCCACCTTCCTGTCAGAGAATGCCAGGCTGCCTATAGTCAAAGACTCCTCTCCATGTCCTTGGAATAAAGGCTACTTTTATTTTATATTTTCTCTCTTATTGCGCCAAAAAAACTAACAGTGACCATTCATATACAAGGATTTTGTTTGAATACCTGTTTTTCAGTTTTTCTGTGTGGGACTTCCAGGAAGATGGCGGAGCAGTAAACAGCAGAGAAAGCAGCCTCTCTGAGGGTCACAATCCAGATCCTGGAATACAGGACCCGGCAGACCTCTGCAGAGAGACTTGGCAGCAGAGGGGAGCAGGAGACCTGGAGGACTGCTGGCTGCAGTGAGTGCTGAGGACTTGAGGACTTGGTCCTCACTCAGGAGGGAGCGATTGGCCGGGAGCCATTTTGGAGCTGGGCTGGATAAGCCTGGAACCAGAACTGCTGCTGGCTTCTTCCAGCGGATCCTAGAGGGGCGCAGACCCCTGGAAACTGCTTGGACTGCGGGAGACCCATGAGCCTGGTCTCGGGCAACCTGCTAAGGTCATCTACTACTCTGCCATAAAGCAACGGCTGGCTTGCTGGGACACAGTGGCATGATTCGAGACTCTTGTCTACACATGCTACTAGTGAACCCAGAGAGAATCCTGCAAGTGGACTCTTCTTTTGTTTTGTTATTGTTATTTTTGTGTTTTGTTTGGTTTAGTTTTTTTCTCCTTTTTTCTTGTTTGGTTTTATTTTGTTTATTCAGTTGGCTTTTTTTTTTAATTTCTCATTCTTTCTTTCTTTTTTTTTATAAATGTGAAGTGGTTCCTAACCTCTTTGTGGGTATGGTTCTGTTTTGTTCTAACTTTTATCTGTTCCACCTCTCTTTTCTTTCAATCTTCTGCACCAGTTTCCCCAAGTTGGTGGGACCCATCTTTGTTCTCCAATCTTTCTCTTTTTCCACTTCTCTATTTTCTCCCTAATCCATTTTAAACTTTAACCCTAAGGGCAAAATTGACACATTACAGACTTACATACTGCATATAATTATCTGGTTGGTTTTACATTTTGTTATATAATCACAAATCTAATTCATATGATTAAAAGTTGCAAATTAAGGCTCAGCTCAGTTTGTTGTTTTATAGTCTGTGTTTGATGCTACTGGTACCACTACAACCAAAATTGATGTAACTGTTCCAAACAGCTCTTGGCCCTGATAATCCATGACTGAGATTAACTAAGGGTCACAGAAAATACTGTGGCACAGTGCCAAGGAACCAGGGACTGGGCCAGATGAGCAACAACTTCTCATCTATAACAAACTGAAGAGGTAAGATCTTCTAACAGCTACACCTAGAAGATCCTCAGAGAAGTGATCAGCACCTAAGAGTCCTAAATACCACCAGTAAAGCAACCCACCATCGGCTACTTACAAGCACCCCCAGGAATTAAACTAAAAAAGAAAAGTAATGAGAAGACACTTAAACAAGATGCAACCCCAGACATCCAGTTTGCCAAAGGTAGACCCCGGGGACAATGAAGTGGGACAATCTAAAAGCCCCCCTCTAGAATGGTAATAACAAAGCAATTGAATAAGGCTCTGGAAAAAATAAAATCAGAAATAATCTCTCAAATAACTATAGAGATTACCAAAATACATGCCATGTTTAGCAATGTTAGAGCAGACACAGACCAAAAGTTAGAGCTTAAGCAAATTATGGAAGCACAGCATAGGAAACAAATGGAATCCATAAAGCAGATTCAAGCAGATATGCAGGAGAATAAAAGCTCCACTGAAAGTATTCGAAGCAGATTAGGCCACTGTGAGGACAGGATTTCAGATATCAAAGACAGGCTTGCAGTTAGTGATCAGGAAAAGAAAGATTTCTTAAAACTAGCAAGGGCCCATGAGAAATCAATCCAGCAGCTGCTAGATGAGACAAATCAAATAACTTAAGATTAATTGGAGTCAATGAACAAGCAGGAGATGCCACAAATGATATTAAAAACATGCACAGATATCACGACAGAAAACTTTCCTGGTAAAGAAAAAGAACCTGACATACAAATAAGTGAGGCATATAGAACTCTAATTAGTAATGTTCAAAAAAATCTACAGCCAGGCATATCATAGTCCAGATTCCAGAAATTCAACACAAGAATAGAATCTTAAAAGCTGTTAGGGGAAAGAACAGGGGCCAGGGATTTACTCAGTGGCATAAGCGCCTGCCTTGCAAGTGCACAGTCATAAATTCAATCCCTGATACCAAAAAAAAAAAAAAATTTTACTTACTATCAGAATCACAGGTGACTTCTCAGCACAAACTCTCAAGTCAAGGAGCTTGGAGTGAAGTACTCCAAGTGCTAAAGGAAAACAACTTTCAACCCAGGTTGATGTATCCTGCAAAACTATCTTTCAAAATTGATGGAAAGATAAGATACTTCCTTTGACAAAGAACATCTGAGGAAATTTATGACCCCAAACCAGCACTGCAAAATATTCTGAAGGACATTCTAGAAAGAGATAATGAGGACTACAGCTCCCCAACAGAAGGAATCCACAAGGAAGGAAAAAAATAAAAATAAAAAAAGGAGCAAACAACAGGAAAATAACATGACAAAGATAAGTCAATGCTGTTGTAGCTTGGCATAACTGATGCCATCTTGGGCCCTGCATTTAACTAGTGTGCTGTATTTGACTCAGGAAAATGGAAAATTACTCAAAGTATAAGTCCCATGAGAAAAGCAGAATGAGCTGTACCCACAGGAGAACAATTAACCTGCTCAACAAAAGAAGCAGGATACAGGTGTCAACCAAAAATTAATGTAAGATTTCTAGCTAAATTGTTTTCAACAGGATGTCTTTTTGTGGTTCTGTTTAAAAGCTTTGTAATTTTCCAGTTCGTGGCCACTCAGTGAGACCCTGAAATGGGTCTACGTGAGTGGTTGCTGAGCTCAGCTAATTAAATTCCAAATTTAACAATTTGGCTGCTTGGGTTCCTATATTGTTTATGAACCCATTTCAAATGCATATCAGTTTTAACCATGAATGTTAATGCTGTTATTTCACCAGTCAAAAAGCACAGACTGGCAGAATGGATCAAGAAGCAAGATCCAACAATATGCTGCACACAGGAAACACGTTTAATTAAAAATGAAATTCATAGCCTGAAAGTCAAAGGATGGAAAACAATACTCCATATAACATGAATCCAGAAAAAAGCAAGTGTAGCTATTCTGTTTGCAGACAAAGTGAATTTCTAGCCAAGACTGATTAAGAGAGATAAAGAAGGTCACTACATCCTCATGAAGGGAACAATCCAAGAGGAAGAGATAACAATCAAATATATATGCAGGGCTGGAGATTTAGTTCAGCAGCTTAAGCACTTACCTGGTAAGTGTGAGGTCGTGAGTTTGATCCCTGGTACCAAAAAAAAATTTTTTTTAAAAAATAAAAATAAATAAATAAATATGCAACAAATACCAGTATTCAAGTATATAAATATTCAGGTATATAAAACAATTACTTAAGGACATGAAAAAATCATATAAGCCCTAATACAATTGTATTTGGCTCGATACCCTATGGAAATTAAATAGCACGCTACTGAACAACCAATGGGTCACAGATGAAATTAAAGAAGAAATTAGACAAAAAATTAGTTTTTACCATTGAATGATGACAATACAACATACTGGGACTTGTGGGACACAATCAAAACAGTCTGAAGAGGGCAATTCATAGCAGTAAATGCCCAAATAAGGAAAACAGAGCAAGCACATTTAAACAACTTAATGTTGAATTTCAAACTTTTAGAAAAAGAAAAGCTTGTACAAGGGAGGAAATTATAAAGATCAAAGCAGAAACTAACACATTGGAGACTAAAAAAACAATACAAAGAATCAATGAATCAAAGAGCTGGTTCTTGCTGGGTGTGGTGGCTCACACCTGTAATCCCAGCACTCAGGAGGCTGAGGCAGGAGGATCATTGTGAGTTCGAGACCAGCATGGGCTACCAAGTGAGCTCAAGGCCAGCCTGAACTGCATAGTGAGACCCTGTCTCAAAAAGACAAAAGAAAAAAAAAATGAATGAAAAGAGCGAAATCAATGTTTCTGCCTGCATAACTAGAAGCAGAATTGCCAGATCATGTGGTAATTCTACTTTTAGGTTTTTGAGAAAATACCAAACTATTTTCCACAGCAGCTACACCGTTTCACTTGCCCACTAGCAACATACACAGAATTCAAGTTTTCTATGTGTTTGTCAACAATTGTTATTTTCTACGTTTTGGTGACAGCCATCTAGTGGGTATGACTTTGTATTATGGTTTTGATGTTCACTTCACTAGTGACTAATGATGTAGAGCATATTTTCCATACTTTTTGACCCTATGTATATAATTTTTGGAGAAATTTTGGTGTTTTGTTTTTGTTTTTCCAGCTTTATTGAGATGCGACTGACAAATAGAAATTGGGTACATTCAAGATGTATAGCATGATGATTTGATGCACACACATTGTAGCAAATTAATATGTCCATAGCCACAGTTACCTTTTTTTTTTTTTGAGAAATGTTTATTCAAGTCCTTTCCTCAGTTTCTCCCCTGGGTTGGTTGTGTTTTTATTGTTGAGGTATAAGAGTTCTTTAATATTGTTGGGATATCTCCCTTAATTTTTGAAGCTTCTAGTTTTCTATTGTTTAATATCTGGTAGTATAAATATTATATTACATGAGCAAAGCAGTTTGTTTCCTAACTATTTCTTGATTTTTAAATAATTATAATAGAATCCCTACTTTACTCTGGGGGAGAATTCTGCACCTAAGAAGAAAGTGACATTTCCTAGCCCCTCTTCTAGGCTAGGCCACGTTGTTGAGTTGAAGCTATCTATCAGACATCTATGTGAGGTCCTGTTCGACAGATGGTGATAGAAAATTAGAATTCAGGAGAGACCTCATTCAGCCACATCTCTGTATTAGTCAGCATTGGGTTGCTGTTACCAAATACCCGAGCAAAACCATTGAAAGGAGGAAAGGTGTGTTTTGGCTTATGATTTCAGAGGATGCAGTTGATGGTCAGTTGGTCCTATTGTTTCTGGGTTTCTGAGGAGGCAGAGCATCATGGCCAAGAAAAGCTGCTCACCTCGTAGTGACCAGGAAGCAGAGTGTGAAGGGAAAGAGCCAGAGAGGGACATTACATGAATTTACTATGGCCTTGAATTTACTATGTAACCCAGGCTGACCTCAATCTCGTGGCAATCCTCCTGTCTTAGCTTCTGGAGTGAGAAGATTATAGGTCTGCTACACCCGGCTTGGGAAACACTTTTTAAATAACAGTCCCCACTGCCCCTTCTTCACTGTGGTCCTGCATTGCACTGGGGTACCTGGCTCACATAATCCCTGCCTGGTGTCCTCAGCTTTCACACAGCCAACCCAAGACCTGGCCATCCAGGACCTTCTCAGTTCCCGAGCTTTCCCTTCCACTCTACCTCACTCACTCGTGCTGCTGGCCACACAGTGGGTCTTACCACCAAAAGTAGACATCCAAGTCCACGTGCGATGGTGCACACCTGTCATTCCAGCACTTGGGAGGCTGAGGCAGGATTGCTACGAGTTTGAGGCCAGCCTGAACTGCATAGTGAAACTGTCTCAAACAGATTAAATAAAGAAAGAAATAAAAAGTAGACATCTCCAAACCACCATTCTATACTCCAAACACAACCATTCCAGTTCAGTATTTAGTAACTCTTCTAGCTTATTAGGATTTTGCTTATTTTTTTAGTTTCTTCATCCTTTATTCAATCCTCCCATATTCAGCAAAATTGTACAGCCCACTGTTTCAAGAAAATTCTTCCCTGGGCTGAGAATATAGCTCAGTGGCACAGTGCCTGCCTGGCAAGCACAAGGTTGTAAGTTTGATTCCTAGAACAAAAAAAAAAAAAATTTTTTTCCCCAATATCCAAAACTCCCATGACCATTTGTATTTTGATTGTACTTGTCCATCAAACCACCACTATGAGCTGTTGGTGTAGCTCAGGGTTAAAGTGTTTGCCTAGCATGAGTGAGGCTCTGGGTTGGATTCCCCAGCACCACAAAAAAACGAAACAACACTATTTACTTTGTTGGTGTTCATACTCATTCATTATCACAAAACAAAACAATAGGACCAGGGATATAGCCCAGTGGCCCAAGGCCTGCCTGGCAAGCATGAGGTCATGAGTTTGATCCCTGATACCAAAAAAGCCCAAACCAAACCAAAACATCAGATGAAACAATTACTCCCCCCTCCCACCATCTGAACTAATCTTCTTGCTGTACCACGGAAGTAGGTGGTGTCTCTCCTACCCAAACCAATCCTCTTTACACTACCAGTGATTTCAGTATCTCTTTTGAGCAGCTAGACATCAGCTCTCAAAGGGATCCTTCCCATCTTTGTTCAAGCCTGCTTGGCTTTGTTACTTAACAAACCAAACAAAATAATAAAAACCCTTAGTCCGATTCATCCCATTCTCCTGTTTTCCTTTACAGCCAAACTTACTGTTTGTTTGAGACCAAAGTCTTGCTATTTAATTCATGCTGTCTCCTGTTACTAACTAGTCCAGGCTGGCCTCAAACTCAGAGCAATCTTCCTGTCTCAGCTCCTGAGTGCTGGGATTACAGGTGTGCACCACCATGCCCAACAGGGAGCAGGCAAACTTCTTGAAAATTTTACTATACTTTACAAAAACTGGTCACTGAATCCAATGGTCAGTTCATATCCCTTGCTGCTGATCTTCGAGTAGGATTTGATACAGTTCAACACTCCCTGCTAGAAATATTCTCCCACTGGACTTCTAGACTCTACTTTCTATTCTCTTTTAGTTTTCAATTACCTTCTCTGACCACTGTTTCTCTCCTTCTGTCCCTTCTCTTCCTCCTTGTTCTTCTTTGTTCTTCTTTTTTTTTCTCCCTTCCTCTTCCCCTTCCCATTCCCCTCTCTCTCCCTCTTCCTCCTCTTCTTCTTCCGTGGTGTTGGGGACCACAAATTCACAATGGCTAATTATGCATACTTCCCTGAGGGGTAAATTGGAGGTTTGGGATTATCAGTACCTCCCATTTGAGGTTTCCCACTGACTATTTTTTAGCATAAAATCATCTACACCCTCTTGAGTCATCCCAGGATTATATTCCAGGGCAAGGTCCTTCTTAGCATATGATCATCTGCACCATTTTGAGTCTGAGTCTTCTGCTGAATCGTGACCTTTCGCTAGCCCCACCTATCACTGTAGACACCTAATAAAGGGTGGCTGTATATACCTAATAAATAGTGTGCGAGAGAACCCATGGGCAAACACTGACTTCCAGCCATTCATGTATTACTAACCTTGCCTCTGTGTAGTATTTTTCTCCCCATACCCTTAACACAGACAACTGAGACTCTTTGCAAGGTCCCTGATGAGAGAGATGCTGGGGACTGAATTCAGGGCCTCACACATGCCCAGCACAAGCTCTTCCGCTGATCTCCGTGTCTCCTTCCTCTGTCATCTTCTCTTCTTCCCCATGTTCTTGCAAGGCAAGGCAGATGAACAGGTAGGATTGGTTAGTCTGAATAATTGCAGAGGGCAGTGGGTTATGGTGGAGTATGTGGTTGCCTGGTACCTGGTCCTGGGATGGTTTGGGGAAGGGAAAATATTGGCTTGGGGTGTGAGAATTAGACAAAGGGGTGAGTAGGGTTATAAACTTGGAATCAGTTGACTGGCATATGCAAGTTGTGCTGCTGGGCACAGTGGCGTATGCCTGTAGTCCCAGTACTTGGGAGGCTGAGGCAGGAGGATTGGTGTGAGTTCAATCTCCCAGGCCAACAAGATTTGTTTTTTGGCTCTTCTGTGATAGAGACCGGGATAGTGTTACCCAAACTGATATCACAATCAGGATCCTCCTGCTTCAGCCTTCTGAGAAGCTGGGATTACAGATGCACACTACCGGCAAGCTTTTTAAAATGTCAAAACCTAAAATTCAGAAACTGCTAGGTATGGTGGCACATGCCTGTAATCCTGGCACTCGGGAGGGTGAGACAGGATAACCATTCTGGGTTTACGGCCATCCTGGGCTATATACTGAATTCCAGGACAGTCTGGAATACATAGTGAAACCCTGTCTCAAAAAAAAAAAAAATCAGAACCAAAAATGATAGACACATTTATCAGAGAACTGCATTCTCTGAGATATTGACCTATATTTTCTTTCCTTCTATTTTTTTTTTAAAGAAGGTACTCGGGAGACCGAGGCAGGAGGATCGTTGCAAATTCAAGACCAGCCTGGGCTACAAAGTGAACTCAAGGCCAGCCTGAACTGCATAACAAGACCCTGTCTCAAAAAGACCTAAATAAATAAATAGGTAAATAAATAAAAACACGGTCATGATTGTGTTCTACCCCTCGGCTACATCTCAGCCCCTCAACCTAACACTTCCCTCAGCATTTACAGAAGAAAGGCCAGCACTTAGAGACAAGCCAGACAGACAGTTCATGAGCCACATTACATCATGGCTTCAGCTGCTGCTTGCCAGGGCAAGACTAGAGACAGTAGTACTTAGATCAAATGTCCTCCACACTTAGAAGTATAAACTTGCCCAAGGAAAACAGCAAACCAGTGAAGAAGAAGTTTCTGGAGGGTGTCAATATGGACTGAACTTCTGAAAAGGACCAACTGGCTTGACAAGTTTTTGTTTACAAGTGCTAGGAAAAAACAACAGGAAGTCACTGCTGAGAGACTGGGTGAAGGGACAGCTTTTGTTTTTCATCAGCACTCAGGAGACAAGGGGACAGTGTCTCGAACTTGCTGTGATCCTCCTGCCTCAGCCTCCCGAGTGCTGGGACGTTAGGTGTGTGCCACCAGCCCAGCTATACCTATGATTTCAAAACTTTTATCTATTTTATCTTCCAGCAGTTTAAGTGTCTTTGCTATAATATTTAGATCTTTGATCCACTTTGATTTTAGTTTAGTACATAATGAGATATATGGGCTAGACTCACTCTCCTGCATGTGGATGCCCAGTTTTCACGGCACCGTTTATTAAAGTGCTTGTCTTTCCCCCTATTTTTTGGCTCCTTCGTTGAAGACAAAATACCGCAGTTGAATGTGCTTAGGGTTGTTTCTGCACGTTCTGTTCTGTTCTGTTCTCATGTTTGTTTTGGGCTCAGCACCATGTTGTAAATGTAGTTTTGTAATATAGCTTCAAATGTGGGGTTGGGATACCTCTGCATTCCTCTTATTACACAGGATTGTTTTTGCTACTCTGGGTCTCTTCTGGTTCTATGTGAATTTTAGGACTATTTTCACCAGTTCTGTGAGGAATGCTGTCAGTGTTTTGACTGGGATTGCCTTGAATCTGTGTTCATTTCGGTAGTATGGCCATTTTGACTATACTGGTTCTGCCTATTCAGGAACAGGGGATATTTTTCCATTTTGTCTTTCTTTTCTTTCTTTCTTTCTTTCTTTCTTTCTTTCTTTCTTTCTTTCTTTCTTTCTTTCTCTCTCTCTCTCTCTCTCTCTCTCTCTCTCTTTCTTTCTTTCTTTCTTTCTTTCTTTCTTTCTTTCTTTCTTTCTCTTTTGAGACAGGGTCTCACTATGTAGTTCAGGTTAACCTTGAATTCACTGTGTACCCCAGGTTGGCCTCAAACCCATGACAATCCCCCTGCCTCGGCCTTTCAAACGCTGAGATTCTAGGATGCGTCTCCATGCCTGGCCTCCATCTTCTGATGTCCTCTCCAATCTCCTTTTTCAGAGTACTGCAGATTTTGTTGTAGAGGTCTTTTACTTCCCTGCTTGGGGTAATCCCTATGTAATGTCTCTTGGTGTTATTTATTTATTTTTGGTACTGGGGTCGAATTCACGACTTCGTGCTTGCAGGGCAGGAGCTGTGCCCCTGAGCTAAATCCCCAGCTCTCTTACTCTCCCACAGTGCTGGGATTACAGTCATGCACCACCAGGCCCAGCTATTTTCAAGAGAGAGAGAGAGAGAAAGAAAGAAAGAAAGAAAGAAAGAAAGAAAGAAAGAAAGAAAGAAAGAAAAGAAAGACAAAATGGAAAAATATCCCCTGTTCCTGAATAGGCAGAACCAGTATAGTCAAAATGGCCATACTACCGAAATGAACACAGATTCAAGGCAATCCCATCAGAATTCATTACTGATGTACAGGGGTGATTTTTTTTTAATGTGTTGATTTTTTTTTTATCCAGGTACATTGCTCAATTTGGTTAATTCTAGTTATCTTTTGGTGGAGTTTTTTGAGTCTTCTGTGTTACCTGAAAATAATAATTTGACTTCTTCCTTTCCTATACATATCCCTTTCTTGTCTTGTCTTGTCTTGTCTTGTCTTGTCTTGTCTTGTCTTGTCTTGTCTTGTCTTGTCTTTTTGAGACAGGGTCTCTCTGTGCAGTTCAGGCTGGCCTTGAGCTCACTTTGTAACCCAGGTTGGTCTTGAACTCACAATGATCCTCCTGCCTCAGCCTCCCGAGTGCTGGGATTATAGGCACCCTTTCATTTCATTTCTTTTTTCATTTTTTGTATACTCACTCTGGCTAACATTTCCAGTGCTATGTTGAACAAGAGTGTTTACTGTGGACATCTGATTTTTGAGGGAAAGCTTTCGGTTTTTCCCATTTGATACGATGTTGGCGGGAGGTCTGTCATAAATGGTTTTTATCAGATTGAGAGGAGGTCTTTTACATGTATTTTCCTCGGCGTTTTGATCATGAACAGATGCTGGATTTTGTCGAAGGTGTTTGCTGCCTCTATTGAGATGATCATATGATTTTGGCCCCGGCTTGTTTGTATGATGTGCCACACTTGTTGATCTGTGGATGTTCAGCCACCCTTGCATCCCTGGGAGGAAGCCTACTTGGTCATGATGTGTGATCTTTTGATGATTTATTGCATTCTGTTTGCCAGTATTTGGTTGAGGATTTTTGTATGTAGGCTCATTAAAGAGACTGGCTGAAAGTTTTCATTTTGGTTGGATCCTTGTCTGGTTTTAGAATAAAGATAATGCTAGCTTCCAGGGATGACTTCAGAAGTATGTCTCCCCTTTCAATTTCTTTGAAGAGTTTGAGGAGTATGTTAGATCTTCCCTGAAGTTCTGTGTAATTCAGTAGTGAATCATCTGGACCTGGACTTTTATTTTTTGGCCTAGATTTTTTTAATTCATAGGTTTTATTACTTCTTCAATTTCATTGCATGCTATTGGGTTATTCAGAGTTTTTAAAAAAATCTTATTTGTTTAGTTTTGATATTCATATGTATCCAGAATCTATCCATTTCTTGGGAATTCTCCAATTAATTGACATCCATGTTAATGAAATAAATACTAGCAATCTTCATCCATGTTAATGAAATAAATACTAGCAATCTTCTGGATTTTGGCAGTGTCTGTTGTGATTACATCTTTTTAATTTCTAATTGCATTTTGGCTATTATGAATTACACTGCTATGAACATTCATGTATAGGATTTTGTGTGGACAGATGTTTTTAATTCTCCTGGGTACATACCTAGACATGGAGTTGCTGGGCCACATAATAACTCTACACTTACCTTTTTGAAGAGCTGCCAATCTAATTCCCAAAAGGGCTGTGCCATTCTACACTTACAGATTAATTTACAAGGGTGTCAATTTCTCCACACTCTTGCCAACATTACTGTTTCATTATTTTTTAAACTTACAGCCTTCTTAGTGGATGTGAAGTGAGTTTTTATGGTTTTATTTACACTTCCCTAATGATTTATG
Organism: Hydrochoerus hydrochaeris; assembly: GCA_004027455.1. Classification (NCBI taxonomy): domain Eukaryota; kingdom Metazoa; phylum Chordata; class Mammalia; order Rodentia; family Hydrochaeridae; genus Hydrochoerus; species Hydrochoerus hydrochaeris. The sequence goes on along the minus strand of PVLA01001517.1, from coordinate 232,972 downwards.
ATATTGAGCATCTTTTTATGAAATCAGGGAGTGTGTGACTTCCGATGCTGTTTCTCTTTCTTTCTTTCTCTCTCCCCCCACCAGTTTTTTTGTTTTGTTTTTGTTTTTGAGAAAGGGTCTTGCTAAATTGCCCAGGCTGTGCTCAAACTTACAAGCTTTCTGCCTTACCTTACTCTCCCACAGTGCTGGGATTACAGTCATGCACCACCAGGCTCAGCTATTTTCAAGACATTTTAAGTTAATTTTTATTTGTGGTGTAAGGCAAGGGCCCAACTTCTTTTCTTTCATATCTTACCCTTCTCCTTCTTTGCATGTATTCAGTTTTCCTAACACCATTTGTTGAAAAAATAACTCTTTCCGCGTTGAACAGTCTTATCCTTGTCAAAAACCAACTTGCACTGTATGGGATGGTACAACCCTATAATCGCAGTGTTCAAGAGGCTGAGACAGGAGGATTCCAAGTTTGAGGTCAGCCTGGGTTATATAATGAGGATTTTTTCTTTTCAAAAACAAAACAGTTTTCACTGTATGGCAGGTTTTATGTCTAGATACTCTGTTCAATTCTTCTGGGTCTACATATCTGTCTTTATTCCAGTACCACATTATTTTGATAATTGTAGCTTCGCAGTAAGTTGTGAAATTAGGGAGATAGGGTCTTGTTGTGTAGCCCAGGCTGGACTTGAATTTGTCGTGATCCTCCTGCCTCAGCTTCCTGAACGTTGTGATTAGAGGCAGATGTCACACTATGTATGGCTTTTGTGTCTGTTTTTCAACATTATTTTGGAATTTGGGCTTGTCTATTAGTTCTAAATCTTTGTTTCACTTTTTGAGAATTGTTAGGGCTTTCTTACATGAGATCATATCATCTGAGAACAGATAATTTTACTTCTTTATTTCCAATTGGAATGTCTTTTGTTGCTTATTTCTTTTTCTTGCCTAATTTTCTCTACTTAGGATTTTAGTACCATGTTAGAAATCGAAGTGTAGGGCAAGCGGAGATTTGTGGTGTTTCTCAGTGTTTGCTTCCTTGCATGGTATAAATATCACCACCGTGGCTTATTCAGGCTCAACACTGTGGCACTGAGCACTGTACTGGGTGAGCTGCCCAGGACGCTGCTTCTGAGCCAGTTTGATCTGGCTCCAGCACACCACTGAATGTATGCCCCACACTCACACTCAAACTGTTAATTCTGCAAGTATTAACAACCACGAGTCCAGGGCCAGGGACTTAGTTTAGCAGCACAAGAGCCTGCCTGGCAAGCACAAGGTTGTGAGTTCAAACCATGAATCCCTCATACTTCTGATTTTAATCTAACACCAGAAAGTTCGTTTTGCTTTTTTCTCTTTTCACATCTTTAAGTCTCTTCTCTGACAGTGACAGGTTTCTGTTATTCTTAGAATAACAGAATAATGTAGAGAATAATGTGATTCTCTACATGAAACCAATCTCTCCGTGCGTGGCTCCCCTTGCGGCCGGCACAGATGCCTCCTCACCGGCCTCCTGGTCCCATTATCTCGGTTACCCCAGCACGTGGATGTCCTGCCCTCCTCACCCTTGGGCCCCAACACTACTTCCGGACGCCCTCCAACTTCCGTGTGGACGTCTTGGTCTCCCCATTAATGCTCCAGCACCTGTGTGCATGCCCTTGTCCCCAGATCAGTCTTTCACGTTCAGGGCACAGGCCCTTCCCCACGGGACGCCTCCTCTTCCTGCTTGCAGGGCTCCAGCGTCCCTGCCTGCACCGTCACACGGTCCGCCCCATCACGGGTCTCCACACCTACCTCTTGCTGCTCCACCTAGTGTCCTAGAGGCGGTACTGCAGAAAGGGAAACCCAGCGGGGCTAGGACCGGAGAGCGCCGAGGGAAAGGAAATGAGTTAGCTTTCTTTATTTTATTTGTGTTTGTTTTTACTTTTTTAAAACAGGGTCTCACTATGCAGTTCAGGCTGGCTTTGAGATCACTTTGTAGCCCTGGCTGATCTCGAACTCACAACGATCCTCCTGCCTCAGCCTCCCGATTGCTGGGATTACAGAAGTGAACCACCACACTGGGTTTTAGAATTTCTTTAAATAGGAAAAAAATTTTTTCTTGGTTGAAGGGAAAGTAGGGGAATAGGAAAAAAAATTATATCATGTATGGGTCCAAATTTTCTATGATGAATGTGATCATTGTGGATATTTAAAATGTACCAATAAAATCTGAATTAAAAAAAGAAAGAAAAATAAAAAAAATTTTCCTTAAAAAAAAAAACACAACTCCTGGGGCTGGGGATTTAGCTCAGTGGCTTAAGTGCCTGCCTGGCAAGCACAAGATCGTGAGTTCAATCCCCAGTACCAAAAAATAAATAAATAAATAAAAATAAAAAACCTCTTGTGCCAGATACAAAAATGTAGAAAATATACACAAATAGAAAAAGGGAAGTAAAATTTCCTTTTATTTAAAAACTTTTATTACAGACTAGTGCATGTTTATTAAAACAAAACTGGAAATACAGAGTAGTGCCAAGAAAAAAAGTAATTACCTTTAATGCCACACCAGAGGTAAGTTCTGCCAGTATTTGGTGGCATGACTTCATATGACTATTTTATCACTGGGAAAATGGCACTGCTGCACATATTGTTCTATAACTACATGTGATGCAAACATATTTACAAGTCAGTAAATAACACTTTTACAATCCCTCTTGCTTGGCAGGTGAAGATATATTATTTATTATGTCTGGTTTTGTCCCACTGGATGGTTCATTTGTTTTTAATTTGTGGTCATTGTAACCAATGCTGCAAATAACTCTTGTCTTTTGAAACTTGTTTAGTTATCCAGTTAAATTTTTTTTTTAAATTGGTACCAGGGATTGAACTCACAATTACGTGCTTGCAAGGCAGGTGCTTATGCCGCTGAACTAAATCCCCAGCCCCAGTTATCCAGTTAATTAATTCCCATTAGGAAAATTTCAGGATAGTTAAGATAAAGCACAGTTCAAATTCAAAAACCAGGTAAAGGAGGTTGAGGAAATCTAGGTCCACCTATGACATCATCTGTAATCTTCCTAATATCCATCTAAGATAGATAAAAAGATCACTTCCATTTCAAATTCTGTTTTTAACAGGTGACATAGAGCTCCCGATACTTGGGAGCCTGAGGCAGGAGGATTGCTGTAAGTTTGAGGCCAGTCTATGCTACAAAGTGAGTTCACAGTCAGCCTGAACTACATAGCGAGAGCCTGTCTAAAGAGAAGACTAAAAAAGAAGTGAAATAAAATAGCAAATAAAACGGAGACGAAGCCAGGCATGGAGCACACCTGCGATCCAGCTAACTCACCAAGTGGAGGCAGGACGATGGCAAGTTGGGAAGGTCAACCTGGGCAATTTAGTGAGACTGTGTATCAAAATGAAATTTTAAAAAAGGGCTACGGACCCTGGGTTCAGTCCCCCATACTGCCAAAAGGGGTGAAGGGATAGAAAACTAAAAATCAGGACAGAATTAAACTTGCCCAAGAAACACAGAAAATATCTTATTGATAATCAGTTGTCATATACTTGAATCAATGTTGGGATCACGTAGAGGACACAATTATTGGAGTCAGACACCTAGAGTCAAATGTCAGCTACCCCCACATTGGGTGCCTGGTCTGTAAAATGCTAAGAACTGCTGGAGCTATGGGAGTTAGGTAGAATCACGTTTACGAGGTCCCCCAGTGTACACTCAATCCTCTCTCTCTTTCTTCTCACTCCATGTTTGCTAACCAAGCCCGACTCCTCACTTCTTCCCTGTCCACAGCATAACTGCTGATCAGTCACCTTATTCCTTTTTACTTGAACTTTTGGTTAACCCCAAAGCCTTTTTTTTTTTTTAAATTGACAGAGGAGTTGTACATATTTGTGGGTTCTGCTATGACATTTCATTGTGTGTATACAGTGTCTAGTGGTCAGATCAGGATAACTGGGGCATCTGTCACCTCAAATAGCTATCATTAGGCTGGGGATTTAGCTCAGCGGCATAAGCGCCTGCCTTGCAAGCACGCGGTTGTGAGTTCAATCCCTGGTACCGATAAAAAAAAAAAATAGCTGTCATTCTGATGTGTTGGAGCTAAGTGCAAGATTCCCCCTGCCCAGTTTTATTTTGGTACTGAGAGTTGAACTCAGGACCTTGTACATGTGAATTATTGTTAAATCGCTTACCACCTTAACCTTCTTTTCCCCACTCCCCTTTCTGTATCCTGTCTTTCTTGCTGAACGTTTGGTTGGCTTCAAAGCTTTTTGTTTTTAAATACATCCTCATCTTTCTAGGCAGTCACATGAATGAACTTTGCTAACAAGATAAAAATCAGGTTGTTCTCCCACTCTTAGGTCATACTTCAAATCTATCCAGATTTTGAATACGTTTATAAGGCATCCCTAAGGGATTTAACCTCTGCCGTATCCCTTTTCTACCGCCTCTGTGAGGGTCCAACCCTGTTGGATTTGAAGCCTCTGTGTCTGGGCCCGTAAGAGACTACAGTTAACAGAATCTCTTGCCAGTGCAGGACAGACACAGAGTTTAAGCCAAAAACACTTCTTTTAATAAGACGGGGGATTTAGCCAGGTGTATAGTGTACATTGGCAATCCCAAATACTTCAGGGGCTAAGGCAGGAGGATTGCAAGTTCAAGGCGAACCTAAGTAGTTTGGCAAGACTTTGTTTCAAAATGAAAAGTAAAAGAGGGATATAGCTCAGAGGTACAGTCCCTATCACCCCCCAAAAATTTTGATGAGTTTGATAGGTACCTGAAAGAGTAAATATACAGTAACATATGACCCTCCAAATTTCAATCCTAGAGCCCAAGATAATTGAAAATATCTGTCTACACAAAATCTTGTATATGTATGCTCATAGCAATACTATGCATAAAAGCCAAAAAGTGGAAACAACTCAAATATCCATCAACTGATGAACAGATAAATAAACGTGTATTGGGTAACCCACTTGGGACCCCTTCTGTGTCTCTCTTGGACAGAAGCTTTCTTTCTCTCAGTAAATATGTTCTGCTCTTAACCTCTGTTGTTCCTAAAATTTGCTCTTTGATTTTATAGAACATGAACTTGTTCTGGACAAGCAGTAGGTTGGTAGTTTATTTCTCCTGTATCATACTGATTTATTAAGAATTACCAGGGGCTGGGGATTTAGCTCAGAGGCATAAGCGCCTGCCTGATGAGCCTGAGGTTGAGAGTTTGATCCCCAGTACCCACCCCCCAAAAAAGAATTACCTGACTTACTTAACTGCTCCAGATTACACTGCTTTTGAAATTGACATAATGAGAAATGAGTTTGAAAGATCGGCTGTTTGATAACCAATTGAATTGCTCAGTATGAAACAATATGAGCTTCCAACCCCTTCTTCAGGTCAGAAAAATGACATTACTGCATGGCAGGAATGTGTGAATAATTCTGTGGCTCAATTAGAGCCATGAGCAGTTCGAACTGGGAATCTGAAACCAGCGTCACAGCATGGATGTAATGCCTGGAAAGCGTGCAATAAAAATCTAGTTCATACGACTGAACATGCACAGACAGAGCTTTAGAAGTGAAGGAAACGTAGTTGAGATTTAAACTGGTAGCGGAGAAACATGCAACTCACAGTCGGATTGAAACGGAGAGAATGGAGTCAAACTGGGTAACCCTGGTCAGCGAGAATTACGAGACTGAAAAGGCTCCTGTGTAGCTAGAAAATGAAATCTGTCAAATTAAGCAGCAACAGGGAGAGAGAGGCAAACAAAGAAGACATCCGGCAGGACTTCTGAAAAGACTGACTTGCTGGGTAGAAAGAAAGAAAAAGCCAGGCTCTTACAAACCTCAGCCATCTACACTCTCCCTAAACCACGAAGGACAACAGCCTCGCGCCAAAAACCACTGGTGGGTAAATGTTTAGAAACCATAATATAAAGATTCTTATTTTAATTGCATCTGTGTATCTTTGTGAAATAAAGAATATCAAGTTGGTGGGAAAAAAAGAAAAGAAAAGCAACAATTTGAGCTGACCGAAGGTTGCTGGAAAAACTGGGGTGCCTGGGGTGGCGCGCGCCTGTGATCCCAGCACTCGGGAGGCTGAGACAATTAAGTAAATAAATAAAATAAATGCGTACTGGGCTCTGGGGTGCAGCTCGGGGGTAGAGTGCATGCCTGGCATGTGCAAGGCCCTAGGTTTGATTCCCAGCCCTGCAAGAAAAAAATTATGTGACTTATCCACATACGCCCCATTGTTACACGTAAAAATGAATGAAATCCTAATACATGTTACACAGTGAGCTATGAAAACAGTATACTGCGTGAAAGAAACCAGCCACAAGGGCCAGGGATTTAGCTCAGTGGCTTAAGCACCTGCCTGGCAAGCGCGAGGTCGTGAGTTTGATCCCTGGTACCAAAAACAAAAACAAAAACAAAAAGAAACCAGCCACAGTTTGTGCAACACCACTTAGGTGCTTTGTCCAGAACTGGCAAACACATAAAGACCAACAGTAGATTGGCGGTTGCTGAAGGCTGGGTCACTGGGGAGGGTTAAAGGTAATAACTAGAGAGAGTGGAGAGTTTTTTTTTTAGGTTTTTATTTAATGAATAGGTTCTAAAGTTGATTTTGGTGATGTGATATTGCTGTAAACGGATGAATTATGTGTTATGTGACTTATATAAAAACAATGCTTCTTTTTTTTACTTTAAATTAAAAATAAATTAATGAAAAAGCTTTTGTCAAATAGGGCATTGAAAGTACTCCATAAGGCTATTATGAGAGACGAATGAGTTACTATGTGTGGATTATAGAATAAGGTCTGCTAACGTGCTCAATAAAATTTATATTATTATTGTTTCCATGAAACATCTGATTCTTTTTTTTTTTTGACTGTCTACATATGAATGTTTTCCATCTTGTTTTGGGCTGCTATGACAGACTTCACAGACTGGGTGGTTTAAGCAACAAACATTTATTTCTCACAGTTCTGGAGGCTGAAGAGTTCCAGACCGAGGTGTCTGACGTCTGAGGTTCGTGTCTGAGGGAGCTCTTTCCTGGCTCATGGAGGACCATCCTCTCGCTGTGTCCTCTGAAGGCAGCAGGCATGAGAGCTCTCTGGGCCTCTCGTGAGTGCTGGTCCCAGTCCCAAAGGCCAGGCCTCTTAACGCATTGTGTGAGGCTTGGGATAAGACTGAGACGGTGACACAGGAATTTAGCAAACTCATTCGGTCCCTCATAGAAGGGACGGTAGACAATTAAGACTAGATTCAGCAGCATATGATAAAACCTTTGTGGCTTTTAACAACAAAGAAATAACTTGGCTTCACATAAATGAGTTCTGAGGACAGCAGTCCAAGGCTTACATGGCTTCCAAAGAGCTTCACAATGCAGCCTCCTCCTAGTTCTCTTACTCACCACCCTCATCTTCCTGGCGCAAGATGGCAGCCAGAGCACCAGCCATTCCATCCAAGTTTATTCCCACGTTACAGCCTGGTACTTGCTCTTCTCCCAAGATACTATCTGGTGCCTCTTTCTGTCTCTGGTTTCGGAATACAGTTGGTCACCTTCTCAGAAGGGGCTGCCCTGATCACAGGCTCCTGTCTCTTCTTGTCAGCCTGTTTTCATTTCCTTTTCTTATCTGTTCTGTCTGTCCTGGTTCTGTGGCCTTCATGGCCTTAAGCAAATTTCTTAACCTCCCTCTTCCTCAATTTCTTTACGTGTCATGTTGGGCTCCCATAGCACCCACAGGAAGCTTATACTTCCAATTCCTGGGAATGGCTGGCTCTGGGGAGGAGGGAGGAAGGGAGGGAAGGAGATGGCAGTATCACTAGTGCCTAGAGCAGAGTTCAGAACAGTGTGGAATCTCAAGTATTTGTGGAATGAATGAAAATATTACAGAAATAAATCGATCTTGAGCTGGTGCCGCTGCTTTGATAATAGGATATTGCTCAACATTAACCACTGAGTAACATCCATTTGAAAGGCAGGCACTTATGCCGCTGAGCTAAATCCCCAGCCCCATAACATCCATTTGAGAATCAAATCTGCTGGCAACTCCCTGCCTTGAATGAGTGGGGAAGGGGAGGACTCATTTCTAAATACAGCTCAATTTCAGTCCCTCAAAAGGAAAAAAAAAAAGCCAACTGTCCCCTTTTCTAAAGTCAGTTCTTTCGAACTTCTGGTTTGGCAGGGAGATAAATAGAATCGGGGGTGAGTGGTAAGGAGGCCGTTGATGGCCAAAGCTGATACGGATTTTATAGACAGGTGAACAAATCTTGAAACTTCCAATAACTTTGGCCTCCAAGGGTCTCAGGGCTTTGTTAGTTCTCAGGAAAGACTTTCAAGATTTTACATGTACTCAGATCTTTACCACTGTCAGTCCCTTCAGGGACTTAAGAATGTGCATGCAGGTCCTGAATTTGGCCCCATCTATTAAGTATGTAATTAACGCTCTGTGCCCCTGGGTGATGCATGGAGACGCTGGAGCTCCCGGAGTGGTCTGGAGGATCCACAGCTGAGCCAGCTAAAGGCTGCCTCCTACGTGACGTGCACGGGTGGGTCAGACTTGGCAATTCCTGGAGCAGGGAGGGAGAATCCGGACAGGATTGCTGAAGAAGCCAGGCATTTCCGGTAACTTTATTGCCTTAGAAGTTGCATAAGCATTTGTTTAGAATCTCCCTTAGCTCCTGGTACCTCTATTTTTTTTAAACCTTGTCTTTTACTCATACTGTGTTTTCCCCTCCATGTAGATAGAGTGACAATACTTTTGTAGTGTGAAGAATTATTAGTCAGATCAATTGGCCTTTGTCTTTTCAGTTGTATTGGAGATTGGACCTAGGGCCTTTGCACAAAGCTACATGCCCAGGCCTTAAAATTAAAATATATATATATATATATATATATATACATACATACATGTACATATTCACAGTACATAAAGGCTATATTCAATGTGGGGAGTTGCTGCTATATGTACATATAACACATTTTAATTCTTCCTACGACCCCTTCTTCTCCCTCCCCCTTCCATCCATCCCTTGGTCTGTTTCCCATTTGCAAAAGATCTATTTCCCTGTTTTCTATTGCCTATCTTTTAGTTTGCTCTGAGTTATTATACTTTGGGTTTAATTAAGAGAAACCATGCAATATTTAAGCTTGGGTGTCTGTTTAATTTCACTTAACATTATGGTTTTAAGGTGCATTCATTTTCCTACTCAAATTTATCCTTCTGCATAGCAGAGTAGAACTCTACCATGCATACATATTGCTTTGTCTTTATCTACTCACCTGTTGATGGACATACAGGCTGCTTCCAAGATTTATGAATTAGCTATTATGAATTATAATAATAAGCTATATAATAAGCTATTATGAATTGTGCTGCTATAAACATGAGTATGTGTGGATCACTGTAATATGTTTCTCTTCCAGGAAGATACCTGGAGGGAGAATTGTTTTTTTTTTTTTTCTTTTTTTTTCAGGAATTGCCGTACTGATTTCCCATAATGGCTGTACTTATTTACATTCCCACCAGCAATGCAGAAGGCTCCCCTGCCCTGCTTCCTACAGTTTTTACCAGCGGTTGTTATCTGATTTCTTGATGATGGCCAATCTCTATGGAGTAAGATAGAATCTTAGCATTTTTTCAGTTTGCATTACTCTAATAGCTGGAGATGCTGAACATTTTTCGTGTATTTGTTGGCCATTTGTACTTCTTCTGAGAAGTGTCTCTTCATTTCAATTGCTGATTTTTTAATTGGGTCTTTTCATCTGGGGGTCTAATTGTGTGAGGTCTTTACATACCTAGACATTAGTCCTCTGTCTGAGGAGTAGCTGGCTCAGACACATGGTCCTCCTGCCTCCACCTCAGATTGCTTGGATTACAGGCACATACCACCACATCTACGTAGCCATTATGTACTTCTACATAACAAACAGCCTCAAGCCTGATGACTTACTACACATTGATTATTTCCCAGTTGCTGTGGGTGAGGAATTCAGAAGGGAAGAGCCACAAGCCCTGCACAGGGTGCCCTGCGGCTGGGTGTCCTCAGGGCCTGCACCTTCTGAAGTTTCACAGAGGTGGAGAAACTTCTTTTCTTTTCTTTTCTTTTCTTTTCTTTTCTTTTCTTTTCTTTTCTTTTCTTTCTTTCTTTCTTTCTTTCTTTCTTTCTTTCTTTCTTTCTTTTCCTTCCTTCCTTCCTTCCTTCCTTCCTTCCTTCCTTCCTTTTTTTGAGACAAGGTCTTTCTATTCAAGGTCAGTTTAGGCTGACCTTGAATTCACTATGTAGCCCAGGCTGACCTCAAACTCATAGTGATCCTCCTGCCTCAGCCTCCCAAGTGCTGGGATTACAGGCATGTGGCACCATGCCCAGCCCAGGGGACTACTTTCAAGACAGGTTACTCATAAGGTTGTTACCAGGAGCCTCTATTTCTGACTGGCTGTTGGCAGAGCCCATGGGTCCCTTATTGTCCTCAGGATCCGGACTCACTTCTCTCAGAGCATACAATTCCAGGAAGAAAGCACATTAAAGACAATTTTTCATGATGAAGCATCAGGATTCAGAGTGTGAGCCAGATGTGGTGGTGCATGCCTGTAAGGTTTAGACAGGAGGATCACTGTGAGTTCGAGGCTGGACTGGACTACAAAGTGAGCTCAAGGCCAACCTGAACTACATAGTGAAACTCTGTCTCAAAAAGCCAAAAACCCCCATAAAAAACAAAAAGAAAAACAAACCCCAAAAAACAAAAACCAAAAAGACAAGAACAAAACAAAAACCAAAGTCCATTATATTGTGTAGAAGCACAGCTCACACTTTTGTTTTCTTTTCTTTTTTTTTAACCGTTACTGGGGATTGAACTCACGACCACGCTGTTATGCCGCTGAGCTAAGTCCCTAGCCCCTCTTTTGTTTTCTTTTTTTGGTATTGGGGATCAAACTCATGACCTCACACTTGCCAGGCAGGTGCTTATGCCACTGAGCTAAATCCCTGGCCCTTTAAACTTGTACTTTTGAAAGGAAGAAATGAAAGAATCTTTGGGCATCCATGAAAACCACTGCATTGTAATACACATTGTGCATTTAAAAGGCTAAAAAGAAAATTATCCTTAATGTGCTTTCTTCCTGGAATTGTATGCTCTGGGAGAAGTGAGTCCGGATCCTGAGGACAATAAGGGACCCATGGGGGAGCCCTGGAATGAGGAATGGGCCCTGCCAACAGCCAGTACAGGTATTTGGAGCTAGCAACTGCATTACATGTGCAGTTAGTGTTCTGGAGGGGAGAGGCTGCAATTACTAAAACGCAGGAGTTATAGGAGAGGGAGCTGGGAGAGCTCAGAGGGACAGCACGTGCCTGGCATGCAGGAGGCCCTGGGCTCAGTCCCCACCCCAAAAAAGGATACAGAAGAATCCCATGCAGCTGAGATCTGCAATGAGACACCAATTGCTTGGCACCAATATCTCTGAGCCCAAAGGAGCTTCCCGTGGGCCAGCACCCAAGGCCCTGAGGCAAGTGAGGCAGAACAAGGAGTGAGCCCTGCCTCCTCCTCCGGTCTGCAGCCTGCCACACACACTCCTGCCGCAGGTGCCCAGCCCGGGGGCAATGTGATGTCACGGCTGCTTTGAAGTTGTGAGAAGCTTGGTAAGTGGCACGCTTTACGTATTCATTTATTTGCTTCTTACTTATGGAATGCTGGGGATCACACCTAGGGCCTCACATATGCTAGGCAAATACTCTACCACTGAGCCATATCCACCAGCCCCTGGCATATTTTATTAATGTAAAAATTATTAGATGATCTTCACAAAGGATAAAAATGCCAGTTCCTCAACACTATTTTCTATCCTCCCTGTCCAGAGCCTACCTCTCTTGTAAAGAAGTTGTTGTGTCTCCTTTCTGACAATGTCCTGATTTTACAAATGATTAACGTGACACCAAGAAGCTAGAAAGCTGCCCAGTGCCATAGGATGAGGGACAGACGCAGGACTAAATTTAAGGCCACACGTTCCCAAAACCTATGCTCCCTGGGTGTGGTGGGGCACACCTGTGACCCCAGCACTCAGGAGGCTGAGGCAGGAGGATCGCCTCAAATTCTAGGCCAGCCTGGAATACATATCATGATTCACAAAACAACAACAACGAAAAACCCCTGTGGTTGTGAGCACTATGCACAATGCCTGTATATGTGATTCATAGTTCATGTTTTACATGCTCATCTTTCTATAACTTTTCTTCTATAACTTCTTTTTTATTCACAATTTTTTTTGAGATCCTCTCATGTTGATAGCTATAGCTTTACTATTATCATTTAAACCATTATTAACATCCTGATTAGGACTTACCTACATTTTATTTACTAATTAAGTGCTGCATCTGTCCCTCATCATACGGCCTTACTACTTACTATTCTCCTATTACAGACATTTAGGTTTATTTATTTCACAAGGATTTTTTATAGTTCTTATAATGTCCCAGGAAATGTTCTAAATGTGTTGGAATTTTTCATTGTTTCAAATAGTGTTGCTATATGTTCGCAGTGTGATAATTTCTCTAGAAATAAAAATTTTAAATCCCATATGAATTTTTTTTCTCTGGTTCTGGGGACTGAACCTAGGGCCTTTTTAGCATACCTACTTCCCTACTTGTTAAACTTTTAAGACAAGGTCTCGCTAAGTTCCTAAGTTGCTCAGGCTGGACTTGAACCTGTAACCCTCCTGCCTCAGCCTCTAAGAGTGCTGTGATTATAGGCATGCATCACCACATTCAGCTCCCTTTCCATTCTTTATTTTGAGCCAGGGTCTTGTTAAACAGCCTGGGCTGGGCTTGAACTTGCAATTCTTCCAAGTAATAAAGTAAAGCACAGACTCATCTTTCCCAGGGCCAGTAGACAGCCTACGCGTGTGTTCAGCACAGGGCAGTCCTCAGAGTGTGGGGAACTAGGGTAGCTGGAGCGAGCAGGCTCCACTGGAAGCAGCAGGTTGTCGACCGGGGGCGATACCAGGACATTTTTGGTTGTCACAGCGGGTGAGGAGGATGGCACGGACGTGTAGTGGGTACAGGCAGGGACGCTGCCAAACATCCTACAGCGCAGAGGAGAGTTCCCAACAGCTTAAACACCAGTATGCCAAGATGGAGAAATGCTCGATTTAGAGGAATTGGATCCATGTACCAATGCCCCTCCCAAGAATGTCTTCATCACCTACTGCAAGCACGTAGTAACGAAAACATTTTTTAAAAAAGGTATTAGAGCTGGGAGTGGTGATGCCTGCCTGTAACCCCAGTGCTCAGAGGCTGAGGCGGGGAGATTGCTGCGAGTTCAAGGCTAGTCTAAGCCACATAGCGAGTTCAAGTCCAGTCTGAACTATATATCAAGACCCTGTCTCAAAAAAACAAAACAGGAAGAGAGGAATTAGAAATGTCTTGTTATCCCCGATTCACCAGATTCACCCTTGATCCTTGATGTTGTGACGCTCAAATCAGGTCTGAAGTAAACACAAGGTTGAATCTGATTTGCATTTTAAAGGTCTACATCTGTGGCTGCCAGGAGAGGGCAATGAAAGGGACAGGAGCAGAAGGCCCTTAATGCAGTCACTGCCATGTGGAGGGAGAAAGGGCAGCGAGGACAGTGAAGTGTCCACACATACAATAGCAACGCACGTTCATTTGCTGCGAACGGCTGAGGTGATTTAGTCCTCACTGTGCGCCAAGTGTTGTCTTATGTGTGTTGTCATAAGCACATGAGCACATGCAGTAATCTTAGCAATCTAGAGGCTGAGGCAGGAGGATCACTAATTTGAGGCCAGTTTAAGCCACATAAGTAGTTCAAGGCCAGCCTGCAAAATGAGACCCAGTCGGGTGGTGCACGCCTGTAATCTCATCACTTGGAAAGCTGAGACGGGGGATTACTGTGAGTTTGAGGCCAGCCTGGGCTACATAGTGAGACCCTGTTTTAAAAGACTCTCATCCTCTGCTGCAAGTGGTTTGAGAAGCATTATTCCTAGATAGGGGGTGGGTGCTGTTTGGTGGGCCCCGAATCAGGGTGGAGGGACTAGGAATGATCTATTCCCTACAAGAATCAAGTGGAAATTAACATGCGGACTTGACCAACACCTCAAAACACAGAAGGACCTTCACTCCCTCATTCACTCATCCCGTGCTGATGATACATTTCAGAATGTATCAATGTGAAGTATAGAAAGGCAGAACTGGAAAGTGAGGAAGGCTAGGAGAAGCCTCTGGCTACAGTACCTGGAGGGGCTCGCTTCCCTGCAATGCAGGGGTTCAGACAGGCAAGCCGGAGGCCAGCTTTCACGGAGGGGCCGAGGTGGGCTAGGGACTGGCGGGTTTCCGTCTCGGTTCTGGTTGCCAGAGCCCTGGAGAAATCCGGGCTTCGCTTCCCATCGCCAGGTAATGGTTCCTGCTTGGGGGAAGGTGACCTCACCCCGGGTAATCTGCAAGGCTCTGCTTTAGGTTTGGAGATTTCCACGTGTCATTCCCGGGGGTCTGGAATTGGATGTTGTGAACCACAGCATGTGAGTGTCCCTGCAAATCCTGAAAATTACTTCAGCTGCTCTTACCCTGTGTCCTCAGTCTTGAAGGGGGATGACATAGGCTACATAAGTTTGGGGTGAATAAACCTAATTTTGTCAGTTTTTCCTAAAGTATTAACACTCCTCTGGGCAGGACCCAGTAGGATCTGAGCCAGAGTTTTAAGGTAATAAGGAAGACACTGAGTTTCTTTATATCTTTTCTACCTATGTTTATTTCTTTATCCTACCTAAAGATGAGAGAAGATGGTGATTTAACTTGAACTTGGTGGGGTAGAAGCCAAGAGAAGTGGGGGAAGATGCATTGCATCAAGCTTCTGCTGCCCACTGTCGAGAAGAAGGGTAACTGGCTGGCCCGCAGGAGGCTGAGGCAGTTTTGTTCCTGTGTCACTTTCTCACGAAGGTGGTTTTTGGACTAAGGACTGGGGCACCTTCCTTTAGTTAAATCTGCAGGTTAAGACACAGGATGGGAAGTAACCCCCGGTAATGTGTTAACTGTTCTTTTTTTTTTAAATCGGTACCAGGGATTGAACTCACAACAGTGCACTTGCAAGGCAGGTGCTTATGCTGCTGAGCTAAATCCCCAGCGTGCTAGCTGTTTTGATTCGCAAGCCTCTGCATCTGAGGCCAGAGACAAAACTCACGAGCATGATCACTACCTTGCAGAGCCAGGCAGGCTACCGTCCAAAATGTAAGCACTGGTGATGATGTGGAGAGGTCAGAACCCTCGCCCATTATTGGCAGGGCTGTAAAATGGTGCAGTTTTGTAGAAAACAGTTTTATGGTTCCTCAGCGAAATAAAAAATGATCACATGACCCAGCTCTTTTACCCCCTAAGTCTACACTTAAACGAATCAAAAGCAGGGACTCAGATTTTTGTACCACTGTGTGTATTCCACATTGTTCACAAAGGGCGGAAACAACCTGAGCGCTCATCAACAGGTGAATAAATAAGCAAAATGTGGTTTATACAAACAATGCACCATTATTCAGCCACAATAGTTTTTTACTTTTTATTTTTTATTAGTACGTTTGCAGTACATAGTGATTGCATTCCTCATGGGGAATTGGTACATGTACAAAGCACCGCTTAATTCTTTCTCCATTCCCACCCCATCTGCTCCCTCTTCCTCCCTTCGTCTCACAGAATGGATGCATCTTGAAAGCACTATGCTAGACTCATAAGCCAGGCACAAAAGGACAGATGCTGTATATTGTCATTTTGCATGAACCATTTGGAATTGGTTGAATCATAGGTGAGGACAGTAGATTAGAGGTTACCATGGTCTGGTGGGGAGTAAAATGGCATAGTAATTGCTTAATGGTTACAGTGTTTCTGTTTAGGGTGAGGAAACTGTTTTGGAAACAGTGGTCATAGCTGTACAATATCATGAGTCAATTAATGCCATCCAAATTCTACACTCAAAAATGGAAAAAACTGCAATGAAAAAAGCCAGTGCAACCTAGTTTTGTGATGCAGCTATGACTCTGTTGTAGGTTAGAACATGCTGATTTGGAAGGGAGGGTAGATGCTTGTATTTGGAAGAGGGGACCTCATACAGGAGGTGACGGTCAAAGGAAAGTTACATGCAGGAACAGTCATGAGCTGACTTTAAGATTTCACAAGTGCATGAGAGAAGGCCCAGCATGGTAGTGTGGGCTTGTAATTCCAGCACTCAGGAGGCTGAGGCAGAAAGATTCTTCTGAGTGCAAGGCCAGCGTGGGCTACACAATGAGTTCAACACCAACTGGAGGAAACCTCATCACACGCAAGAAAAATAAATGGATAAAAGGAAAAATTGCCAGTAAGCTCTGAGTCTTTTTCCTCCAGGGATCCTGATGCCACTGCCCGGCTAATAATTTTGGCTCTGTAAGTAATTGGGTGTGTGACCTTGTCGAGTCTCCGAGCCTCAGTCTCCTCATCTGTAAAATGGCAACAGTAATGGGTACCAGCAGGCTGTGGTTGTTGCAAGGATTCAATTAGTGAGTATGTGTAAAAGTACTTGCATCAGTTCTAGCACTTAGTAAACATTATGTTTGCAATTCTTACCGTTTTGTTTTGTTTTGTTTTGTTTTGTTTTGTTTTGAGATAGGGTCTCGCCATGCAGTTCAGGATGGCCTTGAAGTCGCTTATGCAGCCCAGGCTGGCCTCCAGTCTACAGCGATCCTCCTGCCTCAGCCTCTCCAGTGCTGGCATTACAGGCATACACCCTCATGTCATTTTACATTCATTTTTATGAAAGTGAATACTGTAGGAAAAAAAATGTAAGGAAAAGATGCTAAAGGTGCTACCGTTTATTGTACTTTCTGCCACGAATTTTTTGTTTATGAATATAGAGGTATAGAACTCAGCAAAGCAGCTCTTTAGGCTTTCTCCAGACCGCTGGCACACTTGTCAGATTCCTATCGCTCTCTGAACCTGGTCCTAGACAAAGGGATTTAAAATCAGAGCCCGCCCCCTTGATCTCGCCTCTCGAAGCCACGCCCCAGGAAGACGCATACGCACTCTGGGTGTCCCATACTGGCGAGAGATGGGGGAGGTGCTTTCTCTAACGGAAGTGATGCAGGCAGCGACCACGAGGAAGTCGCGCGAGAGGCGGGGCTGCCGGCGCGAGTAGCTCACTTCCGGAAGTGGCTTCGGCTGCAGCATGCTTGCGGAGCTCGGTTTAATCGGGACGATAGGCGAAGATGACGAGGTGCCGGTGGAGCCCGAGTCTGACTCCGGGGACGAGGAGGAAGAGGTGTGAGCCGGGCGGTGGTTATGAATGACAGCAGCGGCCAGGGTCCTCTCCCCGTGGTTCTCAGGCCCTTGTCCTTGAATCCCCAGCCTCCCCGGGGCGGGCTCCCCGGGATCCCGAGATCTGCCCCACTTGGCCCACGCCAGCGTTCACACACCTGTGCTCTGCTGGCCGTGCTGTTGCGTGTCGCCTGGCTGGACTCAGTATCCGTCCACTGACCTGCTGGTTAGTCCAGGCTCTGCCGCAGTAGAGCCCAGAGGTGCAGCCAGTCATGGTTCCTGCGCAGAGGGCCGTGTTATGTATCCACCCGTTCATCGAGGCAGGGTTTCCTAACGTCACTAGACACGGTCTTAGCTTGCAGTGGACAGCGTGAGCGGCATTCTCCCGAGGCTCACGTTGGAGTGGGAGGTCACAGACAATACTCTGTGCCCTGAAAGAGGTGCCGGTCAGAGATTCAGCCCAGGTGTTTTCCCTCTGCTCTTGTCCACGGCCTCTACAAATTCACTCTTGGTCTCCCTCACCTTCCCATCTTTCCATCCCGTTCCTGTCTCAAGCCAGAAGCCTTGGAGTGATTCTTGGCAGCTGCTTCCTTCTCTTCCCATTTTCCCGACCCCCTTGCCCGTGGCAACCTCCTGTCTCTGTTTCTGTGATTTAGACTTTTTAGATTCTACACAGATTCTGTAAGGGTGGGAGTCGTGTTCATCGAATGAAGCTTGTAAATTGCGTCCCTCAGGTTTTGAACACACTTGCTCATTTTTGGCTTGCTTGATCTATCAGTTACCGAGAGCGGTGTGTCAAAAATCTCTCACCTTTGTGAATCGGGCATCCCCGGTGATCTGTTTTGCCTTGTGTAATTCTTTTCTGTCACGGGTCACCTTCCTTTTGTCCCCCTTTCCTTTCAGCCCTGCAGTCACCCTGTCTCTTCTCTTCCTAGGGGCCCATTGTGCTGGGCCGAAAGCAGAAAGCGTTGCAGAAGACCCGCAGTGTTGATTTCAACCCTGACTTCGTTTTTACTGAGAAGGAGGCTATGTACGATGACAGCTGGGCCCTGGCTGATGTCATGAGCCAGCTCAAGAAGAAGGTAAGACAGTGATAGTTCTGGACATTGGTGACCTCAGTGCTTCTCATCATTCAGTGGATTCTGAAACTCCTTTGAAAACGGGGTAGTTTTGAAGGAGATCACAACCCACATTCTTGATTAACATCAAGGTATAAAATGTTCCCAAATGGATTTATTGCAAACTATAGTTATAATCATATTCCTCTATCTTCAGGTGACGTGTGGAAGTATTACCACCTAATAGCTTTTCCTGGCGGTGAGGGTGGTAAGCTGTGATTTGCTTAAGTGTATGTATTAAGGCAGACCTTGATTTTGTAGTACATGCCTTTAGTACTAGCCACTCAGTGGTTTAAGTCCAGCTCAGGCCACATAATGAGATCTCCTTTCTTAAAAAGAAAAAAAAGTTTTTAGAGGAAATTTGCAGATGGCCCAATGGTTGAGTTAAAAAAATATACATAGCTGTGTTAAAGAGTTCTCATGTTTAGATGTTCATTCCTTGTTTTGAGTGTTAGAAAGATACTTGGATCAGGCAACCTTTGGTCTTTTTCTCCTCTATTTCTTTCTGCTCTCTTGCTCTTTTTTCTTTCCTTCCTTTTTTTTTTTTTTTCTTAGATAGGGTCTTGCTATGTAGTCTAGGCTGGCATTGAACTCGTGGCATTCCTGCTGCCTCAGTCTCCCAAGTACAGGGATGACAGGCGTGTGCCACCACACTCAGCTTTACTTTGTTTCTTTGTTTTGGCAGCACTAGGGATTGAACTGAGGTGTGTTCTACCACCGAAGTATGTCCTCAGCCCCTTTTAAAAGAAATTTCTTGAGACAGGATCTGGTTAAATTGCTCAGGTGGGGCATGAACTTGTGGCCCTTCTGCCTCAGTCTCCCAGAGTGCTTGTTTCACATGCATGTGCCACCATGCCTGGCTAGTCTTGGGGTTTTTAGTAGCTGAACTTTGCCTCTGCCCCATAGATCCTTCCATTTCTCTGTTACTTGCTAGGTGTTCTCATAGGGCATCACTTGCAGGGTCCTTGATTTCCACACAGCACAGCCAAAGCTGTCACCAGTGTGACTGTCATCTGCATGTTTGCCTAGACCTTGTGTATTTCTATAAATCCGGTTAACAAGCTAGAAGGTGGAGCATTTTTTTTTCATTCACATGCATCAAAGAGACACAAATATTGCCTATTCAGAACAATTTAATTCACATTCTTCTGGTTCTTGTTCTTATTGAAGTAAATCAGCATTGCCTTTTCAAGATCCTATATATATATATATAGCAGATACATTTTTTCAGAGAATAGCGAACATATTTTTCAAGTTAATGATGAAGTGTTTGTTTTCCTGTCCCATCTTTTAAAACTCAAGTTGATTTAACAGATACTCTGTTTGTTGCCAGGTTCTACTGTACAGGCCCCATGTGATTAAGGACTTTGTCTTGGGAGCTTGTAGTTTAGCAAGGTACAAAATAATTACACAATTAATTACATTACAATTAATGGTACAGGGTGCTATGAACTTACATAAAGGGGGGCCTACCATTCCTTACTCTTTTTTTTTTTTTTTTTGTCTTTTTGAGACAGGGTCTCGCTCTGCAGTTCAGGCTGGCCTTGAGCTCACTTTGTTGCCCAGGCTGATCTCAAACTCACAACGATCCTCCTGCCTCAGCCTCCTGAGTGCTGGGATTACAGGCGTGAGCCACCACGCCCAGTCATTCCTTACTCTTTTAAAATTTATTTTACTATTTTTTTTGCAAGACAGAGTCTCATATAGTCCAGGCTGGCCTCAAACTTGTGGCAGTCCTCTTCCCTCAGGCTCCTGAGTGCTGAGATTATAGGCTTGTGCTACCACGCCTGGCTCCTTATCCTTTTTGAAGTTTTAGCTGTACCCACATTATCTGGATTTACTCAGCATTTTAATTAATAGACCATG
The DNA here is from genome assembly GCA_004027455.1 of Hydrochoerus hydrochaeris. NCBI lineage: Eukaryota > Metazoa > Chordata > Mammalia > Rodentia > Hydrochaeridae > Hydrochoerus > Hydrochoerus hydrochaeris. The sequence continues at coordinate 212,723 of PVLA01001517.1, read as the reverse complement.
TGCTGTGCAGGGTGGTACATACCAGTAATTCCAGCACTTGAGAGATTGCATCAAGAGGAGTTCCACAAGTCTGAGGCTGACCTAGGCTTCTAGTGAGTTCAAGGCCAGTTTGGACTGTATATACCAAGACCCTGTCTCAACAAAGCGAGTACAGTGGACACTTGACACTGTAAACTCACTTCACACCCGAGGGCTGCTTGTAACTCCTGTTGTCAGTTGAAGGCCCAGGCTCCTCTACATGGCCTTCAGAGTCTCTCCTGTTCAGGCAGATCTCAGGGGCCTTAGAGAGACACCGGCCCAGGATTTCTCAGTTAACCCCACATAGGCTGTTGCAGTGTTCCTTTCAGAACTCTTTAAGGGTTAAATCTCTATCTCAGACCATCAGGAAGCACAAGTGGCTGGCATTAGGGTCATAACTCGAGTTATGGTCATGAGTTAAAATTCCAGTCATAACTCAAGTTGTTCATACATCAGGCCAGTCGTAACTTGAGGATTCACTGTAAATAAATAAAGGGCTGGGTTGTAGCTCATTGGCAAAGTTCCTCTGGGTTCAGTCCCCTGTTACACGAACAAAACAAAACACACACCAAAAGAACAAAATCTCAAACAAAAAGAAATCATACTGCATGTGTGTATTGCTATTAGTGTAAGATTTTACTTTTTACAAATGTGCTATTTATCTAAAATATTTTTCTCCCTTTGGACTATGGGTAATCTATAGATTGATTGATTTGTCAACCGCCAGAGAGACCCTTTCTGTATTACTGAGACCTGACATTCCAAAAAACCTTGCTTGGTCTCAATATTTCATTTTCTTTACTTTTCCCTGCAGAGGGCAGCCACTACCTTAGATGAGAAGATTGAGAAAGTACGAAAGAAGAGGAAAACAGAGGTAAGAAACACAGTGACCTCGCTGTTGTGCCGGGAGCTGTACCCTCAGCAGCTCCTCATTTCTCCCTGAACCTGAGCTGGGTGCAGCTTATGTAGGTGTCCTGCCGTGCATTTGTCACCCATACTCACCAAGAAGCACACAGCATCCCGTCCAGGCTGCAGAACTCAAGACTGCTCCCTTTAGGTTCTGAATTTCCTGAGATTTGTAGTTACTTTGCTTCCTTTTGAACTTTGCTCCTAGGAGAAAGAAGCCAAATCGGGGAAGCTGGAGGATAAAGCAGCTCAGTCAGGCTCTGACCTAGAGGAACAGGAGGGCCTTGGAGGGAAAGAGGAAGCAGCGGGCTCTGCGGGTGAAGAATCCGAGACCGACTACTCCTCTGCTGAGGAGAACATCCTCACCAAAGCAGGTAAGCGTGGCGGCGTGAGAGCTGGGACTGGAGCAGTTGGCGGCCGTGCCTGTAATCTCGGCACTCTTGCAAGTTTGAGCCCAGTCCCGGGGAAAGTTAGCAACTTAGTGAGAACCAGTCTCAGATTTAGAAAGGGCTGCGGATAGAGTTCTGTCTGAAGATCCTTGGTTCAATCCTACCAAAAAAAAAAAAAAAAAGGGACTGGAAATTGGGAAGTCTCTGCCTCCGGTGGGAGAATTCCTGTCCTTTATTTATAAAATAGCCGTTAGGTTCAAAGTTGTCTCTTCCGTTGGGATTTTGTTCAATTCCTTGTACTTTGCAGGCAGCTTTTTCTTTCCCCATTCCAGCCCCACACAGCTGCCAGATGGCTGTGTGACTAAAACTTACTGGAAGTGACCTGCATCCGGGTCTCCCCCATGTAGCGCAGTGTTTCTGGTGGACATGGGCATAGAGCACCGTAATGTAGTGTAGTGTTACAGCCTGGTTTGTGGACTGCACTTGGGAACTTTTCTTCTTGTCTGATCTTAGGCAGGTCACGCAGCCGCATTCCCACTCAGTGTCCTCTGGGAAGCGAGGCGGTCATATAGGCTCAGAGTGGCTCTCAGTGCGGGTGAGCTGTGGGCGTCAGATGGGTTTTTCTCCCTAGATACACTCAAAGTAAAGGAGTGGAAGAAGAAGAAGAAGAAGGGACAGGTGAGCTTGGGAAGCAGGGCAGCTCATTTTGGGCAACCTGGAAGGATTTTGAGGTTCTCGGGTTCTTGGGTCTTTTTGCTGAATTCTTATCCCATGTCTTTGGTCGGGCGTAGGAAGCAGGCGGATTCTTTGAAGATGCGTCTCAGTATGACGAGAGTCTCTCCTTCCAAGACATGAACCTCTCCCGGCCTCTTCTGAAGGTAGGGCTTCTTTTGGAACCTGGGTTGATTCTTATGGTTCCCCCTTACTGGACTCCTGGTTCTCTCAACTCTGTTGTCCACACCGCTGCTAGAGGGGCCACTTAAGCAGTAAATTCCATCCTGTCCTCCTCTCTCTGAGCACTTCATGGTTCCCATTCACTCGCGATGAAAGTCAGGTTCTTTACATGGTTCCGAGACGCTCTGCTCCTTCTGGTCCCTTCTGATAACCTCTTTGTGTTCTCTGCGCTCTGGCCACATGGCCTTGCTGGCCCTCTGCCAGGTCAGGCATCTTCTTCCTCAGGGCCTTTGTACTTGTGTCCCTCTGTTTGGAAGACTTTTTCCCTGAGTTTGGGTGCTCTCACCCGTTCAGGGTTCCCTGTTGTGAACTGCACACCTTTCCCTCTGTGGGTCCCCCCTTGTTTTGTGTATAGCATGTTATCCACATGTCATGTGTGTTTGTCTCTTAGTCTCTCCCTTTCTGCCGGATTGTGAGCCTCCTGAGGCAGGCCTTTTGTTTTGTGTTTTGTTTGTTTGATTTATTGCTATGTTCTCAGTGTACAGAACGGCACCTCACACGGGGTAGGCACTTAATCTGTGTGTGGACTGAATGTCTGAGAGGACTGACAGAGACGCACTTGTCTGGAAACTCGCTCTGTTCATTCCCTGCTGAGACTCTGCCCCGCCCTTCTGCCCATCTGTCCCTGTCTGTTCTCTTCAGGCCATTACAGCCATGGGCTTCAAGCAGCCCACTCCAATCCAGAAGGCATGCATCCCTGTGGGTCTGCTCGGGAAGGACATCTGTGCCTGTGCAGCCACTGGGACAGGTGAGGGGCCATAGTGGGTGGGAGCAGGGTCTCTCACCCAGAACAGGGCTTCAGCTTGACTTGACAGAAGGCTGGTTTATGAACCATGCTTGGATTTGTGGGCTATATAAAACATTTATTGCAATTCATACTTGGTGGTTTCAGTGGCTTTTGAAGCTGCTGGGGAACTCTGAGGTGACCAGTTTCTATTTGTCTTCACAGCAGTGTTTTGAAGCATACTGATGCTGTTTCTTATGCCCCTTGCTACCCCCATTCCAAGGTTGTAGCTGGTTAGAACTTGGGGAGACAGGAAGGGTCCTCTATTGTTGGGGAGACACAGTAAATGAGCCAGCAGCGAGGATTGCCAGTCCCTGCCAGAGCAGAGACAGAACTAGGGCAGGAGACTAGGTCTTTCCACTTTGGCCTCAGCAGGTCACCTCTCTGACCTAGCTCCCTGCAACTGCTGGGAAATAGTCTAGTCCTTAAAATGCCACGCTAAAGACAAAATACTTACTATGCGCTTACTACTGCGTCATCTACTGCACCCACACAGCTTGGAGGACCAGGGCAGTTGAGCCAGTTGGTTTGTAGAGCCCAGAAATCAGCTTCATATGAACCTGAATGGGATGGGTCGATGGTCCTAAGCCTCTCTTGCCACGTTCTAAGTGACATGTGACAGCAGTGTGTGGTCATCACCTCCTGTGTCACTCTTGTCCTGTGTCCTTCTTATCAGCGCTGGATTCCTTCCAAACCGTGTAGCAAGTGATGGGGTCCGGGGGTGTCACATCTGCCTCTTTTTGTAAAAGACTGAGAATTGCCACCTTTAGCTTGTTCACACATTCTTTTTGGAGCACTTTGGCGATCCATTGGATACTTTATTAATTGTTCAGTTACTGTGCTAAAGAAACTAACTCGTGCTAAAGAAATAAAGATGGCTATAAACAGGGCTTTTCAGAGGTTGACAAGGCCTGGCTCATTCAAAAATAAATACATTAGGAAAAATATGGTAAAAGTACCCTCAGCTCCCCAGTTTACCCCCCTGTCCCCCAACCCACTATTGTGTTACTATCACAGGACACTCCAGTACTGGTTTACAGATACATATGCAGCTGAAATATGTTTCAAGTCAAATGCAGATGCATGGATGGTCCCTCCCTCCCTTTTTTATTTTGAAATAATCATAGAGCAGAGAGAAGTAACGAAAATAGTGAGCAGAGTCTCTTTGATCCTTCACTTGGTGGTGACATACAACATCACTGTGGGGCTGTAATGTTCATCTCAGGGCGGGAGGTGTTGTTCAGTGGCAGAGTGCTTGTCTAGCATGTGTGAGGCCCTGGGTTCCATCCCTCGTACTGCAGAACAAAATTTTATGTGAGGTTGGCTGCCTTCTGGGTGATTTTTACTACTTTCATGGTTCTTTGCATTGCTTAGATATTTTTACTTTGTATAGTTTGAAAGCAGCAGAAAGTTCTATGAAAATACGTTTTTCTTGGGTGTGGTGGTGCACACCTGAATTCCCAGTGCTTGGGAGGCTGAGGCAGGAGGATTAGGGCAAGTTCGAGGCCAGCCTGGACTACATAATAAGACCTGGTCTTTAGAGAGAGAGAGAGAGAGAGAGAGAGAGAGAGAGAGAGAGAGAGAGAGAGAGAGAGAAAGTGAGAAAGTTTTTCATGTTCTGACCAGACAGGCTTGGTGTGCTCCATGAAAGCGTAAAGCCAGAAGGAACTGAACCTTTCCTTGCTTTTCCTGCCACCTTCCCCAGGTAAAACTGCAGCTTTTGCTCTGCCAGTCCTGGAACGTCTGATCTACAAGCCGCGCCAAGCCCCAGTCACCCGTGTGCTGGTGCTGGTCCCCACTCGAGAGCTGGGGATCCAGGTGCACTCAGTCACCAAGCAGCTAGCGCAGTTCTGTAGCATCACCACGTGCCTGGCTGTAGGTGAGTTTCTGGACTGAGGGCTGCCCGCAGCCAACAGGCCGTGTGTTGCAGGAGGGCAGAGGGAGTAGACAGATGGGCTCTGTTCTTCCAGGCAGGGGGTTCCAGAAAAGGCTTTAGGTTGAATCCACTTAAACATTACGTGACAGAGTCTGGGTGTGGTGTCCCATGTCTGTTCGGGGATTGTATCCAAGAGACCGAAGCTGGAGGACTGCTGCAAGTTCGAGGCTGGCCTGAACTACAGAATGAAATCCTATCTCAAAAAGGCCAAAGCGAAACAACAGCAGCAGTAGCAACAACAACTAAAACAGAGCCAGGGAGGATGGGAAAATCGAGAGCTGAAGTTGAATTATTTTTGACTGAGCTGTACTTCTTTGACTGATGAAATGATTGATTTCTGGCAATTAAAACAGAAATTTAAAAACCACTTCATTTAGGCACAATGTACTTTGCTGAATAAATTTTTCCTACTGAAAAAAAAAAACCAAAAAAATTGTGTGACACGTTTTCATAATAGATAATAGGAGGGGGATGGAGACCAAACTAACCTTGAAAAATAAAACTTCAAGATAATGAAAAAAAAATTTTTTTCCTGGTACCTAACAAAATTAAGATATAACATAGTGTATATTCAGCCTTGTGTAAGTGATGAGTCAGTATTTGGGGCAAACTTTACCTGCATGAAGTTAAATGATAATATTATCTATTTTGTCCTCTTTAAGTAATTAGAATTAAAAGGTGATTTTTGTGCTCATATAGAGACATCATCAGTGTTCACAGATGCTTCTCTCAGTCCTTGGAGGTTTTAATCATTCTATTCTGAAGTGTTTTAGGGTCATCATTTTTTATTTTTGCACCTCACCCAATTATAATTAAATCTGCCTCTTGCAGTGTATTGCAAAATTCACATGGGCAGGGCCTCTGCCGGTCTTATTCTCAGTGGTTTGCTGTGCATCTGCCTGAGGCAGAGGCAGGTGGCAGGTGTTCAGTGCCCACTGATGAATGACCCACTGACCCAGCCACCGGGGGTGGGCTCTCTTCACAGGTGGCCTAGACGTGAAGTCGCAGGAAGCAGCTCTTCGGGCGGCACCGGACATCCTCATCGCCACCCCGGGTCGGCTCATTGATCACCTGCACAACTGCCCTTCCTTCCACCTGAGCAGCATTGAGGTGCTCATCCTGGATGAGGCTGACAGGTACGCCCGCCGTGTGGGGCAGAAGGGGTCCGGTGACTCTGAGGTTCCGAAGGCCACAACCCTGGGCATGGCCCCTGGCACCCTGGGCTTTGTTCCAGAGCTGTCAGCCAGCTTTGTTACTGGACCTCTGTCCAGGCTTAGCTAGAGTTTCCTGCTTTCTTTCTGTGATAAGATGGTTACGAGGTAAGGTAGGTTAAATATGGGCTCTGCCGCATCCTAGCAGAGTTTTGGGATGTTAGTAAAATTCTCAAAACAAGACTTTTCTTTGTGGTCCTTAGAGATGAGACTAGTACCCAGCCCAGGCTGAGGAGGCACCAGGTGTAATGTTGTGCTCAGTGAGGCTTCCACGTGCTGTCTGCCCAACTGTGATGGGGACACCCTGTCTTGTCCCCTTCTCCCATCCCACTTCTGTCTTGCTTCCTTTTTCTCACATGTGTCCCAGGTTCTCACCTCTTTCCTTCAGCTGAGCCAGGTGACCCGAACTGGTGATAGAGTTTGGGCAGGGAAGTCACAGATCAGTCAGAGAGTGTGAAGGTTGACTCACAAATCAAGGCACATTAGAGCTAATCAGGCTCTTACGCCATGTCTTTGCCCTGGCTTAGCAGCAGCAGTTCCATTCTTCCAGTTGTTCTGTCGTCCTTTCTCCTCTTACTGGTGAGTCCTGTCAGGGTGCCCCTCCCCGCCGGCTCTGCAGTGCTGTCCCTGCAGCTTGAAATGACCCCTGACCCACTTCGCCTCCTTCCGATTTCCGTTTGCACAGAGTGAAGGGCATGACGTTGCCCAGGAGCCCCATCCCAGCAGTGGTTTTTCTGAATCCAGGCACTAGGAGACTACTAGACACACCCAGAGTGTGAACAAGGCTGAGGGAACTTTCTAGGTGAAGGGAGGCTAAAGAGACAAGAAATACAGCCATTTGCAGTATAGGAACTGACATTCTGAGGACAGTTGAAGAAATTTGGATTTTACAGTAGTTTAGATTCGTTAAACACTTCAGTGTCTTGGGTGTAATGATGATGCTGTGGTTATGTGAAAGGTAATTTTTCTTAGATTTGTGCTGCAGTAGGTGGTGATAAGATGTTGTGTGACATCTGTGACTTGCGAAAAAAAAGATAATTCTTGGTGGATCTTGGAGAAAGGGTGAAATAACAGTTACATAAAATAAAATAGATGAGCTTAAAATACAACCAGTGACAGCAGAATTGTGGTCTGTGTGGTATTCTCTGTCCCCTGAAGAGCGCCACCCCAGTGTGCCGTCTTTACTCTCCTCTGCTTCACAGGATGCTGGATGAGTACTTTGAGGAGCAGATGAAGGAGATCATCCGAATGTGCTCCCACCACCGCCAGACCATGCTCTTCTCGGCCACCATGACAGAGGAGGTGGGTGTGCACAGAGTGGGGGGTGCAGAGGACCCCACCTGGGCTTGAGAGGGGCTGCCTGGGTGGGCCGTTCACCTCCTTGCAGAGAGTGCTGAGTGTCCCTGGCTTTGTGCTTGGCAGGTGAAAGATCTGGCCTCAGTGTCTCTGAAGAACCCTGTGCGGATATTTGTGAATAGCAACACAGACGTGGCTCCTTTCCTGCGGCAAGAGTTCATACGGATCCGGCCAAATCGCGAAGGGGACCGGGAAGCTATTGTCGCAGGTGAATCCAGCGCAAGAGAGGCGTTGTGGGGGTTTACACTGAAGCACGTGGGTTCTGCCCGCTTCCCTCCATCCGTCTTCTCCAGCTCCGTGTGCCACGCTGCTGTTCATTGACTCCAGCATCTTCTCCGCCAGTCCCCGCTCTCCTCACCTTGCCTCCCTCCTGCCATCCAGTCTCTATGCCCTCCCGAGTGCCGCTGCTCTGGTGCTTTAGTGCGCACACAGCTGCCCAGTGCCTGGATTATTGCAGCAGCTTCTCACTGGTTTTTCCTGGGTTCAGTGGGGCTCTTTGGAATTCATCCTTCACACTGTACATCAGGTCTTCACAAAACATTTGCTCTCATTACTTCATTATTTAACACCTTTTAGTGGTTTCCACCGCTCTCACACAGAAATCCAGACTTCTAGAGTTCGCGTCAGAACTCTCCAGGACCTGCCTGCATGCAGCGCCTGTCTGGGGAGGCTTGTTGGTGGCTCCAGCCACATTGTCTGCTTGAGTCTTCTCTTCCCATCATGCTTGTTCTTCACTGTCTGACATTTATCACACCCCACAGGGCAGGGTCTGGGACTGTCTGCCCCAGTGCCAGGCACAGCAGCTGCCCGTCTTGGGTGAGGAGGTGTGGTGGGTTGTGTAGGAATCTGAAGACAGCTGCTGGCTCACTCTTCTTCCCTGCCAGCTCTGTTAACGAGAACCTTCACTGACCACGTGATGCTGTTCACTCAGACCAAGAAGCAGGCCCACCGCATGCACATCCTCCTGGGGCTCCTGGGGCTGCAAGTGGGTGAGCTCCATGGCAACTTGTCACAGACCCAGCGGCTGGAGGCCCTCCGGTAATTCTATGGGCAAGGGATGACACGCCCCAACTCTCCTTGGGCATCTCAGACGGGGGGTCACCCCATTCAACAAGAATGTAGGACCCAGAAGGTTATCTTAGAGCAGTAGTAGAAACAGCAGAATGCCATGCTTTAAAGATTTTTATCTAAACTGGGATGATGGCTAGGGCTTCTATTCTCAGCTACTTAGTAGGCTAGGGCAGGAGGTTCCCTTGGGCCTAGGACTTTGAGGGCAACCTGGAAAACATCAAGACCTCATTTAAAAAGAAATTTATTTATTTAGTTAGTTGGTCTTTTTGAGACGGAGTCTCATTATACAGTTCAGGCTGGCCTTGAGCTCACTTTGTAGCCCAGGCTGGTCTCAAACTCGCAAAGATCCTCCTGCCTCAGCCTCCTGAGTGCTGGGATTATAGGTGTGAGCCACCACACCCAGCGACTTATTTCTAAATCTGAGCAGTTCTAGATGCATTTAGAACTCTGCCTTTGTCTTCATGGGTAATAGCCCTCTTGGCCAGGATCTTATCCTGGGTGGGAGCTGTTACATGGTGCTACTGCGGGAAACTGGGAAGGACACAGCACATAGTCTGTTTCTACAATTTCTCCAGAGCATTGACTTCCTTGGGTCCAGTTGAACAGGACTTAGACTTGAAGTCTGCAGCATCTGCTTTCCAAGCACCATAGTTTCTGTGTGATTCCTCCAAGCACCATAATTCTGTGTGATTTTTTGTTTAATTCACACAGAACCCTTCTCCATCCCAGTTCGTCAGAGGTGCTCAGAGGTGTTTGTTAAAGCAAAGCAAATTTGAACACTGAGACATTTGCCCATGTCCTTTCCTGTAGTCTGGCTCAGTGTGTCTGAGTCTGAGGATTAGATGTTACAAACGGAACCATCTTTCCCCTACTAAATGGGGCGAGGCTGAGTGTGTGTGGTGGATGGGCTAACATTTGGACTGTCCCCACTGTGGTGGTCCGTGCCCTGCTCCTTGACTCAGAGGATTTGCAGTGACTTTAATGTCTTCTTCAGTTCTCTAGTAGCTCAGGCCCCGGGGGAGCATTGTTGGAGAAGGGGTCTGAATAAGTGTCTGTGGCTATTTATTTCTAGGCGCTTTAAGGATGAACAGATTGATATCCTTGTGGCCACAGATGTGGCAGCTCGTGGACTTGACATTGAAGGGGTCAAAACGGTGAGCAGGTCCCAGCTTCCTTATACTTGATGGGATCTTTTTGCCACCTCCAAACATGCTTTTCCCCCATCTGACTGATGCCTGATTCCTGCTCTCCAGGTGATCAACTTCACCATGCCTAACACAATCAAGCACTATGTGCACCGGGTGGGGCGAACTGCGCGTGCTGGCAGGGCTGGGCGCTCTGTGTCTCTGGTAGGGGAAGAGGAGCGAAAGATGCTCAAGGAGATTGTGAAGGCCGCCAAGGCACCCGTGAAGGCCCGGATTCTTCCCCAAGGTGAGGAGGCACAGCTGTCATTAGCACGAGGTGTCTGTTGTGGGACAGGGGCCCAGGATGGCTGTTCAGCTTGAGTCCCGGCTTTGCTGTCTCTCTGCCGTGTCCCTTGGGCAGGTCCCGCCTCCTTTCTGTATACAAGGATTGATGATAGAAATCTAAATGAAGAGCCTGCTTACAGGTGCTTTCCTGGGGGAAACTGAGGTGGAAAGGTCTCTTGTGGGGACAGAGTTCCCACTCACCTTCCTCTTTGTGTTGGTGCGGAGGAGAGTGGGGAGGAAATACCGTAATTTTTAGTAGCCTTCATCCTTTTTGTTCCTCTGCTCTGTAAGGGTTGGGTCAAACACAAATGTCTTTTAAATTAGTGTGTGTGTGTATGTGTTTGATACCTAGGATTGAATCCAGGGTATTGCACTGAGCTGTATCTCCAATCCATCTTTAAAATTTTTAAATTTTGAGACAGAGTCTCACTAAGTTGGACTCAAACTTTTGAGTCTTCCCTGCCTCCACTTTCTTGAATATACTGTGATTACAGGTGTACACTACCACGCCTGGCTACTTTTTTTAATGTTACAAAAACAATGTGTTTGTTATATATTAATATATATATAAAATAATAAATAAAAGTATAATTCTGTATCAAAGAGCTCACCTATGTTAGCACTTGGGTATGTATCCTTTCAGACATTTTTAGACAGGGTCTCACTGTGTCGTTCAGGCTGGTCTTTAACTCCGCTATGTAGCCCAGGATGGCCTCAAATCTGGGCAATCCTCCTGCCTCAGCCTCCAGAGTGCTAGAATTACAGGTGTGTGCCACCACGCCTGGCCTGTAGGTGTCTTTTGTTTCATTTGTATTGCATTCTTCCCATCAGTGAGTAGTTGTGGGCCCTGTTTCACAGTCTTGTCCAGGAGATGGGGTTAAAGCAGGGAGCAGAGCAGCTGAGGTTCTGTGAGGGAGAGGTACGGTAAGTAAGCTGATGGCCCATGCAGCTGAGAGTGCCAGCTGGAGGGGGCAGGAGGAGGGCCTGCTCAGAGAAACTGCTCAGGAAAGGCCTCAGCAGCTGGCACGAAGCTGGGTACTGGATGGTGAGAATGGGGCTGCCCTGAGCAACAGAGTGTGCTCAGCGAGAGAACGCAGGCAGAGGCTCTGCGGCGAGAAGGAACTTGTGTGTGAATAAAAGAGAAGGAATGTTAGGGGCCCAGGGCAAGGTGAGCTAGGGAACAGAAATCTAGAGGGAGACAGGGATATGCTTAGGAGTTCAGGATTGAGAAGGGGAGGGGATTTTTTTTTTTTTTTTTTTTGGTAGGGGGAGGGAGTTATGTTGCCCAGGCTGACCCAAGACTCCTGGGCTCAAGTTATCTTCCTGCCTCAGCCTCCCTAGAAGCTAAAATTGTAGGGACCATTCCAACTCTTAGTGGGAGATGTTAAGCTGAGAAGTCACACATGAAGAAGCACATTTATGTATGTCAGTAAATAGATATTTACATTTTTTTCATTAGCCACATCTTATTTACCCTTAATAATGTCCTTTTTTATTCTCTTAGATGTTATCTTCAAATTCCGGGACAAGATCGAAAAGATGGAGAAGGATGTGTATGCGGTGCTGCAGCTGGAGGCAGAGGAAAGAGAGATGCAGCATTCGGAAGCCCAGGTGAGCTGTGAAGGGGGCCTTGTCATGGCTGCCCAGTGACCCAGCCAAAGAGGTCCCTGTGGTCCCTCTTTGAAAGGCTGACAAGCCATCAGAGCCCTCAGCATTTGCAGCCAGGGCTGTCTGACAGGCAGGGGTGCCTTCACTGTCTCTACAGATCAGCGCAGCCCAGCGGCTCTTGGAGAAGGGGAATGAGGCACCAGACAAAGAACCTGAAAGGAGCTGGTTCCAGACCAAAGAGGAGAGGAAGAAGGAAAAAAGTAAGTCGGGGATCCCTCCAGAGGCTGAACCTAGTACCATAGCACTCAGCAGTCAGGTGTGCACCTGTACGAGTGGAGGGCAGGAGCTTTCCAGTAGCCACTGTGTGCCCGTGCTCTTTGAAGCACTGGTCAGGGGCTGAAAGGAGGAATCAGATGTCCATCAAAAGTTAAGGGGTAAATAAAGTGACGTGTATGTCTCACACGTGCTCACTTGAACATTGTTCATCTGTAATGAAGTCCTGAAATGTGCCACAAGGTGAGCCTTGAAACATGTGCCCTTTTTCAGTTAAGCAAGTGTATTGGACATGCAGGATGAGTTCCTGAAAGTAGAATTGTAGGTCAGAGAGTATGAGTGTTACTAATTTTGTAGAGATTGCAAAATCACTTTTTTGTGTATGTTGGGCCAGCAATTTCAGGATGTACTGCCTTATTTGATGGGGTGAGAAGTAGTGATGTATGTATATTAAATTTTCATGTCAGAACTATAGTTACAACTACATTGGTAGGAAGGAGTAGGCTATTGTAAGCGAGATCTTCATATTCCATAGCAGGATGTCAGATAATGAAGGCCTTAAATGGGTTAATAGAGCAACAGTCCGACAAGCTGTGACTTAGTGAGTGGAAGGTGATCACTAGCAGAGGGAGTGCTACTTTTTATTTTAAGTTGTTACGTACCAGTTTAAAATAGTTGTCCTCCTGGTTGTAAATTTAAAAAAAGATTTAAAGTGTTCCCTGAACTCTCATGTTGTGTTCTCATCCCAGTTGCTAAGGCTCTTCAGGAGTTTGACTTGGCCTTAAGAGGAAAAAAGAAAAGGAAGAAGTTTATGAAGGATGCCAAGAAAAAGGGAGAGATGACAGTGAGTGGCCTCCCCTTTGGAGTTTGGTCACATTGAGTGGGTGAGGCAGAGCCATCTTATCACCCCTTACCTCTTTCCCCAGGCAGAGGAAAGGTCCCAGTTTGAAATCCTCAAGTCACAGATGTTTGCTGAGCGGCTGGCCAAGAGGAATCGCAGAGCAAAGCGGGCCAGAGCAATGCCTGAGGAGGAACCAGCAAAAGGTCCTGGTAGGTGGCTGGGGAGCCCTACCTGAAGCTAACCTTATAGTCAGAGAGAAAGTTCAAGTGATAGTGACAGTAACCCACATTTTTTGGGTAATTGGCATACACCAGTGTGGACAGCTGTCCCTTTATTAGCTTTAAGGAGTAGAGTGACCCTGTCATTCGTGGGAAGACCTAGAAGTGAACCCTGACCTTTCTGACTCTGGAGCCCAAGTATTTCCTGGCTATGACTTAGAGGTGCCTGTGAAAGTAGAATGAAGTGAACAGTTTTTGGGTGTCATTGTCCACTGAACTTGGACTTATTCTCTAGGGCTTTAACTGGTTTAGGAGCTTGGGCCAAAGAGGATCACACCATTCTCTCTGTTCACAGCCAAGAAGCAAAATCAAAGGAAGAAGTCTGTATTTGATGAAGAACTCACCAACACAAGCAAGAAAGCCCTGAAACAGTATCGAGCTGGGTAGGGTTTTAGGAACACCACAGTGAGCCCCGTCAACCATATGGCAACCCTTAAATGTTTTCTTCAGAGCACACTAGTGACACTTTTTTTGGTGGTGGTGGAGGTAACCAGGAATCAAACTCAGGACCTCATGCTTGCCAGGCAGGCACTGTGTCACTGAGCTGTGTACCCAGCAAGCTGGGTAGGGTAATTCAGTGGTCATGGAGCCTGTAGTATTTCTATGGAAACTATAAATCTTTTACTTCGTTTCCTACTCCCACTTCTCAAATACTTAAGTTTTATAATACATAAACTCAGGGATGCTTGTCTGTTCTCCATACTTGCTAAAGGTCATCTGTGGATCCCAGAGTGAAAACAGGATGGGGAGGGGTTAAGGGACCACACTGCTCTGCAGTTTTGCAGCCCTCCGGCCTTGGAGATGGCACTGTTAAATTTCAGAAGTACAGCTTTCTCAAAGGAGAGGAGTAACAACTCTCCCCTCTAGGATCAGACCTAAACATTCCCCGAAGAATCCCAGCTTGCCCTTGGGAATATATGTCCTTCTGTCATGAGGCTAAGATGGGGACAAACACAGTGCCTCCCACATAATCTTACATTCATGCACAGGTGAAGGAAGGGCTTCTTCCAACTTTGTTTTAAAGGTAGGGCCTGATTTCCAGAAATGCACATTGTCAGGCAAAAACATGTGACTTAGGACCTAGACCCTGAACGCCAAGTATACAGCAGTGCTGCTCCTCCTGTGGAGCTGGCGACTGGGGCGTGGGTGACACATCCCTCATGTGTTCAGTGCATGGCCTGTTTCGGTAATGCCTCTTCTCTTACGCAGCCCTTCCTTTGAAGAAAGGAAACAGTTGGGTTTGCCCCACCAGAGAAAAGGAGGAAACTTCAAATCCAAGTCCAGGTGCTGTACAAGGTTTGGGAGGGCTGGAGGTTGTGGCTGTGGGGTTGTGGTTTCACACAAATGGGCCTGCCCCTTCCTCTTTCTTGTCTTACTACTGATTTTTTTTTTTTTTTAAACAGATATAAGAGGAGGAAGTAGCTGTGATGGCCTGAAGAAATTCGTGACACAGTCCTAAATCCCTTCCCTGTGGGAAGTCATCCTGCTTTGGCTTATATAATTAACATTTGTTTAAAATAATTGTTTATAAAGCCTTGTCATTTGTGCATTAAAAAAATAAGAATTTGGGGAGGTGGTGTGCAGCTGCTTCCTAAGCATCGTCAGCCGACTCCTGCCTTGGTTAGCTTTCAGAGAACAGATACCCCAAACCAGAGAAAGCTATTTGGGTGGGGGGAGTAAGTCAGAGTAATGTTTCTTGCTTTAGTGGCAAGAAACATTTATCCGGCTCCATCATGGATACTTGGAATGCAGTTTGTGCTTTTACAGGGACTGGGTATAGAGTGAGGAGATTTCTGCTAGGGAAACGCTCCACATACTAATAGTCCAGAACTAAGGGTATCACATAACTGAGCACCAGCCACTTGCTGTTCTGATTCCATTCACTGCATGACTTTTAGACAGGAAGTTACTCTTATGGTGCCAGTGAAGAAACAGCAGCTTGGAAAAACTGGCTCCCCAGGGTTGCACAGCTGGTAATTCAGGTTTTTGAAATCAGTGTACCTGAACCCATACTGTAACCCTTACCACTTGCTGTGAGTGCTGCTCTGTTGAAGAGATGGAAGCTGAAAGGGGGCAGAAAGAACTCTGACCCCATAAATCAGCTCCTTGTAGAAACCAACTTTTACACTATTGGGGAGGTTCTCATCTTTTTTTGAATCACAGGCCTGTTTAAGAACTAGATGAAAGCTGTAAAAAAAAAAAAAGCCACGGGGCATCCTTTAGGACAACTGGTTCTCATGTTCTCTGTAACTTTAGGGCCTGTATTAGCCCCCATCTGCACACCTGTAACTCCAGTACCTGGATTGCGATAAGTTTGAGGCCCTCCTGGATGGACTACATAATGAGGCCCTGTCCCAAAAAGCCAAATAGAGCTCTCTAGCAGTTACCAACATGGTCCAATTCAAAAGGTGATGACACTTGTGAAGGGATATGGTTCAGACTCACATCTGTGCTTTACAAGAGATCATTACGCTAAAAAAGCCACTTGTAGATGGGCACACTGGTACATGCCTATAATCCCAGCATTTGGGAGGCTGAGGCAGGAGACTGCTGAATTTGAGGCCATCTTGAACTATATAGTAAGATCCTGTCCAATTGGGAAAAAAGTGCAGAACCCTTTTTAAAAAGGAAAAAACTGCTTATGCTTATGCAGTTATCTCTGGGAGGGTTCATGAAGCAAATAAGTTACCTCTGGAGGAGGAAATATTTTTACCACAGGTAGAAAGGTCTCTTCCCCTAATAAATACAAGAACCCAAAACCATAAAAGCATTGCAGGCAACACCCACCCCGCCCCGTCTCAGGCCACTTCTAAAAGAGACATGGACATGGATTTTGTCATTGTTTTTATTAACTGGCTTTATAGGCTAAAGTGCATAGTAAAGACAAAAAAGGAAATGCTTACATAGAAAGGACCAGCATTAGAAAGGACCTGAGATGCCTAAGTGTCTGTTCTAAGGAACACCAGACGGAACGCAGATGCACGGTGTAGGCCTAGGGCTGGCTTCTTGCCTGGGCTGAGGCCTGCAGAAGCTGTTGGCATGCTGACCCTGCCTAGGCAAACAAAAGCTGTGAGAGGATGCTGGGATGAAAGCTCACACCTGGGAGAGGTGCTGTTGCCACCGAATGGGAATTTAACTCCAAGGCAAAGTGAACCAGCCCTGCTACCCAAACCTCCTAGGGCAAGGAAAGAAACCCTGTCCAAGTGCAAGTCACAGAAAGGCTACGCGGTCACTCCTTAACCTGGGCTACTGCATAAGCCCCTTACTGGGAAAGGATACTTTCCATTCTCAGTGACTGACGCTGGGTCAGGGTGAGTGGCAAAGTCTTTGTCTATCACATTGCCTCCATCTCCTGGAGGCTGGGTGCCTGAGGGGCAGGGCAGCAGAATTCTTGTGCTCCTTGAAGGGGTAAGCAATTCATGAACTCTGGGCCTCAGTTTATTAGAAAGTTAGCCTGCAAGCTAGGGCCTAGAAGTTAAGAGCCTTACTGATTCATAATTTCAGTGTTGGAAACACTGCAGAAGAAACATCTGACCATGTCAGGACCTAGAGTTACCATGTAGCCCTAGGTAGATGCCCTAGATACACTCTAGGGAGTCTGTCCCCTAACTTGCAGAAAAGGAAAATAAATGAGATCTGTTAATTCTGGTTTCAGTTCTGGAGGTAAAGTGCTTACTCTAGCGCAGGGGTGAATGTAAAATCAAATGTGGGTAAGCCCTAAAAGTGGATTCTTAAATAGATTGTAAGACTATAGGACAGTAATAAAAAAGGTTTCTTCATAAGGAAGCCAATCCCAGCTGGTGGCTAGGCAAAAGGCAGCAGTGTGCCATCTACATCATTCTTCGGATCTCTTCAAAGTTCATCATGTTGTTGGCTGTGTCAGACCAGGCAGGATGCCGGGCTCCATCCATCTCAGAAGCCAGTTGGTTGCTCCTTTCCAGAGTATGATTCTGGCCACCAATTACCTCCTGACACTCAGGGCAGGTGCTCCTTTGCATTGCTCCCCCACATTCGCTGATCACATAGATGTGACCATTGGGGCACTTGAACCAGTGGCCAAGAGGAAAGCCCATGGCCTTGACGATCTGTATTCGCTCTTCCTCTGAGATGCCCAGGCCAGAGCAGGGAAGGGTGGCTTTCAGAGCATCCATCTTTTTTTGCACAAGCTGTTCATCCTCTTGGGTGAACTTACATGTTCTCTCAAGGATGTTTCGAATACTGGAGACCTCCTCTGCTACGCTACCTTTCAGCCTCCCCTCTGCCATCTTGCAGCGGGTCAGGAGGTTTACCAGGTACATAAGCCTCTGGATTTCACTTTGGAGGTCAGTTAGTTCCTGGCTGGTAAAGCTCAAGCGTTTCTTAGCCAGCCAGTCATGGACCTGGTCTAGTCGAGTCCTCACTCTATTTTGTTCTGAGACATGTACCTTTTTCAAGGAATCTTGCAGCTTGGCCAAGTGCTCATAGAAGGTGATGTAATTTTCAACAAGGCCAAGCTCCTTCACTGACAGATGTTCCTGGGCCAGTTTTTCCTTCAGCATTCTAGAGTCTTCAGGAAGCAGCTGGTGGAGGAGGCTCTTAGTCTCCAGCAGGGCTGTAAGACGTTCCTGGCTGATGGCAATTTCCCCTGCAGAGCCCTGGATCTTTTCCTTGATAATTTCAATGTCTTCTAGCCGCTGTTTGATGCTGGTTCCATATCTCAGATTTTTGCGGATGGGTACCTGGCAGATAGGGCAAACCTTCAACCTGATGGCGATTTCATCATCTTTCTGTTCATTCATGTAGCGGTCTAGGGCTTGTACCTCAAAGAAGTGGTTGCAGTCTTCTAGCTGCACAAAGCGGGCATCATGCTCATCCTCAAAGCCAAAGAAGATCTGGGTGACCTCATCCTGGTGGCAAACACGGCACTTTTTGGGGCATGGCTCTCCACACAAACCAATGCAGGGGTGGCCACAAGCCAGCAGCTTAGTACAAGGCACATAGCATGGGGGTCGGTCGCAGGGCTCAGAGCAGAGCTTAGTGCACTGGTAGTGCTGGCAACGCCAGACACAGGGTTCCACGCAGGGGCTGCATAGCTCCCCACACTTCTTCTTGCACTGGCTGTGGACACAACGATTCTGACATGTCCGCTGGCAGGGTGGGCATTCGCCGATGCAAGGCTC
Organism: Hydrochoerus hydrochaeris; assembly: GCA_004027455.1. Classification (NCBI taxonomy): domain Eukaryota; kingdom Metazoa; phylum Chordata; class Mammalia; order Rodentia; family Hydrochaeridae; genus Hydrochoerus; species Hydrochoerus hydrochaeris. The sequence continues at coordinate 194,470 of PVLA01001517.1, read as the reverse complement.
CTGACACTTGTGTGAACAGATGAGCAGGCGTTTGCAGGGCTGCTGACAGCGTACATGGAAACGCCCTTCAAAGCAGCTGTGGCAGGAGCCGGGGCATGGATGCCCACAGTCCAAGATGGTATTACATTTGGTAGTACATTCGACTGGCATGTCATACTTGAGGTCTTCCACATTGCCACACTTCACCTGTTGGTTGTGCCCACACTTGAGTTTTACAGAGACCATTTCTGGACACAACTGCACACAGCCCTCACCACAGGGGTGGCTGCATCTGTGGCCACATTTCAGGACCTTGGGACAAGGCTCCTGACAACAGAAATCTGACTCGGGCATTGAACAAGGAACCATCTGCTTGTGGCCACACTGAAGAATGGTTTTGGGTACCTTCACTTGACATGGTTCACACTCCTGGAAGCAAACAAGGGGACACCGGTGTCCATCTGGGCAGATGACCTTCTGACATGGCTTCATGCACTGGAACTCTTTATGTGAGGAGTCGTAGGGGTGGCAGGCACGGGTGCAAACATGCCCACAGCCCAGGCGGAACTCACAGGGCAGGCTGCAGCCTCCTTCGGGCACTTTTTGGAAGTCTGAAGCTTTGGATACTAAGGTGTAGGTTTCAGGGTGGTTCTGGCAGCAGAGCTGGAGGGTCTGGCCTATTTGATTGTTCTCTCGAAGGGTATGGATGATCCTGCTCCACAAGGGTACCTTGGCCAACATCTGCATGTTTCCAATGCAATACATGCCCTTCTTGGCTCGGGACAAGGCCACACAGATACGGTTGGATATCTGAAGAAAACCCATCTTGCCTTCCTGATTGCTCCGCACAAGTGAAAGGAGGATGATGTCATTCTCTTCCCCTTGGTATTTGTCCACAACATGGACCTTGACACCAGCAAACGTCTTGGCTGGCATGAGTTTCCGCAGGCAAAAGAGCTGTCCAGTGTAGGTAGTGAGGATGGTGATCTGGGAGGGCAGATACTCCTGGCACAGGAAGTACTTGCACAGTTCCACCACAAAATGAGCCTCATGTTGGTTCTGATGGCTTTTACCTTCTTGGATCTCCTGTTCAGGAAAGTTATGTTCTACAAAGAAAAGGTTGGAAGAGACTCCCTGAAAAGGAAAAGTGATGTATTAGAAGGCTCACTCATGGCACCTGGTTTTGCTCCCTATCTTCACATGCTCTGGTTATTGACCTTGCTCCAGAGAGACTGTGGAACAATTTTGTACACAATCTTTAATTAATTATGAGGTTACTTTATACTTAGTTTTGAGGCCATAGCAAGCTGGACACAGAAATTGTGTCTACTTTAGTTTTCAAGATACTCATTTGGTATCAATGTTTAAAATTGCTATCCCCAATCCAACTGCTTTAACCAAGAGAACAAGCAGCTGCTCTGATGATAAGAGGTACTGTGGTGACTGCTTTACAGATTATCAGCTGTACAGCAAAAAGAAAGAGGCAGGAGCCATCATTCTCACTGTACAGAAGAAGAACCTGATGCTCAGAATAGCAACTTGCTCAAGATCATATTAAGTGGCAGAGCTAGGATTCAAAAACTCAGGTCTGTATTCTCAGTTACCATGCTATTCTTTCTTCTCAAACCAAGCTTTTGTTTTGTTTTGCTTTGTTTTAAAAGCTGGTTTTGTAATGCTTTTTTCTTTTTTGGCATGAAAGCTTTTATCATGCAGAGGAAAATAACCTCTTTGGTTGCTGATACCATCAAAGATCAGGTATCTTAATATTCTCACCTTAACATTCTCATACTTGAGAACTGAAGGATGATTCTCTAAATCCTGATAAATGTGAGGAGTCAAAAGGCGAGCAATTTCAGGGCGCATGCGATGCTGAAAAAGACATGTATGTCATTAGAAACCTAGATAGAAGAAAAAGGAAAAATTTCTATAAAGACTAGATTGCTGGTGGAAAAATCTAAGACAAGTAACATCTAAACTAGTGGGGAGGAAAACAATAATAATAAACAGCTCCTTTATCCAACAAAACTCAATACAGTGTCATCTTGTGTTTTAAAACAGAAAACAAAACAAGTTTGAGAGTCTTTTCATTACTAAACCAAATCTATTTTTATGAGACCTTTCTTGTTGGCAGTTGGCAGGCTCCCTAAAGTCCTTTTCCACAGTATAAGAGAGGCTCAACTTCTCACCTGGTAATTCAGACGTACAAAGGGAATGTTTACTTTCACTAGTCGTTCAAAAAGGGACACCTCAAGATTGAAGTTCTTGGCCAGATCATATACATTAGCACTGGGGCGCAGCTGAAAAGAAAACCATGGTTAAGAATTCTCTATTGTTTTCAACCCACCCCAGCTATCCAGCCACCCCACCAGTCACCCAGCTACATCAAGTACTTCTACAGACCTGGCACTATACTAGGTGTTGACAAGTTATGGATTAACAGTGACATGAGCCGTGAAGATAAGAACCAAGGATGATGTGACAAAGTGCTCAAGGACGGGAGTATTTTTGTAGGCCTCTCTGACCAGTAACATCAGCATAGAGCACCAGCATTTATTAATTTGGAAAGCAAGCCACCAGAGGGAGCAGGACATGTGGTAGAAACATGTCTTCATGAAAAGATGAGATGAAAACAGAAATAGGCTGAAACCTGAATTTACTGACCTTAAAAAAAAGTTTAAAAAAATTTTTTAATGGTTCTTCTAGGTTTTGTAAGACATTTAAGAAGCTCGTTCTTTTTCTTTAATTTTGAAGCTTGGTTTTTAATATTAAGTGCAATTGGAAACCACTGGAGGTTTTTAAGCTGGTCTGAGTCAGATTTTTAGAGCGTAGCAAAAATGAAAGCATTAATACTGCTGTCACAGTTAATGTAAGAGATGGATGGAAGGACAGGAACAAGAAAAGAGGTTAAAAAAGGAATTAAGATGTATTGTGTACATGTACCAGCTCCCCACAAGAAGTACAAACATGTACTGATTTTTTTTTTAAATGTGAGGAAAAAAAAAAAGACAAGCCAGGCATGGTGGCCCACACCTGAATTCTAGCTAGTCAGAGGCTGAGGCTGAGGCAGAAGCACTGCAAGTTTGAGTTCAGCCTGTGCAACACAGAAGATCCCATCTTAACATAAAAAGAGCTGGGGGATGTAGCTTGGTGTTCCCTTGGTATAACACTCAGTTGTATTAAGAACCAAAAGGAGCAACCAACCAACCAACCCCTATGAAGAGCACAGTGGACTAAAACAGTAGCAGAGAAAATGGATGAAGTCAATGATGCAGTCTCAAAGCTACACTGAACTGAATATGGGGGTTAAGGATGTAGTTTAGTGACTGAGCAGCTGCTGAGCATGTGTAAGGCCCTGGTTCCATTCTTAGCACAAGAAAAAGATAATGCTGATTCTGGGAGACGAGCAATCATAAAAGCATTGAGTCCTACTAAAAAAAGCCAGGGTCTCCTGTTTTGATCCCTAACCCTCCCACCTCCATGACAGCAAGGGTTTTTGCTTTACCTGCTGATGGTCACCAATCAGAATGAGATGCTGGCAAGCTTTGCTCAATGTAGCAATGGTATGAGCCTCAAGAACTTCGGCAGCCTCTTCCACGATGACAATCCGAGGCTCTACCTTCTGCAGGATCTGGCGATATTTAGCAGCACCTCAAGTCAGGAAAGATGAGAAAGGCTGCTCTGAGCTGAGGCATAGGATCCACAGGGCCACTGGGCCTCTAGGACTCTTCTTTTTCACCTTTCTTGAACCTGAGTTGATCCAATAAACCCTCAGGCTTATCCAGTGCTGTGGTTACCACTGACTGAGAGAATGAGGGCTAGGTAGTCTCCCCATGTTGGTTCTTAGTGGGGTTTCAAACTCAGTAGAATCAAGTGGGAAAATTGTACCAAGAGTTCCCAAACTATGGGCTTCTTTTAATAGCTCTTTGTAGCACTTTTTCTCTAGCCTGTTGAAGAAGCTCTCTACACCAGTCCTAGATAATCTGACAGGATTCAGGGGACAAGAGTAAATTTGGCCTAAAAGGTAAAGTTCCCCATACTTTCTTACCAGTAGTAGTCATTCCTACAACCTGGGCATCTTTAAGGATGTGCAGGTCTTCCTGGAGTCTCAGCTCTGCCATTCTCTCTGCTGATGTGCGGTAATGGCGTTCATAGTTCAGAATCTTCCGGCGAGTGTCAGCCTGGTACATCTGCAGCCACAGCCTGGGGAATGGAAGAACCATGAAGGCAGATGTGCTCTTTAAAGTGAAGGATCTTCCTTCAGTGCTAGTAGGTGAGGGGAACCCTAAACCCTCAAGGAGTTTATAGGTAACAGAGAAAGGCAGGCAGACAGGCAAATGTACAGAACCTAAGAGTCCAAAATTCCCAACAAAAAGATGTACAAGGAGATTAGGAGTTAAGCAAGGGAACTAGATAAAGAAAAAAGAGAGTAAGACATGTCAAAGGTTTCAGGAAGAATTTCTCATAAATTTTCTCTACCCCATATCACTTGCCCCTTTCTTAATTCTTCACAGGGTACTTGCTTTACAGGTAAAACAGAAGACAACACTATTTTTTTTTTTTTTTTGGTACCAGGGACCAAACTCACAACGTCATGCTTGCCAGGCAGGAGCTTATGCCACTGAGCTTTATCCCTGGCCCCAACATCACTACTTTGTTATAAAACCTCCAAATGCCTTTTCTGCTACCTTCAGATACAATTCCCACTCCTTGGTGAGCTGTGTGAGGACCTGCTCACCCAGCCCTCGCTTTGGAACACAGCTGTACTGCTCATGTGCTTTCCATTTTTCAAACAGCCATGTTCCCGCCTATCTCAGGGTGTTTACCTTCGTGGTCCCCTCAATCTCACATTCTCCCCCTTTGCCAATGACCTTGATCACACCTACTCATCTTTCAGAGCTCACCTCCAAGGTCATTTCCTTGGATACTTTAGACCAGCCCAATCTCATGGAATGAGATTTTTCTATTTTTAGTATTCTCAGTCCTCTCTGTTCTTAGTATTCATGGCAATTACACTTTTTTTTTTTTTTTGGAGAAAGTCTCATTCTATAGTCCAGGATATTCTTGAACTTGAGCTCCTACTGCTTCAGCCTTTAGTCTCCTTACCACTAGGATTACAAGTGTGTGCCATCATGCCTGGCCACTTATATTTTCTTTATGTAGTTATATGAAAAATTGTCTTTCTAGGTAGACTCTAAATGCCATGGAGTGGTGTATACCTGCAACCCTAGCACTTAGGAGGCTGAGGCAGGAGAATTGTTTGCAAGTTTGAGACCAGCCTGGGCTACAAAATGAACTCAAGGCAAGCCTGAACTGCACAGTAAGATCCTGTCTCAAAAAGACGAAAACAAACAAACAAATAAATAAATAAATAAAATAAATTCCATGAAGACAGAGCAAGTATCTGCTCTATCTCATGGCTGCAACCTCATCCTTCAGCTCATTGGTGGTACTCATTAATCATTAATTACAGAGCTAGGAGAGTTCTGAGAAAAGGAATCTCCTGAGGAAATGACGAGTTGGCCAGAGGTGAGCATTGTACCTATAAAGCTGCCATCGAGAATTCATGTCCAGCTGCCAGACATCCTGGATCTTATTGGCCTCAGCTTCAGTCATAGTGTTCAGTTTGCGAAGTTCAACCTTCACTCTCTTCTTCATTTTCTTTTTCTGGGTGTGCTGGATCTGTAGATATCAATACCAGACAGGGCACCATTTGAGCAGAGGTTCTAAACCCAAGGTCGAGGCCTCTCACGTATAAGAAAATGGGCTGATACCTCTGATGAACTTCAAGTGTCTCACACTCTCATTGGCCATTCTACTGTGGCATGTCTTTGGAGCTGAGGGACCTGGGCTCCAAGCCCACTTTATCTCTTATTAAACTGTGGGCTCTACCACAAGTTACTTAACTTCTTTGTGTCATAGCTGCTCCTGTTATAAACTGGGAGAAGTAACAGTACCTCTTCAGAGGTTGATAGCTTGAAAAGAGTAAACACATGGGAAACATTGTAAAAGCACTAGCACTACCGATCAATGAACTTTTCTGACCATAGCTTGTTTCTTTTCTTTAAAATGTAGGAGTCATGAAAACAGTGAGAGTGGGGTTCTCTTCTTGAATGCCACACTATCAGTGCCTTACAGCTGGTGCTGAGCAAGGGTTGGTTCAGGGGCTGTTAAAATGGTCTTCATGCCATCAGGGTACTCTTTTTTGTGTGTGTGTGTGTGTCTTTTTGAGACAGGGTCTCGATATGCAGTCCAGGCTGGCCTTGAGCTCACTTTGTAGGCCAGGCTGGCCTTGAACTCATAGTGATCCTCCTGCCTCAGCCTCCCGAGTGCTGGGATTAGAGGCGTGAGCCACCACACCCGGCTCATCAGGGTACTTTTAACAAGTGGATGAAAGGCACTGTTTTGACGGGCTCCCTGTCTGGTTCTGTCACTGAGTAAGGCCAAGGATCTTTACAACTGGCATGTGAAACAGATGTCACCACATTAAGCACTACCCCTCTTCCCATGTGCCACAAGGCAGAGATGCTCAGTTTATACTTCCAAAAACTGTGATCACGGCCTGGCAAGTGCGAAGTAGTGAGTTTGATTCTTGGTACCAAAAAGAAAAAAAAAATTGGGATCATGATTTTGCCCACCACATATGGTGATGCTTAGGTGAACTAGAAGACTGGATATAAAGTCAACAATCAGGCGAAAACTCATCTAAAAGTGCCCTTAAAAGATCTTTACGTCATCAGAGGAATTATAAATGGGTCATAATAGTAACATAGAGTCAATTTCAAGGATCAGTAGATTTGATCAAAAGCAGCAGAGGGAAACTCTAACACAGCGATGACTGGGCATTCACAACATTCCGGCTTTGAGAGGATGATCAAACTTCAGGGAGAATGAACGATGAGTACTTCACCCCCTGGAGGGGGTGGGCTTGCTTCATTGTTTAGTTCTCTAAAAATGTAATGAGTGTTCAGGGACCCTAAGGCTGAGAAGGTACCCTAAAGGCATGAAGCACTGAGGCTGGGTGTGATTTGATACATACCTACTTCTCTCTTGTAAGTCTCAGAGAAGCATTTGGCTACTTCCTTCTTGTCTAAGTTGGTACTTGTCAAGGTACCTTTGGGAAGTTGTAATTTTTATACCATTAGAATCTAGATTAATATTATAAAATGGCTACATTGAAAAATGGGTACATCAGCTAACTGTGAGAATGAAGTGATTACAATAAAAGTGAAGATAGGTGACGCTCAAAGTTGCAGCAAGTCTAACACATATCTACCTGCTAGTAATAACTAAACTCCTGTTTCCCACTATGTTGGGGTTTTCAAAAAAGGAAGTGACTTTACCTCCCACTCTCCTGTAGCTTGTTCTTGTCCCGCTGTGGTCCCAGGGCTGTAATGGTCAAGCCTCATGGCCAAAAGCATTTTAGCCAGTTCCTGGTCTGCTCCATTCTCTTCCTTCTTCCGTCGCCGGGGCCTCACCACCTCCTCCTCCTCAATCACCCTGTCTGCTTGAATCAAGTCAGCCTCCTCTGCAATCTCTATCAGTGAACCTTCCTCCTCTCCTTCTTCCTCTTCTTCCCTTTCTGCCTGGGCTAAGACAGAGAAGCAGGTATGACAGGGATGCAGACTCTAAGCCAAAGGATGGATGCAAGAGGACATCTGTAAGAACTTAAAAGCATGAAGACATTCTCAAAGGCTTTAAAGCATAACCTCTAAGAGGGGAAACTGGGAGGAATGACAGGGCAGTGAAACTTACATTACATATATTTTGGTTACATTTTAAAGATCATATGAATATGTACACACACACACACACACACTCTCTCTCTCTCTCTCTCTCTCCCCAGGCCTTTGTTCATGCTAACCATACTTTACCACTGAGTTATATACCCTTTTTATTTTTATATATACTTTTTTGCTTTTTGAGACAGAGTCTCGTTATGCATTCAAGCTGTCCTTGGGCTCACTTTGTAGCCCAGGCTGGTCTCGAACTTGCAATAATCCTGCCTTAGCCTCCCAAGTGCTGGAATTATGAGGTGTACCACCAAGACCAGCCTCTTTTTATTATTTTGAGATTGGGACTTAAAAGTTGCCCAGGCAGGACTCAAACTTGTGATCCTCCTGCTTTAGCCTCGAGTAGCTGAGATTACAGGTGTCTAGCATGCCTGACAAATGTATGTATTTTTTGTTGTTGTCTGAGACAAAGTCTTGCTACATAGCCCAAATAACTGGCTATAACTATGGTTCTTGTTTTTTTTTTTTTTTTTTTTTGGTATTGGGAATCAAATTCACAACCTTGTGCTTGCAAGGCAGGCACTTATATCACTAAGCTAAATCCCCTGCCCCAATATGCCTTTTTAAGAAATGTTTCACTTAAAAAAAAAAAAAAAAGTTTTACTTGTATCAAATGTAAGAGGGTAAATATAAATATAGCATAAGCCTGCAATTTAAAGGATAATAAAAATGAAGGTGATTTCCACTCAGTTTAAGCAGGAAACTATGAAATTTTTTGAAGATTCCTGTGGACCCTTTAAATTTAAAATTTGGGGGTGGGTGGGTACCAGGGATCAAACTCACAACCTCACATTTGCCAGGCAGGCACTTATGCCACTGAGCTAAATCCTTAGACCCCCAATCTAAATTTTTACCCATTCCCTCCTTTAAGAAAAAAAGACTATGCATGATGTCATATGCCTGTAATCCCAGCACTCGGGAGGCTGAGGCAAGAGGATCACTGCGAATTTGAGGATCACTGCGTCTACTTGGAGGATGGCAGTGTACACCGTGGGGGATTTCCTTCTGTCTTGGTTTTTTTTTTTTTTTTAAGAGTAGAATATATTGAGAGAAAGCTTCTGCCTGAAGAGAGACAGAGGGGGGTCCCGAGCGGGTTGCCCTGTCTTGGTTTTGAAATCCAAAGTTTTTTTTTTTTTAAACTCACATTTTATTTACAGATACAGTAAAACAAATTCACAGGGATGTCCTTAGTTGTTGATAAAACTGTTGAATTAGCTTACATTTTTTAATGAGTTACAATAGAAGTTTTTCCTTAATACATGGAATCACACGCATATTTCTTATAGTTGAGGTAATGCTGATTAAGACGTGGTGTAACACATGCATCAGAATTTCTTAGTGTTTTGTCAGAAGTACTGAATATTGTAGGACACAAATGCAAAACTAATTTTATGTTTGAAATCCAAAGTTTTGTTCTATTTTACTGTTTTGTTTTATTCTTTTATCTGGTAACCTGAGCAACTACTTTAAAGCTAACAATATGCAGTATAACAACCATTGTTAAATTCCTATCATCTTGTTTGGAAATAGCTATTGTTGTTTTTTTAAAAAGACCAACTGGACATGGTGGTGTACGCTTGTAATCCCAGCACTTTGGAGGCTGAGGCAGGAGGATCACTGTGGGTTCAAGGCCAGTCTAGGCTACCTTGTGAACTCAAAGCCAGTCTGAACTACACAGAGAGACCTTGTCTCAAACAAAACAAAAAACAAAACCCAAAACTTTATCATACATATACTGTATCATTTTCTAAATGCCACTCTCTGTTTTATGTCTTTTCTATTACTTGCCTTTGCCATTCATCACATTTTTGAGACTTGTCTATGCTGTATGTATTGTGATTTATTTCTTTTCACACAGTATTTCATTATCTGAGTAACCTGTGATGGCTTTATCCATTGTACAAATGTTGGACATTTGATTTGTTTTCTTGCTGTCAAAAAGTGGTGGTGTCATTTTTGTACCCACTAGCAGTGCACCAGAGTTCCAGTGTTCCATATTTACACTGAGGAGCCACATGAAACTTAAATTTTTACCAAGCTGGGGGTGTGTAATAGTTATCTCACTGTGGTTTTAAGTCCTTTACCTTCTAATGAGCACTCTTCATGTATATCAACCAACGGAATTTCCTACTTTATAATGTATCTGTTTAAAGTCTTTTACTTATTTTTCCATTAAGCTATTTATTGGTTGATTCGCAGCTCTATGTTTATTTTGGGGATTACTTTTAAATCCTGCTGTTTTGGTCTGTACTACAGTACAATTTAAGATGTGATTATAGGCAGACATGAACTTACCTGAATTCTCAGTTCCTGCCGGGGCAACATTCTGAGCGAAAGAACCAGCAACTAGCCCTAGCCACTCGAGCATCATGGAATGCTTCCTGTGCTGGAAATACATCCACTCACTATCCTGAGGAAGGAAAAGTTATCAGTTATGTGAATTATGTCAACCATTATGAAAGCAGGGTTTCTGCAAAGGATCAAGAAAATAATTTCCCTGGGGATTAGGAGTATAGTTCAGCGGCAGAGCCGCAAAATAAATAAATAAATAAATAAATAAATAAATAAATACAAAAAAATTCACATGTTACAAACTGGCAACTCTTGGGCAATTGAAACATTTACTATGACTTACACATAATTCTGAAAAACAATTTTCCAGTCTTGAAAAAATCTGAAACTGTGGGAACAACTAGTCTTTAGTACTAAACAGCAACAAGAGCCTGGAGCTGAGATGCTGCTTCTCCTTTTCCACAGCTCCTCTCTGCTTCCTCGTTTCACATTCTCATTACTTTATTTATTTACATAACCACATTAATTGCTTCAAGAGGTTGCGGCCCTGAAAATCACCAACTAAATAATAACAGAACATTCATTTCACTGGGTTCTGGCCAACTATTTTACTGAGATCATCTCAGTTATTTCTTAGAATACTCCGAAGGCAGGCATTATTACTGCCCCACTTTGACTATTGAAAACCACACTGGCTCACATCACAGTGTGCATGACCCAGTACTGTCAACTCCTAAAATTCTCTAGACATGCTAGGGACCTGGGGACACAGTTCAGTGGTACAGCACTTGCCTAGGATGCACAAGGTCCAGGGGCTCAATCCATAGTACTGCCAATTTTTTTTTTAAATCTAGATGTGCTAGGTTGCCTTTGCTTAAAATTTTATTTCATTTAACATTTAGGATACTAAGTTCAGAGGTTTACAAAACTAACTTATTTATCCAAATAATACTCTTCTAAGAACTGAATTAATCTGTAAACTGATAAGAATAGATATCGCACTTGATCTTAGCCAAAAGCCTGAGAGGCGATGAATTAATCTGTAAACAAACAGCTATTTTTATAAGTCAAATCTACAAATCCTGGCAATTTCCTATGGTTCAACTTTTTTTTTTTTTCTTTTTGGTACTGGTAATCAAACTCATGACATTGTGCTTACCAGGCAGGCACTTGCAATGCTGAAATAAATCCTTGACCCAATATGGTTCAACTTAATGCTACTATTATTTCCACTTGGTAACAGAGGGGAAAGGAAGAAACAAAAAGCAAGTAATTCCCCAGAAGAAAGCCAGAATTCAAACTGAGCAGGCTGGTTACTGAGTCTTGCTCCTGACCAATATATTCAACTACTTTCAATCATGAAACTGAACTCTTAACCTATGGTAGCATCAGATTACCAAACAGCTAAAGCTCTGGATGGACTGCTACTTCTGCTGGAAGCTGCCTCAAAGTGCTCAGGCAGAGAGATTTGAGGCAGGGATTCAGAGACTGCTTGTGCCCTCCCCCGCCACCCACCTTGTATGTGTGTGTGTGGTGTGTGTATGTGCTTGTGCATACACAAGTGCACAGTACTGGGGGTCAAACCCAGGGCCCCACTAGGTAACTGCTCTTCAACTGAGCTGCAGCCCTAACCCTGTTTTTGTTATCTAGAATGAATCTACCTGCATAGGTCCGTTCATCAGGCTTTCCCAATGCTTGGAGGAGATGTACTTCTCTAGGTGCTGCTCTCGAAGGACACCACGCATAGTGCATTCCAGAGTCTGAGCCCCTGCATGGAGCTCTTGCTCTGACTCCTTCATCTCTGTCACAATCTGCCAAGAACAGAAGAAAAGAAGTGATGAAGAAATATCATCTTCTCCCTGACTTAGTCCTTGCCCTGAGGAAAAACAAAGCTAAAAAAGGAAATACAGGAAAGGAAAATAAAGAGATCAGTCAACAAACTGGTTTCCAAGGAATGTTACTATATTCTTGAAACCAAAGGATTAGCATTCACAAGCACACCTAATAATCAAGAAGACAAGGAAATAAGTAATACAACAATAAAACAGGTCAAGGATTTTGTGCAGACTTCAAGCCTTCATACACAGTGTATGTTCTTCCTTAAATAAGAACTCACTTTTTAACTTTTTTTTTTTTTTAACATTTTTAAAAGACAAGGTCTTACTCTATGGTCTAAGCTGCCCTCAAAATCCAAGTGATCCTCCTAACCCAGCCTCCTAAGTAGCTGGGGCTGTGGACATGTGCCATCATGTCTGCCTCAGCTTTTTGATTGGGTACACTGTTGCTGAGCTAAGAGATGACGTTTCCCTTTGTCAGTGGAAATGGAATATGTAAAAATGCTGTGATGGTTTTGGAAAAAGTAGCCTTAATGCTCTGGTGGAAGAGGGAGGGGTGGTGTGCCCTTCTTTATTTTGTATCTACCTTGGATTATAAAGGCAAAGGTTATACCAAGAGATTAGCAGAATGAAATGTTGGAAAGAACTTTTCTCCATGTGAGGGGCCTCCATATCTACTCTAGCCTGCCTATTCAGAAAGTCAGTGCTATTTTGTGTACATCCCTCTGAGCTACCTCATATATTCTAGAGCCGAGACTTACACTCATGTAAGCTCTTCGGAGATGCATGGGAAGGTTGCGGCGGAATTCCCGCTTATTTCTCAGCTCCCTAAGGGTGAACTGTTTTAGGATTTCACTGTTGCTCCTTCCACCCACCCGCACGATGCTGGTCTTCTGACACTTGTAGATGCCTAGGGAGGAAAGTGGAGAATCAAAGGGTTAAGAAGAGCAATGCTAAGCTTTCTGGGATGTGAGTTGTGTGGGATCTTATCTCAACTGATCCCTCAGGAAACAAATTTCTGACTATAAGAAATTTTACTCCATTAAAGAGCAAGAATGTCTCAGAGAAGATGTGAGCTGTAGAACAGTAACATAGTGCTTAAGAGCACAGGCTCTAGAATCAGATAAGAGGGGACACAAATCTTGGCTTAGCTGCTGTAAAACTTGAGCAAGTTATTTGTATTTAGTTTCCTAGTCTGCGATTTGGAGAAGTTAAAACTTCTTATAGGGGCAGTCTACACAAATGAAAGAATTTTTATAATCTCTAGCTAGGGCAACACAAAGCAAGCAACTATTATCTATTATGTAGATTTAATGACTGTTTATATGTTCCAGATTTATGCCGTATTCTGAAAATACAGCAATCAAAGTACAAACTAAGTTTTTGATCTAGTCTCCTGTCTCCTATTCTAGCAGAGAAGATACTCATTAAACAAGTTATTATAATGGCAAGAAATACAAATATTCTAAGTACATGATGCTGTAAGGGGATAGTAGAACATTTCCCCTGATCTGGGTGGGGTAGATTGAAGATCTAATATTTAAAGTTGAGATTTTAAGAATCAAGATGATTTATCTAGGTGAAAGGAAGATATAGAAGAATGAAAAATCTCAGCAAAAGGAAAAACATGCACTTAATCTATTAATTAATGCAATCAGTATTTTCTGAGTGTGTGATATGTGCCAGGATTAGTAAATACAGTAGGAAACTTGTAAGAGTTTATGCTCTAGGGCAGAAACACATAAAACAGATTATAAAAGGAAAGAATATAAAAAGAGACCTAACTGTCTGGGGGTGATGAGTAAAGTCTACCTGAGAGATTTAAGGAAAGATCTGAAGAGAGTTGGAGCCAGCCAGAGTGGATGGGTTTAAGTTGGAGAGTGCAATGGAAAGAAGTACATTCTGGGCAGGGGGACACCAGATTCAAGGAACTCAAAGTAGTTAGTGTTGCTGGAGTTCTAGTGCAGAGTTAGGCTAGGACAGATCCATTATAGCCTTGTAGATCTTATTGCTCCTAAAGTTGCTAATGAGTCACTTATAAATGTTTTGAAAGAGAATAATTTTGTCTATAAACAATACCTTCCAGAAACTGGTCCAAAGCATGATTAGTATAACACACAACCAAGATGGGGAACTTCTGGGTGCTAATTTGCCAAACACACTCGTTGGTCAGAAGGGCTTGAACAATTTTTAGACCCACATAGGTTTTGCCTAAAAAAAAATAAAAAGAAAAAAAGAAAAAAAAGCAACTTGTAAATATGGAGACTTTCTAAAGGAGTAATTATTTAGAGCAATTCTGTTTGTTTATTTGGAGATATGGTCTCTCTCTGTTGCCCAGTCTGGTCTTGAATGAACTCCTGCACTCCAGCTACCCTCCTTCCTCAGTACTCCCATGAACTGGGAGTATAGTATATACCGCTATTCCTGACTCTCTTTGTTGTTCTAATTTTGAGGTAACACACTAAGATGGTTTAAAACCTAAGAAGCACAAATGAATGTACTGTGAAACTTTCCAGAAATAGTCTTTCTATGCATAAACAAACAAATATGAATATTTATTGTTTTCCTAGCCTTCCACTTTTTAAAAAAGATACAAATAGTAGCAGACTCTTTGTACTGTTCTACATCTGGCTTTTTTCATGTAACATATCTTGGAGGCTGTTCTCTATCAATACATAATCCACACCCCTCTTTAAAGGCCAGTTCTCTAATGATGGCAATATATGTTGTTTTCAATCTCACATAATTAATTCTTCCGAAATGCTCTTTATATTCTGGAGGAAAAAACCTTACAAATAAACTATGAACCAAATAAGGTCTCACTGTTTAAAGTATCATTTTTTTCCTCCTCTTGTCTTTTCCCACTTTCCAGTGTACTCAAGAAAATGAAAAAATTGTAATGGATCAATTTAAAATATTTTATTTCCTAAAAGCCTTTTTGGCCTATTTGTAATATATAGGACCCCTCTCCTTTGATCAGTCAGATGGGAATTACCTGAGTATAGGTTGAGAAAGTTATATAAAAAGAAATAATAAAAGGGATTCTTTGCTTTTCAAAAAAAGGAAAGAAATGCTCTTTATATAATATGGTAAACTTGCCTTTGTAACAAGAGGGAAAAATTCATAAAAATCAGCATTTTTCAAATCAGAGTTATAGACTCATTAGTAAGTTGCCTTTAATTAATTAAACCTACAAACCACTAAATTCTTACATTGTATCAGACTAAGGTAGCCACCATTCTCAAAAATATAAAGTACAAAGAATGATATAAGAAAAATCAAATATTTCAATATAGCACAATAAAACATTTCTTCCTTTTCTTCTTGATTTTTTTTTTTTTTAAGACAAGTTCCCATTATGTAGTCCAGCCGAGTCTTGAACTCACTTTATAGCCCAGGTTGGCCTCAAACTTGCAATAATCCTGCCTCAGCCTCCTGAGTGCTGGGATAACAGGCATGCGCCACCATGCTCAGCCATTAAATTTCATTCTTGAGGCTAAAGCTAGCTACTGTGCTATACACTGGCAGAGAACAATCTGACAATTGATCTATCAGGGGCCAGGGATTTAGCTCAGTGGCTTAAGCACCTGCCTGGCAAGCATGAGGTTGTGAGTTTGATCCCTGGTACCAAAAAAAAAAAAAAAAAAAAATCTCTATTAAAATTACAAATGCACATTTTTCTTGATCCAGTTAGGAATTTCTCTTAGAGATATATTCTCTTTGTGTGTAAAGTGATACTCAAACAAGCTTATTCAACACACTATTGAAACAGCAAGTTTTTCCACAGTGAACTGGTTATAATTATGATCCACCTATACAATGGAATATGTATAACAGAATATTATGTAGTCACCAACAGTAAAATACTTTTTAATATGTACTAATATGAACAATTCTCCAACACATAAAGAGCCAAGTAACTGTAGAATCATGTTTATAGTACAGTGGGTTTAAAGAAAGTGACAGGAAATAAATACAAGTATGTATTTATATGAATATTTACAGTATGTCCTATCTTTAGAATGCTAAAAAAGGAAATTAATATTGTTTGGTTTAAGAAAATAAATAGATTGAGATGGTGGGGGGAAGGAGATATTTTTAAAATGTGAGCCATTATTTGTTAAAATATAATATTAAAATTAGTAATGAGCCAGGCATGGTGATGCACATGTATAATCTCAGCTATTGGAGAGTCTGAGTAGAAGTGTCAAGTTTGAGGACAGTCTTAGCAACTTAGCAAGACCCAATATCAAAACAGAAAAAGAGCTGGAGGTGTAGCTCAGTACAAAGGCCTCAGGTTCAATCTTCAGTACTGCTTAGAGAAAAAAAAGTCCAAAATTTTAACCTCTCAGATGAGCAAAAACTAAAAAGACTAATAACATACAATAATGCTGTAAAGGATATTAGGAAATGGGAACGTTAATTCATTGTTGGTGGAATATAAACTGGTATATCTTTCTCCTCCCTTTTTTAAAAGGCCCTCATAATGCCACTTTAAATTATGTATGTTAGCAGGCGTGTTGGCACATGCTTGTAATCTCAGCATTCAGGAGGCTGAGGCAGGAGGATCACTGCAAGTTTGAGGCCAGCCTGGGCTACAAAGTGAGTTTAATACCAGCTGGAATTGCACAGTGAAAACCTGTCTCAACAAAGACCAAAAACAAAACAAAACAAAACAAACCCTGTATTTTTCCATTTCATAGGTATTTCCTATTAGAATTTTCCATTCTGTTACACGTATTTTTTAAATCTTGCTATTAAAAAAAACACTTTTCAGTGTTTTATTTTTGTTCTTTTTTTGACACACGGTATCGCTATGTAGCCCAGGATGGCCTTGAACCTGAGGCAATCCTGACTGAGACTCCCAAGTGTTAGGATTACAGGTATGCACCACCAGGCCTGGATTTTTTCAGTGTTTTTAAAAAAATTCTCCCTGTTTTGGTTTTATTGTTTCATATATCCTCTTGGGAGGGCAACTTAGCATTTCTATTGTGATGACAATCTTGATTATCAACTTGACCAAATTGAGAAATGCCTAAGAAACAAGTAAAGTACACTTTTGGATATGTCTTTGGGTTTTCCAGAGATGATCAGATCACAGGGACTTGAATTTCAACAGCAGGTTAGTCCATTCATGAGTTCATAATGTGGTAGCATCATTAGGTGGTGACTGAAACAGAAGGTGGCGACTCATGATCCTGGGAACTATAGTTCCTGGCCCTTTCTCTTTGACTCACTATCTCTGCTTCCAGATGACCATAAGGTGAACAGCTCTGCTTCACCATGCCCTACCATTATGATGCTCTCACCTGAGGGCCACAGGAATGGAACCAGTCAACCAAAGACTGAAACCTTTGAGACTAGGAGCCAAAATAAAACTTTCTTCCTTTAAGTTTTTCCCCCAAGATATTTTTCCCTGCAGTTATTTTGTCACAGTGATGGAAAACTGACCAATGCAACTATTAACTTGAAGTTCATGATGTGTTCTTACATATAAAAACTGTAAGCCAATTTCTACAAATATGATCCCATTTTTGTTGGTAAAAGGAGAAATACATGTACCTATCTAAACACATAAAAACATACAGATGTCAGTGTTAACTTTGAAGGACACCTGAAAAAGATACACATTAAGGTGCTAACCATAGCTACCACCCTAGAATAGGATTTACAGAGTGGTACATGGAGAAGGAGGTAAGGGAGGTATGCTTCCACAAGAAGCAAGTTTAGTGTGGAAGATACACAGTAGCCAGGATTCTATAGTCAGACTGCCAGAGTTCAAGTCTTTGGTCTGGCACTTAACCACATGTGTGAGCTGAAACACACAACTAACACCTCTTAAGTAAGGGGTTCATCTTTTCTTGCCTTAGATTTTTCATTCTAAAAAGGTCTGGACAATGGTTTCTACCTCAGTGTTTTTATGAAGACAGAATGAGTTAACAGACATGAAGCATATAGAACAATACTTCATACATAGTGCTAAAATGCTATATTTGATACTATTTAAAATAATACAAAAGGGGCAGGGATGTAACTCACTGGTAGAATGCTTGCCTAGCATGTCTAAGGGTTCTACCCTCAGCACTAGAAAAAAAACAAACCAAAACTAAAAAAAAATGAGAGGCCAGGGATTTAGCTCAGTGGCATAAGTGCCTGCCTGGCAAGCACGAGGTCCTGAGTTCAATCGCAATAATAAAAAAGATCACAACAATAAAAAAGTGAAAACAAATTATTATGTCTCTAGGTGAAACAGAGATAATGGATAATGTGTCACCTGAATGTAACCTCTAGCAGTATTTTTTTTTTTTTTGGTAATGGGATTTGAACTCAGGACCTTGCTCTTGCCAGGCAGGAACTTAGGCTGCTGAGCTAAATCCCTGGCCCTAGCAGTTGTTCCTGATCTTGTGATTTTGATCTGTTACCATGTATGCCCATAGTCCTCACTGAGAAATTATTATGTGTGATTACTTTATAAACAACTTTTATGCCTATTTCAGGGAAATGTTTCTAAACTAGTTGTTGTAAAGCCTCCTTTGTTTATCTTATAGGACACATGTCACACGCTCTGAAAAACTGTCTTACCTGTGCCAGGAGGTCCTTGAATAATAGCTAGCTCCCTTGTGAGAGCAAACTGCAAGGCTTCCATCTGGGAGTCATCCAGTTTCAGGGCTTCTTTTGAAGGCCACTGGCTAAGGTCTAAGACATTAACTTTAGGACGTCTCAAGCCATCAGGAGTCCCCCAAGATTCCCCAATAGTGGAGGGATTCTCTATTAAAGGGGTGAAATCATATCTGCCCCCCATTAGCAAGTATCTTGGTTCTTTCACATGAGAGTCACACTCCACAATATTCCTCTGGAAAGGGACATCTTCCTCCTGGACTTCCTGGAGTCCTTCCAAAACATGCCTGTATGCCTCAAAGTATGCTGTTGTTTCTACCATGAGGAAAGAATCTGAGGGCTGTACTTCTGCTAGCAGCTGTTGGCTCTGCTCATTGAAGCAGAGCTGAACAATTCCTTGGCAGAGATCTTCTTGTTCCCGGTTAGAAACTGTGGCAAAAAGAAATGTCTCAAAGTTGTCCTTGGACATGCATACTAAGGACCCATACAGCAATCGCTTAGAATTCTGCCAGCGTACAAACTTCAGTGGTTTTGTGTCAAACTGCACCTTGTAGACAATGCCTGATGATGAACACATGGGAGTGATAATTCTGGTATCAAAGTAGATTCGGATGTCATCAAACTTTCTCTTTCTCAGGCATTGGTCTTCATAGCTTTGGAGAATTTCTAAAATGCCTTCCCGTAGGGGTCTGACAAAATCTTCTCGCAAGAGTCGGAAGTGGGTATCCAGATAAACAGCAGTGCTATCGTATTTTCCAGAAATGATGTTGGGGCGAAGAAAGGGCCTCTCATCCAAGTGTACCTCATTATAGGTGGGGTAAATGGGCATGGTTCGGTAGCTCTCAACAAGGTCTTCTGCCTCTGGCTGCACTAGAGTATTGGTGTCCACTCTCAAAGTGCCTTCTCGTCTCTTTTCCTGTAGATGTTTAATGATTGTCTGCACCTTTTCTAAGTTCTTCTCTATTTCCTCTTCTATGTCAACACCAGAGGCTCTCAAGGCATTAAGAGAAGCCGGCAAGAGAGAAATGAGCATGGAAGTTTCCTGCACAGAGCTGGCAGGAAAGACGCTTACAAGGTCCTGGAGAAGAGATATGATATTGCTTATGTGTTCTGGATATTGGTTTCGAATGTCAGCAATGGGTTCAGTAACCATCCTTACTACATAATTAGGCAGGCAGACTTTGAGGAATTTGGAGTTCTTCAATATGCCTAGTACATGAAGAATGCTCTTACGGTCCATTTTAGAGCTGCAAGCTTTCCGAAGAACCTGGCAGATAAGCTCAAGGAAGTTGGGTTTCATGGAAGAATGAGACAGAAGTTCCTTCAGACCTAAACTTGTGGCAAGTGTGATGACCACCTCAGAGGGGTCTTTCTGCAGAAGACTTTCTAGGAACTTATAGCCCAGTTTCTTTACCTGCTGTGGCTGTTCTGCAGGCTTCTGGTGGGAGGTCCTCCACTGCTGGAAATTTTCATTGGACCATGGTGGTCTGTGGTTCCTACCCTCTTGGCTGTCATTTCTCCATCTGGCATCATTCTCCTGACCATGTCTTTGGCCTCTAGCTTCATCACCAGTATACTCCTCTTGGTTCCTTCTTCCCTGATGTGGGTTCCTGCCCATGGCCCTAAATCTTTCTTCCCTTTGCCGGTAAGGAACAGGATGAATGTTGGCTCTTGGAAGCCTTCCAAGATGACTGCCTTCTCCTCTGAGAGAATTAGCTGGTGGATTATTGGCCTGATTTCTAGTTCTTGGTGGTAATTCTCCATCCACAGGCCCTAAACACAATGAAATATTAGGTAAGAACAAATTCAAGGGGCAAGCAAACCTAATAGTACAATGATGATTTCATTTTCCAAAACAACTAAGGAGTTCAGTTTTTACTTGGAAGAGCAAAAAGGTTTCCTACCAAATTGTGTAATAAGTAACAGGGCTCAGTGGTAGAATACATACCTAGTATGTGTGAAGCCTGCAGTTTAATACTTAACCCCTTGAAATAAAAAAATTTATTATTGCTGTATAGATTATGAAAATACTATTTTCACAAAAGGGGCAAAAGAAATAAACATTTGTTTAGTGCCTAATACATACCAGAGAATACACATATGCAATATCGCATTTAATTCTCACAAGCTGGAACTTTTAAACTTTCAGAAGGTTAAAAACATTAGACAAGCTCACTGGTTCTAGTTTCTGGCCAATATCAAACAATAGTCAGAACATGAATTGTGTAGCCAAAAATATTTGGTTCAAGTCTTGGCTTAGCCACTTCCTCATTGTGTAACATCTGAATCCCAGTATCCGGCTTGGTAGAGATTAAACATTAAAAAAAAAAAGGACAGAACAGCACCTGACACATGAGGAGCTCTCAGTAAATTTTAGTTATTACTAGGAATAGCAGCAATAACTTTTTATTGGGGATACCCTATTAATTCCTGTAGGTGCTAGTTCTGCTAAACAATTATCATAAGTGAGGAGGACCTCAAGTGGAAAAAAACTATGAAGGAAAGTTTGTCCAGCAGCAGCAAATAAAGTTTGAAAGGGGAGACATAGCTTTCACTACCAAGATATTTTTTTCAGTTTCCTTAAGCTCTGATTCAGGAAATTGAAAAACAAAAGTGAACTTTTCCTCTTTTTGTATCACAAGTTCATCTACACGGCAATTTTGATTAACATCCCTACGGGAAGCTAGGGAAGGGGGATGGTGAGGACACACTCAGTACATGCAGAAACGCTAATATCACGTTGGGTGAATCCAAACTCCTCTTCTTTGTTCTGCCACACGTTTCATAAGTAACTTTGCCCAACATACTCAAAGTCCAGGTTTTTTCACTTCTCTATCCTTTAAAACTAATTCTCAAGTTGACTTGACTTAGCAGAATAATGCTGAGATTTGAAAAACAAGACTGTATACAACAATTTTATAATTTACTGCTATTAAAGTTATAAAAGTATGTACTTCAGATAATCGCAGTATTTCATGACATCAGATGCTAACTCCATTTATGTGCAACTGGGCCAAGGATATAGCTCAGCAGTACAGTGCAAGGTCTCGAGTTCAATTTCCAGTGCCCAAAAAAAAAAAAAAAAAAAAAAAAGAAAAGTATACTTCATTTATGTGCAATTGTTTTTTTAACTTTGTGGAGAGAATTTTGACAACACAAAAAAAATATTTGGCAAGATATAAACGATGTTCAACTAGGTTGCAATGTTTTTGTTTTTGTTATTTTAATATTTATTTTTCAGGGCTAAGGATTTAGCTCAGTGGCTTAAGTACCTAACTAGCAAACATGAGGTCATGAGTTTGATTCCTGGTACCAAAAAAAAAAAAAAAAAAATTACTTTTCAAACTCCCAAAATTTAAAAAAAAAAATCCTATTTTACTATTTTGATCTGCTTAAGGACTATATCTTGTAGGAAAGGAAAACTATCATGTTTCATTCTTTAAACATTCACACAGCCTATAAGATAAAATCCCAGTCTCTTATCTCTTGTTCCACAGCTAAAACTTGAAAGATATGTTGCAAACTTAAGAAAAAACAGGACAACAATGATACAGTATATTAACTATTGTTCTCTTATCATTTTGTGGTGAAATTCTTATTGTTTCATAAAATAAATAAATAAATGAATGAACGAAATACAGGAACCCAGCAATTGTTTTTATAATAAAAGTTCTAAGCAAACAGAATACTTCCCTTAATAGAGTAATGCTCTTGGAACTAAATCTGACTTGATAACTAGCACTCTAGACTTACTCTATTCAATATACAGCCACTTACCACTTGTGGCTAATATTTAAAAATTTGAGGGGAAAGAAAAGCATTAAAATTAAGGTATTATGATACAAAATACACTCAATTACAATGTAATTACAGTATTTTGGATATATTAAGACATCAGATCATGAAGTTTTATTAATATTTTTAAATTTTTTCATTTATCTTTTTATTTTTAAAAATGATGCTACTAAAAAATTAAAAATTATATTTTTGGCTTGTATTATGTTCATCCTAGATAGCAATGTTCCAAATCAAGAATTATTTCTACTTCTGATACAGTATTACTGTTTTTTGTTCAAATGAACTACACCCATTCTTCATTTCTCTCAGGCAAAGGAAGGGAAGACAGTTTTTCAGTCATTCACACCATAGCTAAAGAAACTCCGTACCATGCTAGAGGTTTGAACCCTGGAGTACTCTACCACTGAGCTAGATTTCCAGCCCTTTCTTAAATTTTTATTTTTGTTTCGTTTGGTTGAGATAGGGTCTCACTACAAATGAGACGGCCTTGAACTCATGGTGATCCTCCTGCCTCTGCTTCCTAAATGCTGGGAACAGTGCATCACTATGCCCAGCTTAATTTTTTGAAACAGGGTCTTACTATGTTACCTAGACTGGCCTTGAATTTGCAATCCACCTGCCTCAAACTCCCAAGATGCTGAAATTACAGATGTGTGCCACCACACTTGGCAAGTAAGGCATTCCTTACTTGAAAATTATTTAATCAGGTGGGCCTGTTCAATCATAGGAAACCCAATTTCATAGAATTTCTTTTTCACTAGGTGGGAAACCTTACTTACCTCTGTAGTTAGAATGAGGATTTCTGGCTCTGGCCTCCAGATGAGGTCTTCTGCCCTCCATGTCTAAGTCACTCAAATTCTTCTACATTCACGTTACTTTCAGTATCTTAACTGCAAAATTTAAGAATTATCAGTGCCCTTGAAACACAACATCTAGCAGAAAAACCCAAAGGCCATTGAGCCAGTCCTGCCTATGCATTTTAATGACTTATTAACCAAGAGTTAAATGTAGATTTTAATCATATGCACAAGTTCTCAATTCTGTTAACACCCCAGTTATGATACAAAACATTAAATTTACAATTCACGTGACTTTAAAGGATCAAATTCTCGTGTTCCTTTATTGTTGCACTTTCTTCGGGTACAGGGAAGTCATTAATTCACATCCCAAACAGGACTGTTTTATGCCTTTGCTGAGTTACTTAATCAGTTGTTAGGTTTCATTTTCCTTTTCTCCAAGGCAGACAAATATCGTTCTCAGGGTAAAAGGAATACATTTCTATTAATCCAAAACTGTGTACTTATCAGTCCACTTGACATTTGTATTTATAGTACTCTATAACTTACAATCCCCTATAATTTGAAAATTATTGAGCAGTTATTCCTTATCCTACTTTGGAACACAGCCAAATGATTAAACCCTCTGCTGTTCTGAATCGAGAGAAACAAATTTGTTTCAATAACTAGGAGGCTACCGGGTGCTGCTTCCTTGGGACTGCTAGAAATCTGCAATCTTTTCTTTTTCAACAGTGTTTCTATAAGAGGAAGCCCCTTTAAAGAAGCTTCTCAACCTAACTCATGCATATCACATGGGCTAGGGCTAGGGGAGAAGTAGGTGACTCAGAGTCCTCAGCAAAGGGATTTTTGAGACAGTCTTTACGGAATTTTAAAATATTCAGTTAGAAATTGTGAATAGATTTGACACTATATGAGAGGCAGCTTTTATCTTCATTGGAAAAAGGAGTCCCTTTTGCCCCCTCTGGTGATATTTTTGGTGAGTCTCTTCTCTCAATTTATCAAGCCCTGTTTTCATAGTGCAGGTCCAATAGTTGTTTTGTCTTTTTAAATTTCCTGAGAGGAAATCCCTTCTTCTTCTGTTTGAAAAATACTAAAATAGAAACCCAGAAATGGAAGAAAAGGAAAGAAAGGGAAGAGTGTGTATGACTAGAAAATGCAATGAAAGAAAGGAGACAAAAGTGGATTTCTTGGGAAACCAAGGCAGAAATGTTAGGAAGAAGAAAATCAGTGATGATCAAGTGGGTTTAGGGAAGGGAATAAGAGGGAAATGGTAATTACCAGAGAGAAAGATGAAAGGGGCTGAGGCTGGATGCAGCACCTAGATTACTGGGGGAAATCACCAGTCATGAGAGGGGTCAAAGCACATAGGAAACTGGTTCTTGCGGGAAATACTTTAGGGCTCAGGGACAGCCAAGGCTGGGTGGCAGTTTTGTGAGGGGGAAGAGCCATCCCCAGACCAAGGGCTGGGGATGAGGATGAGGCCGAGTTCTGGTGGGGAGTGTTTGCTGAACTGACAGGGAACTTCAGCAGGGATGAGAACTCCAAAGATGGGGGATGAATAAGGCCACAGAGAGATGAAATGGGTGGATGTGAGAGCAACAGAGATGGTGTTGGTGAGGTCAGAGGCAGAGGTGAGTGACAGCTGCTGGCACAAGTGAGGGCACAAATGTGCGATGGAGGTGCTGGCACTGAGGAGGAGAGCGAGGCATTGTGAAGAGCCATTGAAAAGCTGAGGGGGTGACAGAGACACTAAGGAGGGTGACTGGAGTGTTAAGCAATGGGGTGACAGAGCCACTGAGGAGACAAGGACTCTTGGGTGGGATGATGGGGGTCGAGGAGATGACAGGGGTGCTGAGGAGGGTGATGGGGTGAAGGCAGAGGAGGTGACAGGACGCTAAGGACAGGAAACAGGAAATCAGGGTAATGCTGGGGGGCTCAGGGAGGTGCCAAGGGGAGCTGAGGACAAAGGGACAGGGACTCTGAGGTGACGGGGACTGAGGTGAAGGGAGGTGAGAGGGGACGAGGACTCCGAGGATGGTGATGGGGTTCAGGGGGCGACAGGGGCATTGAGGAAAGGGGACAGGGACTGAGGGTGATGAAGGGAGCTGAGGGGAAGCCAAGTGCTAAGACCCTAGGGCTCATGGTGGTGATGGGAGTTGAGGCGGCGACAGGGGTGCTGTGAACAAGGGGGGGGCCGGGACTCTGTGGGAGGTAATGGGGGGCTAAGAAGGCGTCGGGGTCTCTGAGGGTGATGCTGGAAGTTGAGGGGGTGACGGGTGTTGGGGAGACAAGACAGGCTGAAGACAGGGGCTGAAGGAGCTACGGGGCGCGAAGAACCGACAGGGACTCTCAGAGTGGTGGTGGGGCGACCTGGGCCCAGGGGCAGGTGTGGGGACAGGAGGGGACCACTCACCGGGGTGCGGCGCGTCTTTCAGCCCCGTCGCCGACCGCCAGTGCTCCGCTCCGGCCCAAGCAGGTTGGCGGCTCCGCCCGCCGCCGCGCAGTTTCGGTTTTCTTTCCCCGCAGACCCTGGGCGGAGGGAGGAGCCGGGCGGGCGGCCCGGAGGAGGAGGAAGTGGAGGAGGAGGAGGTAGCGGGGACCTGGGGCGAGAGGGGCCGGGCTCCGGCACCGCTGGCCCGCGTCCCCGCCCTCGGGGAGAGCCAAAGACCTATCGTCGCTTCAGCTCCCCCGCGCGGCGGGGCCGGCGGGCTCGGGCGGGCTCGGTTGAGGGGAGGAGACTGCTGGGGGCGGACGAGCAGCGCCCAAGGCCGTCGCAGGCCTCGGCCAGCCCCAGAAGCGGGGGCACGCGGTAAGCGGCTTGGTGCGTGTGAAGCGCGACATGGCGGCGAGACCGAGGAGACCGAGTTGCCCAGTGTGTACGGGGGAAGAAGGCGGGGCCAGGCTCCGCTCTGACAACCATTGGAGCGCCTCGAGCTGGACGGGCCGGAAACTACATTTCCCAGGGATCACAGCAGGTACGAGCCGGAAAGGGAGCGCCTCAAACTCAATGCGCACGCGCACCAGTAGTCTATCCCTATATAAGGGAGGTTCAGGCCTCCACTCGTCCTTTCCCTGCTGCTGCGCTCCGGAAGGCTGGTGGCGTGTGCTGTATTATAGAGATTGTGGTTCCCGCCTCGTGAACCACGTTGTGTGTACGGTAAGTGGAGGCCTTTCAGTTTTCCCTTCGCGAGCTCTTGACCTCCTTTGCACTTTTCGTTCCGTAACGCCTCCGTAGCTGACGCCAAAATTGTCCAAAGGCTGCAGGAAAACATGAGCTACCTGGAAAAATCTGCGCTTTCTGCGTGGGTGCGAAGGACCTTTGGCTGGTGTAAATGATGACTCACTTTTTTCCCCATCATATCGACAATGCCGATCTTTCAGAATATTTGCCAGTTACTCCTGATACGCCAGCTTCAAAAGACCTAATCATGCTCCTTTAGCCATGAGGAGATGGCCATTGATGACCTTTCTTCTTAGGTTATCGAAGTCAGGCAGTACAGCATGGATATGGGAGAAGGGAATCAGCTCTGGGCCTGTGAGAGATCTCGATTTAGATGTCTCCAACCTTGGATCTCCTGACCTATGCGGTAAGCTTTTGTCTAGGGGCTGTGCTAGGACAATCCCTTTAGGAAAGCCTCTAAGTTGGATGTAGAAACTTGGAGAAATAAGATTTAATGTTGGTGAATGTTTTCTGAGGAAAGTGGGACTTGTGGCCTTATGCTTATGCTGTAGTGATGGGTTAGATTCTCGCAGGCCATTACAAAGAAATTCTGTTGGTCACCTATTAGAACATGAGTTCCTGGTGAAAAAACAGATTTAGCAGAAATGGCCCAAAGTGAATGTTTGACGTCATTCTATTTTTCCATTGTCTTGAGTCAGGATCTCCATATGCAGTTGAGGCTGGCTTGCAGTCCAGCCTCTGCATTGCTTGGACTACATTGTGTGCCACTATGTCCAGCTTGATGTTATTCTAATACCGCTTTTTAAAAGCATTTTTATACTATTTTTCAGTATGTAGGCATGTAATTTTTCAAGGTAGATGAATACGGGGATAGCATTTTCTCAAGCCAAATGTGTTCAATTGACCTAGCTTAACAGATAACCCAGCCGGCAGGGTTTTTGTTTGGCTGTGACTAGAGATAATGATTGGGTTAAACCCTGGAAGCTTGCACAAACACCTATAGGTGGGGTTTCGGGTGAGGGAAATAATAGTTGAGAGGAGGACTGAGCTGCTTGCAGAACAACGAACCACAGGTTTTTGATCTGGGGTGTACTGAAGTTGAGTGATTTCTGTGTTGCAGGGACACGGTTCCAAAAGATGTGTTTAACTTTTAGTGTCCCCATAATTGTTTTTGTGTAGCTGGCGACATCCATTCCAGCCTTTAGGATCTGAGCCCTATGATAATCACCCAACAGATACCTGCCTTTTCAAATAAGTCCACTTTTCAACAAAAGTGACGTTTAAACTTACTGCAGGATAATATAGGTGACATACTATGACCTCCTCCATATACTTCCCCACAACAAATCTAGTGGGAAGCTAACATGCCCCCAAATTGGTGATTTTTATAAAAGTTCTACAAAACAATAGTGAAGCTAGAAGTTTGGTTTTTTTTAAGTCTTAAGTTAGGTTGTCCAGTCTTCCTTGAACTGATTATATGCCCACTGTTGACTGACAACTTGGCTCTCCTGCCACTACATAAGTAAGATAGAGGTCCTGAGAGGGCTCTATTGATGTTTGACATTGCTACAGTGGGACACAAGACACATGTTGATTGTACTTAAAGATGTGGCAGCATACCAGGCACCTTTTAAGGGAGCTCACAAGAGTTTCCTGCTGGCATAAATGATGACTTGAACTTTTTTCCCCAACAGATCGACCATGTTGATCTCATTTGTTTAAGCCAGTTGTTGTCTGATATGCCAGCTTGAGTAGCAACTGTCTCCTTGGCCCCATCTAGCTAGCTGGTAAGCACTCATTTTCCTGTGTTTTCTCAGGTTTGCAAAGGCATAAACTAGCCTTGGAATGGAGCAGGATAAATTCTGAGCATGGGAAAGGATTGGTAAGTTGTGTTCACATATCTCCCTCAGACACACAAAACCTGCACAGAGAGACAGCTGCCTTTTCTTATGCCTTATATTTGATGCAACTGATGACGTGACTTTTTTCCCCATCAGATCGACCCTGTTGATCTAAATAACCATTAGCCAGTTTGGTCTGATGCATCGGCCCCAAGTTAACTTGTCCCTGCTTTCCTCCGCCCCATTCAGATTATTCATTTTGACCCCATCTGTTAACTTCTACAGGTCTCAAGCTCTTGAGGCTGCAGTTGTCAGCTTGATCTTTGGTTCGGTTCTCTGTCCTGTAACAGGTAAGGTTTCAGTTCTCAAACTTATTTGTCTATAAAGACTCGGGTCAAAGTCGAGTTTAAAACTGGGGAATTACTATTAGAGGCTATTCTCCCACATAACTATTTAAAGAATAAACTACAACCCAAATCCACTTACTTAAAACTCACATTAAAGAGTTAAGTCCCATTGATCTAGTGGATGGAGCAAAGAATGTGAGGTAGCCCACATTTTCACTAGATACTCCTGTTCACATATCCTCAACAGATGCCTTTTTAGACCACTGATGTAATCTACTTTTTGTTTTCTATTCAGAAGTTTCTGAGCTATGGGTGGAGAGTACAAGGCCTCTTGAAAATCAGCCTGGTGTTCCCTGAACCAGTCCCACGAGGCTTTTGGGTACTTGCCTTTCCAAAGTGCTGTACCTGTTTCTTTGAAGATTCAAGGAGTTTCTAACTTGGTAACAACTTTCCTACTTCGTAAAAATAAAATTCTTGAAATCAAAATGCACTTGTACTTGATTGACTGTTGGTAGTAAACATTAAATGGGTAACAAGTAACAGCCAGGTGTGTCATTAAGTTTGGTTTGAGTTATGCATTGGGCCCAGATTTATGTGAGTGGGAGAAAGAGTTGGGTGGGAGCAGTTTTCTATACTGTGCTAGTGATTAGGTTCTGTATTAAAGTCCTGAGAGTGAGGAACAGGACCTCAGTCAGTAAGAGTCATCTTACTGGTTTGTCTTTGCCTATTGTAAAACCCTGGCTCAAGAGATAATTTTGAGTAGATTAGAATTTGACCTTTGAGAAAAAGATGGATTTGATGTGTAAAATGGATCTTGGTATGCATTCCCTTATCCCTTCCTCTTGGGGTTTAGAGATTAAGCAATAAGATTCTGATTCACTCTTGCACTGTCCGATTGACTCACTGAAGAGGCAAGTCATGCTGCTTTTTTAAGTTTATGTGCATTGGCCCTTCTAGATTATTAAATACTTGGGAACCTAATACAATGGAAATGTGGTTATTTGGGGACTAATGAGAAGAGGAAGTGAGATAAAGAGGCTGGCTTGCAGCTGTAGTTAAGGCCCTTCCTGTCACAAGTATGCCACTATAGTAGTTTCAGTTGCCAGGACTCCAAACTTCTCCCAAGATAAAAAGCGTCTTTACATTGTCAGATGTAATTTAGAATATCCTTGCTGAGCATGGTAACATCTGTGATTCAAACCCTGGGAGACTGAGACAGCAGGAGTTTACAGCCAATCTGGACTACACAGACTAGGACTGGCTGTAGTTGGTTGTCAAAAGTACCCTTAGTAGGCAGGTCAGGTGCTTTTTCAGTTCAGATAAGGGGTCTGCACACTTGAGAGTCACTTCCTTTTGTTCTGTGGTGCTAGGGGTTGTAATACTTAAAATGGCTAATGTTATTTGCGGGGAGGGTGCTGGGAATCAAACTCAGGACCTTGTGTTCACCAGACAGGTGTTTATGCCACTGAGCTATATCCCAGGCAGTGGCTAATCCCGGGCTTTGTGTTCTTTCATGAAATATACTAATTTTTCTGTTCCAACAACTTTGAAGCAGATAGTATGAGGATCACATTTGAGTTGAAGGAACAGACTGTAAAAATCAAAATAACTTGACTAAGGTTACACAACCAGAATGTGGTAGAGCAGAGCCAACACTGAACCTTAGCTTAATTGCAACTGACTACTGCTTAAATGACCTCTAATGGGCAGAGGAAGTCAGTTTCTAGCTTTTCAAGGTTTCCATCCTTTTATCTTTGTATGTATGTACTGGAGCTTGAACCCAGGATCTTCACACTGAGCAATATCCCCAGTCCCTTATTTTGAAATGGTCTTGGTAAATTAAGTTATCCAAACCAGGCTCAAACTTGGGAACCTGCCTCAGTTTCCCAGAGTACTGGGATTACAAATGAGTGGTATCATCTGGCTGGGTCATAAACTTTGCTGGACTTAGCTGTTGGGAGGTCACCAACAGCAGAGGTGGCCTATATTTGCCAACCAGGAGAGAGACCCCGTTGGTGTGCTCCCAGCCACCAGAAGTCCCTGACTTTTACTAGTTGGTTTCCTTGAGCTCTGGGACGAGGATGAGGCCCAGGTCTCATACCCTTTGCATCCTGTCTTCTCAGGATGCTGTGCTTCCACCTGAGGGCATCCTCTTAGCTGGGGAATTTGGGCAGATTCCTGCACCTCCCTAAGCCTGGGTTTCCTTGCTGTTAAACGGGATTCATAATGATTGGTGTGAGATTCAATAAGATTATGTCTGAAGTGTTTAGCATAGGACCTAGTGTGTAGTAGAGACAACACATCTTGTCACAATCAGTCGGGGGAAAGTTGAAACAGGTAAATATTGAATGTCGTGCTGATACTCTTGTTAACTTGCCACAAATGCACACTCAACTTATGGTTTCAGGGGTGGGGGCTTCACACTGAGTGACATCCCCACCCCTTTTCAAGTTTTTAAATTCTGAGCAAAGTTGCCCAAGCTGGGCTAGAACTTGCAACCTTCCTGCATCAGCTTCCTAAAGTACTGAGATTATAGGTGTGTGCCACTATCCTACGCTAAGCTATGTATCCAGTGACCTGCTTCCTCCAGCTGGACTTTACCATCTGACTTTCCAGAGTCTTCCAATAATGCCATCCAGCTATGACCCCATCTGTGGACGAATCCACTGAGGAAGGGAGAGCCACTGCGATCCAACCACCTTCCAAAAGTTCCACCTCTAACAGTTGCATTGGAGACTGAGCCTCTGATGCTCTACGTAGCCTTATGGGGGATGTTTTAGATCCAAACCCTAACTGTTCATTATTGTCAGTTTATACATGGGAACACTGCTGCTCAGGGAAGCCTAGGCACTTCGTTGAGGTCACACAGCTTGGAAATAATACTCTTGAGTTGAAATCCTGGCTCTGCCACTTGACTTTGCAATTCATGGCTGTCTGGGTTTTATAAGTGAGGCTCACAACATTTGAAAGGAACTTCAGGAGGCTGAATGTTGTGTGTATGTACCATATTTTGTTTATCTTTTTTTTTTTGGAACCAGGGATCGAACTCATGATCTCGCATATGCCAGGTAGACGCTGTGCCACTGAGCTATATCCTCTGCCCAATTTATCCATCTGTACGTGGATGATCCGGCCTGCGGACCAATGCGTGGGTTTTCCCCTAGAGGAAGGAAAACGGGGCGGGGGCAGGGTGAGGAGAGAGAGACAGAGGCAAGTTGAAGTTTCCCAATCAAACCTCGTTTTATTGAACAATGCTCCTGGCTTATAAAGAAGCGGGGGCGGGAAGTTACGGATGGGTCACTGTCATTTCCTGGGTGGGGCGAGAGGATCCTGGGAAATGTAGGCCGACGCACTGGACGCCCATAGGAGGGAGAGATGGAGCGGCAGCCATGAAGCTATCATGCTGCTCCCTACACGTGGACATTCAGTTGGTTCCACCATTTGGCTGTTATAAGTAATGCTGTGATGAACATTGTCATTACAATGTCACTGCGTTGCAAGGATCTGTTTTGGGTCCCTGTTTTCAATTCTTTACTATAATGTACCACCTTATAGGGATAGTTTAAGAACTAAATGAAAAGGCACACCAGCAAACAAGCCCAGTTGGAGCCAGGGCTGTGCTCGGGCTGCTGCTGGCCTGGGAAAAGCCAGACCCAAGCCCCTTCCAGGGCTCATAAAACAAGAAGTACCAAACTCCTGCCCCATAAGCAACAGACTTATCCAGAGAAACACATGCTGTGATGATAGCTATCAAGCTGAAATGCAATTGGATGCTTGTGGTGCTTTGGAGTTTCAGTAACATTGTAGGTCTGGGGCCAGTGGTCTGATCATAGGTTCAGAGGATCGAAGTATGCAGTGTGGCATCTAGGGGGGATCTCCTTCTGAGGGTTGTAGCCATTGTTGATTCCATATGGTCTTGTTTTGAGGTCCTGTATCATTTCCATTGTTTTGTTGGGTTAGGTTTTAGTCTTTTATGTTAAATCTGATGGCAGAAGCAGCTATATCAAAAATAGCAAGATATATTATGGTAGCAGTTTTGGACTCACTGGCTTGTTTTGAAATCTTTTATTACATTCACTGTTTTGTTTTTATTGTTACTATTCTATTCTGTTCTGTTTGATTTTTACTATGTCTGAAGTTACCTGCAGCTATTTTAAAGACATCAAAAAGGCATGATGGTAACTAATGTTGATTTCATAATTTTTTTTTGGTTCCAGGAATCAAACTCACGACCTCATGGGAGGTGCTTAAGCCACTCCCCAGCCCAATTTCATAATGTTTTGAAGTCCTGTATCTCTTGCACTGGTTTGTTTTGATTGGTTTTATTCTGTTTTATCCTCCTTAAAATAAAAATTTAAAAAAGCAAACCAAATGAACCCTAAGAACTCTGCCTGGAAAAGCTGCTCCAATGTTTACTATTTTCAGTTTCTTTCAACCTTCTTCTACGTTTGCCTGTTTCTCTCCTAATTGTGTGCCAGGAAAGATGGAGCAGGGTCTTTTCCCGAGCCTGCAGCTCCAGCCTCTGTCTGCAGGAAGCACTGTGGACACACATTTCTCCAACATGTGACAAGAAGCTGTCATCCTGGCCCTGGAAAGGGGGAAGTCCTTCTAGCAAGGACCTGGTAGATGGATGAGTTTTCACTCTGCAACCAGGATGGATTGCAACAGTGAAGCCTTGGGTGGAGTGGTGGGGCAGTGGGATAGGAGTAAGAATGTCCCAGGGCCTGAGGCATGGGCTGCTGACTGAGCAAACTCCAGGACCGCCCCCCCCCCCGCCATGCAGCCAAAAACTTTCAAATAAATTTAACCACAATCCCTCTGTCCTAACAAATCAATACCCAGCATTCACTTTTCCAAATTTTCTTCTGTCCCATTATGTTCTTACCACAGGGCAGCTACTACCAGCATGGCTAAAGCTTCTCATCTTTAAAGGAAGCCAGAAATTCCCAAAATGTCAACTGACTCCACTTTATAAAGAATGAAACCTCAGGGCTGGGAAGCCACCAGTTTGGGACTGCTAACTTGAGCTGTGTCCCTTTCACCTCTGTTCTTGTCCTTCTTGAACTGAGATACCACATAAAACAGGATGCACAATGAAATGTGAATGTCAGATAAACCACAAAGAATTTTTTTTTTCTTTTTTTGAGTCAGGGTCTCACTATGCAGTTCAGACTGCCCTTGAGCTCACTTTGTAGCAGCCCAGGCTGGTCTTGAATTTGTAATGATCCTCCTGCCTCAGCCACCCAAGTGCTAGGATTACAGGTGTGTGCCACCATGCCTGGCTCACAAAGAATTTTTTAGTGTAAGTATATCCAATTCAATATTGGGGACATGGTAAAAAAATTATTTGTTATTTATGTGACTTTCTAATTTAGCCACTGTGTATTTTTACTTGCTAAATCTTGTAGCTGCAGTCCTGGGGCACCTGGCTTGAAACAATGACATCTGTTCTTTAAGATGCATCCTCCACAAATCTTGTATCTTGAGTAACTTTCTTTGTTGATTTGTCCTCAAAGATTGTCTGGGGGATTAGGGGGTTTTGGAGCCTCCACAATAGCTGTTGTCCAAACTGCATAGGTGGAATTGGCAGTTCTGTGGCCAACCTGGCTGGTCATCTGATCACTTTCCCCATGGTCCTGATGTTAATTGATCACAAGTCTATTAAGAAGATGTCTTACTCCATTTGATGTTGCTATGACAAAATCCTTGGGGCTGAATAACTTATAAAGAAAAAGTTTATTTTGGCTCCTAGTTTTAGAGACCAGGAGGGCCAAGGGTGTGGCCCTGGCAAGGTCCTTGGGCTGCTTCAATTAAAAGCAGAAAATAGAAGGGCAAAAGGATTCATGCACTAGAGATAAAACATGGGGGATAGCTTCCCATGACAATTACCTGCTCTGTAACTAATCCAGCTCAGTGAGAATTAACGCTCAATTCCTCTCAATACCCTTGTTACCTCTTACGGGGCCCAGCTCCCCACAATGGCAGTCAGATTTCAACATGAATTTTGGGAGGGACCAATGATATTCAAATCATGACAGAAAGCTACTGTTTTTTTTATCAGCCATGGCAGAAACAGACCATCTTGGGCTTATTTTTATCTGTGGCGTTTTTTAAAGAGAAAGAAGAGTCTGCATCCTCTCACTTGGCAGGCTCCTTTAAACAAATGGTCTTTTGCTAAAATAAACCAGCACCATGGTTTGTTGATGGGAAGGGTTGGAATCAGGGTAGGCCAAGTGAGCAAGATATTTTTACACAGATGTTCAAATGGCTGTGTGTATAGTCTGAGACTTTGGAGTCACTTTGGCTCTGCTTCTTGGGCAGACTTGACTTTCTTTTCTTTTGTTTATGGTGCTGGGAATTGAACCCAAGGCCTTGTGCATTGGAGGTAAGCAAGCGCTGTGAGCTGCACCTCCAGCTCTCACCTGGTACTCTTACAGTAGGCAGAGGAGGAACCTGTCAGGTGGGGTGGCCGGGGGTGTGCCAGGCTGCCAGGAACATCTCTCACTGCCTTCTGTTCAGAACTGTACCTCACTAAGCCCAGTGTCTCCCCTCTGATCGTAACAATAACAATAACCACCACCACAATGCCTTTTAAACATTTTTCTGCAAGGCTAGGTACTTTACTTATTTTACACTGTTTATTCTTCACCTCAACTCTCAGCAGAAGGTTGCATTAACTATCACAATTTTAGTGTAGATTTTTTTTTTTTTTTGAGACAAGGTCTTGCTGTGTTGTTCAGGCTGACCTTGGACTCAGGGTGATCCTTCAGCCTCAGCCTCCAAAATACTAGGATTACAGTACTAGGGTTCCAAATGGGTAGGAAAGGGAAGCGATTCAGTCAGACATATAATAAATGGCTCTGCTGATGTCTCCTTTGGCCTCTTTGGCCTTTCTTCCCTTTGTTTACTCTGCCTGGTGTTTCCAGCATGGCTGTTCACCCCGTGGGTGACCAGTGGGATTTTTGACTGGAGGCTGGGCAAGGTTAAGAGATGCAATGCCCCAGATGCATCCCACGGGGTAACTCAGGCTGGCTTTGGAGGCCACAGGCCCTCTCTAGACCTCCTCCACCTGCCTCTCCTTCAGAGCTGCGGTCAGTGTTCCTTCCTTGACCCCTTCAGGGAGAGGAGGCCCCCTCTGTTTCAGCTCCAGGGTCCTCACTAGTCTCTTATGTCTTTCTCTGATTAGACTGTTGGATCTCTTCTGTGCCCAGTGGGCCATGACTGGTACCAAGACACAGCTAGGACTTGGACCCCAGTGCTCCAAAGTAACCTCTGCCAGCAGCCACCCAGAGGTTTTTGCTGGACGCTCCTGCCAGGCATGACATCTCCATTCTGGTGTGGGCACGATCTGCTCTCAATTCTGTCACTGTTCACAACAATTGTAGCAAATTCCCTGTGCCTGCCAGGCCACTGACCCTATTACAATAAAATTGGTGTTGAGTTTTACATGACTTGGTCCTAGAAACGAGTTCCCAGGAATGCTGGTGTCCCACCTGACCCAAGGTGCTTGATTAGAACTATTTTAAGAAGACTTTCCTGAACATTCCAGGCAGGCTGCAGCACTGAGCTGAGCCAAAGAAATGACAAGATGATTATTAGTCCCCAGCCTGTGCTCTCAAGTAGTTCAAAGCCATGTCACAAACTACCTGATTAAAAAAAAATTTTTTTTTTGGTCTTTTTGAGACAAAATCTTGCTATGCAGTTTGGGCTGGCCTTGACCTCACTTTGTAGCCTAGGCCGGTCTTGAATTTGCAACAATTCTGCCTCAGCCTCTTGAGTGCTAGGATTACAGGAGTGCGCCACCAATGCCCAGCCTGATTAATTTTTCAGGCTGGAATTTCATGGGAAATTTGACCAAAATGATCTACTTGTGGCTCTCAAACTCACATTATTTTTGGGTCTGTTTTGGAGATTGAAGACAGGGCCTTGAGGACTGTGAGCCCACATTCTTCCACAGAGCGCCACACCCTCAGTGCCTGAACTCATCTTTTTATTGAGGTATAACACATGGAAAACCACGCAGTTCATCCAGTTCAGTAAATTTCCAAGGTGAACATATCCATGTGGTCAACTATGTGGACCATGATTCAGAATGCGCCCAGAACCCCAGAACCTTGCCCTGCTCCTCCAGGTTAACCATGACCTTATTGCCATAGACTGTAATTATCTTTTATTTGTGCTCCTTTTGATAACTCATGTCTTAGAGCAAAGGGCTGTAGAATATAATTATCTTTCTTTGGTGCTTAATTAAATGGCCACAGTTTGAGGGGTTGAAGGGTGGGTAGGAGAATGGGGAAAAAAAAGAATCAATTTATATCATATACAGGCATAAATTCTCTATGATGAATGTGATCATTATGTATATCTAAAATGTACCAACAAAATCTGACTTTGGGGGAAAAATAGCCACAACTTTATCCGATAGAGACCCTTGCAAGCTGGCTTCTCTTCCCTTGTGATGCCATTACTTTTTGAAAGTGTCTGTTTTCTAGTGCACTTAGTCATAAAAGACAAACATTGTATGGTTCCATGGAATAAAGTGTCTAGAATAATCAAACTCTGGCAAACAGGAATAGGGA
This sequence comes from Hydrochoerus hydrochaeris, assembly GCA_004027455.1. NCBI lineage: Eukaryota > Metazoa > Chordata > Mammalia > Rodentia > Hydrochaeridae > Hydrochoerus > Hydrochoerus hydrochaeris. The sequence goes on along the minus strand of PVLA01001517.1, from coordinate 157,413 downwards.
GTTATTTCACGGGTATAGAGTTTCCGGTTGTTTGTTTGTTTGTTTGTTTGTCTGTCTGGGTTTTTTTTTTGTACCAGGGATCAAACTCATGATCTTGCATTTGCTAGGCAGGCGTTACGCCACTGAACTAAAATCTGAGCCGTTTTTTTTTTTTTTTTTTTTTTTTTTTGAGACAGGGTCTTGCTAGGTAGTGCAGACTGGCCTTGAATTCTATGTAGTCAGGCAAGTCTCAAACTCATGGTTATCTTCCTGCCTCAGCCTCCCAAGTGTTGTGATTCAGACATGCACCACCATGCCCAGCAAAAGGTAACTTTCTGTGATACATGCAGGTATCTAAGTTTCACTCAGATAGTTCATCTGAGAGCTGATTATTACTGAATTTTATTTTATATTTTTTTTGCTAAGTAGTTCAGACTGGTCTTGAAACTCGCAATGATCCTCCTGTCTCAGCATCCCGAGTGCTGAGACTATAGGCGTGCACCACCATGCAGGGCTTTGTCTTTAGATTTTAAGTGCTGTTAGTTTAAGGCTCTTAAATCAGGAAAAAAATATTTGCATCGCCTGCTTTATCGCTAAGACACATTTGGTAATTCAAAGTCATCAAACAACTGCAAGAACTGTTGGAAACCAAGTAATAAATCAACCCTGGGTCCATTTACAGGTGTGGAAATTTAGGTCTAGAGAGGCTGACTAGATTCATACAGTGGTTTCTCCTGATGTTGGATTTAGGGTCCTTTCTTACTGAGGAAAACTAATGAACTCTCTTGCCGGCAATAGATATGTCAAGGAATATTTCAGTACTAGAGTGTTTGCCTGGCACATGTAAGGTCCTGGGTTCAATCCCCAGGACTGGAAAAAGAGAGAGTGAGAGACAGAGACAGAGACACAGAGAGAAACCAGCCAGGGGGTCAGGGATTTAGCTCAGTGGCATAAGTGCCTGCCTGGCAAGCACAAGGTCATGAATTCAATCCCTGGTATGAAAAAGAAAGAAAGAAACCAACCAGGTGCTCTGCCTCTGAGCTACATGCCTGCCAGGAGCCATTTCTATATATGAATTCTGTTAGGATAAACTTTTTTGGATTACATTTCTTTTTTGTTTTTGGTTACTTTTTTGTGTGTGATACTTTTTTTTTTTTTGGTCGTCTTTTTGAGACAGGGTCTCACTATGCAGTTCAAGCTGACCTGGGGCTCACAGTGACCCCTTGCCTCAGCCTCCTGAATGCAGGATTAAAGGCACTCACCACCATGCCGGGCCAGGACTACATAGTGAGACTCTGTCTCAACAAAAAAAAAAACAAAAAAAAATTCATGGAAAATTTGAAAGATATACCATCTCTAAGAAAACCTGGATGATTCTCATGTCCAATTAGGAAGGGCATAAAAATACTAAATGTTTCAGAATATAAAAATAATATAGGGCCAGGGATTTAGCTCAGCAGCATAAGCACCTGCCTGGCAAGCATGAGGTTGTGAGTTCAATTCTTGCCCCCCCAAATAATAATCTAGTCCCACTACAAAAATGTAATGTTTAGAAAAGAAAATAGTACTAATATTAAAATATAAAACAACTCTCTATTCAGATTTTACAGCTAGGAACATTTTAAAAATACAAATAAAATAAAATGTTTACTTTTCATCTAGGAAAAGCCACAGGTGATCCCATGGTTTCCATGGAAATCAGAGTGTTGCTATATAGAGAAAAAAAATAATACACATGTATGCACATTAGAGTCGCCCGCATCTCTCATCTCATGCAAATCACATGTGACTTGATGCCCTGGAATGTATCACTTTACACCTCTGGAAGCTCTGAAAATTATGTAATCTCACCACAGCTCAGTTTCGTTGCCTAAGAAATGAGACTCATAATGACTGAGTTATTGCAAAAATTAAGTATGAAAAATGTCTGGGGCCGGGGATTTAGCTCAGTGGCATAAGTTAGCATAGCGTGTGCCGTGAGTTTGATCCCTGGTACCAAAAAAAAAAAAAAAAAGAAAAATGCCCGGTAGAAGTGTCCATTAAAGATGACCAATAAAAAAATCTATCAAATGGAAAAAAATTTTAGGGGGGGCATACTGAGAACCAACCCCAGGCCTTCGCACTGAGTTACGTCTCCAGCCCCTTTTCATTTTTTGTTTTGAGACAGGGTGTCACTAAGTCGCTGCGTTGCCTTAAACTTGTGATCCTCCTGCTTTAGCACTCGGGATTGCAGCTGTGTACGTGGCATGCCTGGCTTTCTAATGGACAAATTCTTAAAGCACATCAGAAGCATTAGCAAAATAAGAGAATGAGCAGAGCTGGCAACTTCATGATGTGCTGATTTCATGGAACTATGGGCTGCTGCTCAGGAAAAAGTGGAAAAATTGAGTTCTCACGATTTCTCTTTTTTAGAACCACTTAAAAACAATTATGGTTTGTCTTCTTCCTCCCTCGCTCCCGTCAGTCATCTTCTTCCATAAACTGAGTTCCCAATTACACAAATGCTGTCCTAGGTTGAGGACATGTCCCTAGAGAAAATCTCCTAATGGGCCCATGATTACGGGAAAAGCTGGCGGCTGGTGCACTTCAGATGAGGTGAGAGAAGGGTATTCACTGATCCTATTTATCCAAGCAATCCATTTTTACCTGATATCAAATTCCCCACAGTGCTCATTTTTATAGATAGATAGATTTATTTATTTATTTATTTATTTATTTATTTATTTATTTATATATTGTCTTTTTGAGACCGGGTCTCACTATGCAGTTCAGGCTGGCCTTTAGCTCACTTTGTAGCCCAGGCTGGTCTTGAACTTGCAACGATCCTCCTGCCTCAGTGCCCCATGCTGGCATTATAGGCCTGTGCCACCATGCCTATTATTTTAAATTTTAAAACTTTCTTTTTTTTCCCCCTTTCCTTTTTTTTTCGAGACAGGATTTTATTATGCAGACCAGGCTAGCCTCAAACTCACAGTCCTCCTGTCTCAGCCTTCTCAGTGTTGGGTTAAAAGTCTCTCTCTCCCTCTGTCCCTCTGTCCCTCTGTCCCTCTGTCCCTCTCTCCTTCTTTCTCTCTCTATGTGTGTGTACTGGAGATTAAACCTAGGACCTACACACTGAACTACATTCCCAGATCCTTTAAAAATGTTTTATTTTATGGCAAGATCTTGCTAAATTGTCCAGGCTGGGCTTGAACTTGCAATCTTTCTGTCTCAGAGTCCCAGAGTGCTGGAGTCATAGGCATGAACCACCATGCCTGGCATGAAAGCTTCCTAGACCCAGGGCTGGGGATTTAGCTCAGTGGCATAAGCACCTGCCTGGCAAGTACAAGATCGCGAGTTCAATCCTCGGTACCCAAAAAAAAAAAGAAAAGAAAAGAAAACAGACCCAGGGTGAAACGGCTTTAGCTACCTTCTCATCACTGAGATACAATTCCTGACCAACACCCACAATTTAAAGGAGAAGAGCTTTATTTTGACTCAAGTTTCAGTCTATGGCCAGTCAGTTCCCCAGAAGAAACTGCGGCAGAGGGACACGCTGAAGGAGAGCTGTCCCCGGCTCGGCTGAAACCCTCGGGGCCATGCCCCCAGTGACTCTCCTCTGCACAAGACTCCTCTTAATAGCAATTCAGCTGTGTGGCCCCTGGGATTCAGTCACCTTCCAAAGCCCCACCTGTAAACCGGAGGCTTTGTGGGGATATGAACCATAACATACCCTTAGACTAAAAAAGATGCTAGACCAAAATACCCTTCCAGCAGCCCTGGATTGTTAAAATTATATTTGTTATATTTGAAATAGAGGCGCATGGCGATCAGAGCAGAACAGAGCTGCTGGGTATGGGAAGTGAGGGATGGCTGTGAATCTCTAGAAGGAGGGTTGGTAAGTGCCATCAAATCATCCCTGCCATTTTTAGTTCTAAGCTTTAATTTTCTTATGGGTAAAAATGTAACTTAGGGTCTCTAACTCAGCGTTGTTGTGAGGATAAAGGAAATTGGCTTACAGCGCTCAAGTTTTGTGCAAATACTAGTGTTCCTGACTTTGCTACTTACTAGCTGAGTGAATCTGTGAAAGTGAATTAACCTCTCTGTGTCTATTTTCTCATACTCAACGTGGTCTGATAAGGCAGCGTGTGGTGGTGCACACCTGTAATCCCAGCACTTGGGAGGCTGAGCCAAAAGGATCTCTGCCAGTGTGGGTCCAGTTTGGGTTACAGAGTGAGGCCTTGTCTCAAAAAGCAAATAAATACACACGCATTTGTCTGCCCTCTCGGTAAGTGGCCCAGGCCTGAGCTGGGAGGAGAACCAGCAGCTCCAGAGCTCCAACCACTGAAGCACTCAAGGCACAGCACAGAAAGGCAATTTGCCTGCCCTCTCCGTAAGTGCCCCTAGCATGAGGCAGAAGAATCACTCAGTAGCTCCCAGGAGCCTACTGGCCGAGAATCAAACTCCCTCCCTCCCCCGTTAGCAAGTGAAAGCCAGAGATCTAAACATCTCTTGAGAGGTTGACCATATGCAGTATAGTAAATAGGGGGGATTTCCTTCTACCATCTCTTTGAAGGCAAATATCACTGTATTGCTTTGTTCTGATTAATGGTGTTGCTCTATTCAATATTCTGTTTTGATAAGTTCTAGAATGTCCTGTATTTCCTTTGATTTGGCTATACCTGTTTGAAAGAACAACTGTTGTGAAGATAATGGGATATACTATGGTACCTATTACTTTTATGCCAGTAACCTGTTGAGGGTTTGTGTACCAATTTCACTGCACTGTCTCAGTTGGCTTTGTTCCGGCTTGTTCTGTTGTATTTTGCTACCTTCAAAATAATAAAAAAGTAAAATAAATAAATAATAAAAAAGCAAATAACAACAAAACAGATCAGTAAGGTACTGAGCAAGCTGAAACACAATATAACTAAACAGATAATGGACTTGAAAAGCAAAAGGAGGAAAAGAAGGATATAACTGCATGTATGTTTAAGTGTGTAAGATTGATAAACATGTTGCTAAGTTTTTGTTGGATCGTTGAACAGAACAGTTTGCAGCCTCACTGTTTGAATGTCCACCTTGTATGCTTTAATTTTGTAATTGAACAACTATGTCTAGAAGATCGCCGGGGATTTAGCTCAGTGGCATAAGCGCCTGCCTGGCAGGCGCGAGGTTGTGAGTTCGATCACCGGAACCAAAAAAAAAAAGTAGGATGCAACAACTATATCTAGAAGATAATATGTAATTTATTAACTAGTGATTTCTTACTGTTTTTTTTCTTTGAAATCTATATTGTTTCTTCCCTTTTTTCTGTTTTGCTTTTTTTTCTCTTTAAATTAAAAAAAAAAAAACAAATACACACACACACTCACACTCATATGAACTCTCCCGACCCAACATGGCCTAGTAATGGTGGCATCTCTCTTCCAGGGCTGTGGTGATGAGTTTAGGCCTTGTGCTTGGTTATGCCTCTACAGTGATCAGTAGTAGAGTTTGATGCCACCACCTTGACTCAAACTAAGGAGCCAGTATTTGTACTCATTTTTGCTTTTGTACCATTGGTGCAAATGTTCCGATAGGAAGGAAGGTAAATAACACCCTGCTGTCACTCTGAAAATTCTTTTGAACTAGCAGACTCTCTTAAGGGTTTTAAACACCATACTTTAAGAACCACTGATCTACCAGGTATGATGGCTCATACCTGTAATCCCAGCACACAAGAGGTTGAGGCAGGAGGATCCAGAGTTCAAGGCCAGCCTGGTCCACACAGTAGGCGACGGAGCTAGACTGTGTCTCAAAAAAAAAAAAAAAAGAAAAAATACTGTAGAATGTGTCTCCATTTAGGTTTCATGAGGGCTTATGTTTCCTCGCAAATGAATTTCATTTTTGCATTTTGGGGCAAGACTACAGCGAAGTACTAAGAGGTGTGTGATCTCACCGTCTCCTGCTCATGTTGAGGTTAACAGAACCCCTTGCATTTTCTTTATTCTAGGCTAGAATTAGTCATTTCTCCAAGGAGCCCTGGTTTCTTTTATTGGAGAAACCAGTATCTGTAGAATCGGTTCTGGCTGCACATTAGTCATCAGGGAACTCTTAAAGTTTTGTTTGTCTTGTTTTGTTGGTGGTGCTGGAAATTCATCTCAGGGCCTGGTACACAGTAGGCAAGTGCTCTACCACCGAGCCACATTCCCAGCCTAGGAACTCTTAAAACCACAGAGAGGTGGCAGAGTTAGTAATCTCTGGAGAGTTCTGGAATATAGAGCCACTTATCTTGGCTTACCTGGGACCTTCTTGGTACTGAAAGTCCTCTGTCCCAGGAAATCATCACAGTTTTGGGTAAATCGGGTTGTCATCTTACCTTGATAGGGGAAGAGAGAACTTTCTAGTTTGGAAATGTTCAACAGCATTATCTGAGCGATGGTTATCTGGGCGTGTGAACAAAAAATCATCAAGCCATCTACTTGAATTTTGTGCACTGCACATGCTCTACTAAATGTATATTGTGCATTAAAAAGTACCCAAGTCCACATGTGTTCCGGATGGATTAAAACAACACCTATGGTGGAGCAGCTGAGGCGTGGGTATTATGGAAAACTCTTCTCTTCTCCAGCGGCTTCTCATGCTCAGCCAGGTTTGGGAGTGGACACGTTCAAATTTCCAGGGATCTTGTTAAACTGAGGATTCAGCAGGGCTGGGCCCGAGGTTCTGCTTTTCTCATGGTTCCCGGGGCTGCTACTGGGCCATGCCCCACACAGCAAGGCCAGGCCTGCCGTAGGTTCACCTCTGGGGCTCAAAGGGGGCTGATCTTCTGAAACTTCTTGGTGCTGTAAGTGAGAAAGGATGAAAGTGGGGCAGTAGGGGTCCTAGGGTACTGGCTGTGGGGAGGTAGCATTCAAGGAAGATTTAGGGTGATGTTAGGAAAAAAACCAACCAACCAACCAGAAGTGGGCTCATGAGCAATCACGTTAATGACAAGTTGACCCCACTCTCTGACGTGCCAGGCTGACCTGAACCTTGGATGTCCTTCTTAGCTGCTCAGGAGCGAGGACCCCAGTGTAGGTCAGCTTGCTAATCTTGTCACCCTGGAGTCCGTATGTCCATGGCAGCCTTGTGTGGTGTCCAGAGGCCCTGCTTCTCTGCCCACAGCCACCGTGGAGACTGATACAAAGCTGCCGGCTGGTTCAGCTACCCAGATGGGAGGCTGGCAGAGGGATCCCTGGCTCGACAGAGATTAATGACTCCATTATCTTCCCAGGCAATCGTCCTTTGCAGCCCCAGCTGGGAATGTAGATAGAAGGTGTAAATAAAGTCCCTGTTATGAATGAGCACATTTTTCATCATCTCCAAATGGGATTTTGCTCCCAGAGCCCCTTGGTTCAAATACAAACCTGAAGCATTGCATCCTCTTTTATTTATTTTTTGTCTTTTTGAGACAGGTTCTTGCTATATAGGTTAGACTGGCCTTGGGCTCACTTTCTAGCCCAGGCTGGTCTTGAACTTGCAATGATCCTCTTGCCTCAGCCTCCTGACTGCTGGGATTACAGGAGTGCTCCATCACGCTCAGCAGCATTGCATCCTCTTTTAAGCTAAGAAAGAGCTGGATGTGTGGTGTGCATCTGTCATCTCAGCTACCAGGGAGGATGACATAGAGGATGGCATGCTCAGGGCCAGCCTTGACAATTTAGTGAGATCGTGTCTCAAAAAAATTAAAGGAGGTGGGCTAAAGCTCCATGGTGGAGCACTTGCTTAGCCTGCACAAGGACCTGGGTTTAATCCCTGGTACCAAGAGCAAAAACAAAACCCAGAAAGGGACATTCTCTTTCCAAGACACTCCCAGCTCTGACTTCCTGGCAGCCTTTCCCCGTGCCAGCTCCTGCAGAGTTCTGTTTAGCCAATACACAGAAAGCCTTGAAGATACAATGATCTTTTTACCCACCATGGCTCAGGGTCCATCTCATTTTTTCTCCTGGCTTCTAGAACATTGGACATGAGGCTCTGGATGCTCTTGACATCCCTGCGTGCTCCTTTGTACAGCAGAGACATTGGCATTTAGGGAAGGGTGGGCCAAGTTTTGCTGCTGTCTCTGGGGTGCTCCCATTACTCAGATCCCCTTCCTTGGGAAGAAAAAGATGCCCAACCAGCCCCTGGCTGCACCAGCCATCATGGTTGAAGCACCGGGCATATGAATGAAAAAGTCATTTCTGACACGCTGTCAAGCTTTGCCACACCTTCGGCTGTAGCTACTTGCCGACTGCAGTCGTGTGAAAGACCCCAAGCAAGGACCACCCAGCTGACCCTTGTCAACTCTGGAGCATGAGAGATATTAATAAGTTCCTGTGTTAGGCCCAGGGTGGCTCCTTACCCAGCAGTAGACCCAGAGGCAGAAGTGAGCAGGCAAAGAGACTGACCAGCCTGCCCCCTACCCAGAGCCCAGCACCACTCAGCCCAGAGGTCTCCACCTCAGCCAGACAACCAGCCACACTCGGATGGGATGGGAGAACAAATTTCTCTTTGTACCTTGAGAGGTGGCATCTGCCAAGTACTCCATACCCACCAAGGCCTTCGAAAGGACAGCAAGGCAGGTTTTCTGGGAACTGGGTAACCGGTCACTTTGGATGCTTTAATCCTGGCAAAGGGGAGAGAAATCAGGTAAAGATACCTGGGAACTTTACAGGAAGCCTCTGGTCCTCGTCACAGGGACACACTATGGCTAGGAGGGCTGTCTGCCTTTCTTTGACCCACTTAGGTCATTGGGACCACCTCTCCCTGCTGTAAATATTTTTAAATCTGTCATTGTGGATAACTTAACAAAAATTACACACTAATATGACACAAGTACACACACATATCAGCAATCCCTCCCTTTCCACTCCCAGAGGCCAGGATTTAACATTTTCCACATTTATTTGAATAAGAAGTGCAAAGCATGTGACAAAAATGTCAACAAGCCCCAAAAGGTCAAGAGATAAAAGCAATTCCCCCCCTTCCTTCCCCACCTCACAGCTGTCCTCCCCAAAGGCAACCACTGGTACCAATTTGTTACATCCCCTTCCAGAGATAGGCTCTGTGCATAGTTCAGCATATAATACCAACAGTCATAAAAAGGAAACAAATGGTAACATGTTACAAACATTGCTCTTGTTTAGTCACAGAACAATGTATCTCAGGGGTCTCCATCAGCAGCTGACTGACTGCTTTCTCCTGGGGAGGGACCCCCACTCACTTCATCAGCCCCTATTAAAGGACATCAAGCTTGATGCAACAGTGAAGCAGACAATAATCTCAGACTCACATTTTCTCGCACACCCATCCCTCGATCTGTAAAGATTTCTGAGTCAAATGCACAGCTTTTGTAGTTTTGATAGGAGCTGACACAGTGTGCTTCAAAGAGTCCACACTGACGCAATTGTTGGGCAACTCCGTGCTCAAGTGCCGGTTTTGCTGTAGCCTTCTCAGTTCTGTTCAAATGCAAGTCAGCCCTTTTGGTATTAAATCCTGTCCTCCGTATCTCTGCATTTTATACTTGAAATGTTTTACTAAGGAAACTGTATATCTTGGGTTGGGGATTTAGCTCAGCAGCATAAGCGCCTGCCTTGCAAGCGAGCAGTCATGAGTTCGATCCCCAGAAAGAAAAGAAAAAGAAATTGTATATTTTTGTATGCTTAGTTGTCATGGCAACCACTTCTGGCCTTTTTGTAGCTATTTCTTAGAGCTTCAGATTGGGCTCATGTAGTCATTCATTGAGTCATCAGATTTAGCTATTATTTGTTGATTTTTGCTTCAAAACATGAAGATTTAGCTCACAGCATTAATCTTATGCCTCTTCTATTTTCTTTTTCTTTTTGCTTATGAAAAATATTATGGGCTTTCCATTTGTGACAGTGATACCTTTTTTCTTTTCTTTTAAAAACAGTTTTTTTCTGAGTGTGGTGGTGCATGTCTGTAATCCCAGCACTTGGGAAGCTGAACCAGGAGGATCCCTACAAGTTTGAGGCCAGCCTGGGCTACATAGTAAGTTCAAGGTCAACCTGAACTACATGGTGGAATCTTGCCTCAAAAAACAAGAAACAAATAAAAATAACAACAACAATAAAAGCAGCTTTAATGTCACAACCAGAATTGAGCAGAAGGAGTGGAAAGTCCCCATATATCACCTGCCCCGAGCTCCCACGAACAATCTCCTCACTAAAGTGAATGAACCTACACTGACCCATGGTGATCACTGAGTCCATAGTTTGGTCTTGGTGTTGCACATTGTGTGGGATTTGACAGCGTACAATGGCAGGTTTTTTTTTTTTCTCCTTTTTTGGCACAGGAATTTGAGCCCAGGGTCTTCACACTGAACTACATTCCCAGCCCCTTAGTCCCTTTCTGAGGCAGAGTCTCATTAAGTGGCTAAATTGCCCAGGCTGGACTCAAACTTTGAGTCCTCCTGCCTTGGCTTTGCATAGTGTTTGGGATTGCAGGCCTGTACCAGCAGGCCCGATAGGGCTCTACCATTATGGTATCACACAGAAGAGCTTCTCTGTCCTGAAAATCCTCTCAGCTTCACCTGTTTATCTCCCCTTCCCAACACCTGGCAAACACATCTTTTTAGTATTGCTTTGGTTTTGCTTTTCTCAAGAATGTTATTCAGTGGCAATCACGTCAATTTGGATTCTTATGCTTAGTAACATACACTGCGTTTCCTCCATGTGTTTCCACGGTTTGAGAGCTCACTTCTTTTTAGTGCTGAATAATGTCCCATGGCTTGGATGTACCGCCGTGTATTTATTCATTCCCTGACTGAAGAAAAACCTTGATTGCGCCCACAGTTTGGCAATCATGAAAAGAGCAGCTATAAACCTCTGCATGCAAGAGTGGGTGGAGAGGCAGGGTTTGCCGCGTAAGTGATCAGCGGTGGAGGGGCGAGGCCTCCCCCTCTGGTCTCTAGGCCCTTGCTTGGGTGGTGAATGGGAATTTAGGAAGCAGAGGGGGAAGAAGTAATTTGGGGTATGGTGGCTCCCTAAATCACAGAGGGCTGTTTGGTTGTTTTTTGGTTCTGGGAATCGAACTCCTGACCTTGCTCTTGCCAGGCAGGCTCTGGGTCACTGAGCTACATCCCTGGCCCACAGAGGGTTGTCTTGGAAGCCCTTTTGCCTGCTTTCCTGGGTGAGCATGGTGGTAGTGTTGCAGGGGGTGAGAGCAGAAATCCCTTCCTCACCTGGACTGGGGCCCAGGAGGGGACCTGGCAGCTCCCTCGGGATCTGCTCTGCAGAGTCACAGGGTGCTGCTAACTGCAGCCCCCAGAGGTTTCCTTTCCATTAGAGTTGGGGCTGCTGGGCCCTGGAGGCTCAGGCTTTGTCTGTCCCTTTGGGACCTGTGGGGCTAAACCAAGGTCATGTGAACAGACCCCAGGGAAAAGTTCATTTTCTACTTCCCAGGGACGAGGCAGGAGGGGGTGCGGGGACCAACTAGGAGACAAGAGATGGCATGCTTTTTCATGATTCATGCTTGTAGACTGATTTAAGTAATTGACTGGTAGAGGGAGATGTCAAGGGTGACTTAAAAAAACCAAATGAACTTAACCTTTACTGAGTACTTATTAAGTTCCAGAAAGGTACTACTTTAAGTGCTTTAAGGTAAATTGCTGAGCCCAGTGTGGTGGCTCATGCCTGTAATCCCAGCACTTGAGAGGCTGAGGCAGGAGGATCGTTGTGAGTTTGAGACCAGCCTGGGCTACACAGTGAGTTCAAAGCCAGCCTGAACTGCATAGTGAGACACCTGTCTCAAAAAAAAAAAAAAAAGTAAATTTCCTTCTTTAAGTTTTATAATAACTCCATGGAATAGACAGTGTTATCACACCCAACTTATTTCATTGTTTTTCTGGGTCAGGGTCTTTCTATGTAGTCCAGGCTGGCCTCAAACTCATGGAAATCCTCTTACCTCAGTCTCCTGAGAGCTGGGATTACAGGTGTGCACCACCCTGGCTGAATGACCTGCTTTGGGTTGTACAGTTTGCACAGCTACTTGAACCCCAGCCCTCAGGCATCAGGACTCAGTATGTATGGGAGAGAATCAGGTGTGGTAGGAGGGAGGAGGCTTGAGCCCCCAGGTGAAAAAGGAACACTTGACATCTGCCACATTTAGCTGGATTACAGTTGGTGGTCACATGCTCTGTGCCCGCTTCCACTAAGAGCTGCAAACAAGGGTGAGGTTCTGGTACTCCACAAGCTTACAACCTTTTCGTAGGGAGTAAGGTAGTTGTGAAATAAAGAAACATTTTTCGTCTGAGCAGGATAGAGCTTGAAAATGACTGGCAAGGATAGGTAGGGGCATGGAGAGGCCACAGAGACTGGCGCAGCCCGGAATGCACAGCAGGCCATTGCTCAAGCTCTTCCATGCGTTTTACACCCTTGAATGCTCACCTCAGGCAGACACAGTGGTGCTGTGCTCAGGGGAGCTGGGGGTAAACAGGAGGAGGGGTGGAGAGAAAAGAGCACAGACGAATTTTGGGAAAATCTAAATTTTTTGGCAATAGTCTTGGACTTAACCTCTAGTCTACCATAAAAAAAAAAAAAAAGACCTCTTGTGAACGCCGCATTGGATGGGCACCACCACGAGGGAAAGGCTGACGGGTTGGAAGTGTATCTAGAAAAGTCAGCTGGGCAGAGGAGGAGGAGGGTGGACGTCTGCCCAGAAGTTCAGGGAAGGGTGTGGTTGGGCCCATCGCGGAGGGGAGACGACAGCAAGATTGTAAGGGGTCTGGGGGAAGTTCAGTCTGCTGGCATGATGTTGCCTGGGGCTCCAGGTCCCCTGGTTCCCCTTAACACGGCCCTCACCCTGTTCTCCATGACACTGAAAGCAGACATTTCTTTGCATTTACTTAGAGAAGTGGGCCCTGCTTGGTTTCAAGAAACACTGCCATCTGGTGGTGTATTATTGCCATGTCAACTTGTGGTTTCACTTCCTTTGTTAATAAGGCAAGATTTGCTGTAGAGAATTCACCCATTCATCACTTACTGAGCCTTTGTGTGCCAGGCAAGGTGCTGGGTGATGGGAGCAGGACAGACGGGACTCTGCCCATGGGGAGCTGACGGCCTAGTGGAGGAGCCTGGGGTGGTATGGATAATCACACATGGTGTTACAGTTTTCTGGAGCAATAAAGAAACAGAATATAAGAAAAGGTAAAAGTGGGCTTTTTATTTAAAGGACGTGGAGAGGAGTCCACAACCAGCAAGGGTTTGGCTTTTCCTCTGCCTGGATATGGGGGCGTGGGGTATATGTGACCTTTGACTGGATGTGGTGCTTGGGGCGGCATTGATTACATGCGAGGGAGGAGCTGATTGGAATTTTCTTTGTATGCACTGGGAAAGGAAGGAGGAAGCTGTAATGGGGAAGAAAGAGAAAGTGGCCGGCAGGGTGAGCATCCCTGATTTGGCCTTCCGCCATGTTGAACTACCTCCACAGTGTCCTGTAATTTATTCTAGGGCGAACTCTTTCATTCTCATCTTCTTATTGTTAGGAAAAGGGTGAAGACTCTCTCTCACTACTTCCTGCTGAACAGGAGCATCATGTTGGGGGTCAGGAGGGTTGATGGGATGACAGTTGATGCCCATGTAGAAGCGGGTACCAGGTGTTTTAGCCAGGACAACTTCATCATTGGTGAATGTTCACATTCTAGATTGGAGTAATAAAAAGACAAGGTGCTATGAGGAGGCAGGCCACTATCATATTGAAAGGAAAGCTGCCCTTGATTTAAATGTGTCATTCCATCAGGACCTTGGTGAGGAAGAATCTGAAAAATAAGTGTGGAGTTGGGAGGGTTGAGTTACAAGAGGTAATGATTCCCTCATCTGAAAGGGTAAAAGCATAGGTAGGACCTGTCTTCTGTCTGGGGTTGAGCTGGAGAGAATGGGAAGATAAATGTAAGACCTGATAGTTGAATCATGTCTGGGAAATTATAGACTAGGGGTGGGAAGGGCTGTGGCTGCATCACTATAAGTCAGAGGAGACCCTAAACCCAGTGTGCGGGGGTCCCATGTAAGGGGTTAGGAACCAAATAGGATGACAAAACATGACCTGGCCTGAAAATTGTGCCTGTGGGACCTTGGTGAGATGGAGATGGGAGATAGGAGATGAAATGACCACTCAGGGGAGTTAGAGTTAGGAGGGCACCGCCTAGCTGGAGTGATGTGGAACCAGGCTGGCAGTCCAGCAACCTTGCCACTGTTGGAGTTCCAAGGAAGACCAGGTAGGGGCCACTCCATTTTGGTTGTAGTCCTGTTGAGAGATCTGAGAAATAAAGGCTGGACCATCACCTGACTGGATACTCTGAAGTAGACCAAACCTTGGAATGATTGATTGTAATGGGACTTTAGAAACTATATCAGCAGTCTTCCTGATTGTGGGAAAGGCTTCTATCCACCCTGAAAAAGTGCAGACAAAGGTAAGGAGATATTTGAAAGTTTTGTGGTGGGGCATGTGTATAAAATCTACCTGCCAGTCCTAACCAGAGGGGTGTCTGTGAAACTGATGAGTAGGAAAGGAAGGGCATGATTTGAGTCCCTGAGGAGAGGTTCTAACATAGATGTGACAGGGGCAAGTACATTGTTGAGACCTGAGGGTGTCTGGGTCAATCTGCTAAACACAAAGGAATCCTGGCAATCAGGGTGTGGGGGATGGTAAAAAAGGCATCTTTAAGGCTTGGGACCATGAAGTGAGTGGTGGAGGGAGGAATATGCTAGAACGTAGTACAAGGGTTTGGCACCACTGAGTGAACTGGGGTAACAGCGTTATTGATTACCCTAAAGTCTTGTACTAGATGATAGGACCTATTAGGCTTGAGTATCACGAGAATGAGAGTATTGTAGGGTGAATGGGTAGGTTTAAGAAAACCATTGTCTAAAAGACACTTGATTATAGGTTTAAGTCCCAGTAAATGTTTGGGAGCTATGGGGTATTGAGGAACATAAGAAAAAATTAAAGGATCCCTGAGACGAACTAAAACAGGTATGGCATGGGTAGCGGGGGTAGGGTTGGAGCTACCCAAACTATGGGATCAACCAGGGAAGAAGGGAGGGGAGGGCATGGCTCTGTGGCACACTGGGAGGGCGTCTGGAGGACGAGAGCTGTGGGGAGGGAGAAGGTAAAGGAGAAGTTAAGCTTTTGAAGAAGAGCCCTACCTAAAAGGGGTGTGGGACATGTTGGAATTATTAGAAAGCTATGGTAAAGAAGAGAGTTTGGAACCTGCATGGAATAGGCCCTGTCTGCAGAGGCTGTGTAGCTTGGTTGTCAACACCCACTACAGAGACTGATGATTTAGTATAATGGCCTGAAATCTCGGAAGAATACCATTTTACCTCAGAGGTTTTACCTCGGGGCTGTGGGCCCTGAGCCCCATGAGTCTTCAGCAGCAAGACCAAGTAGATCAGCCAGAGATGAATGCAGTGGTGATGAGATCTCCTGTGAGGATAGGAAGTTAGAGAATGGCTTACTCGTTCTCTGGTGCCTAGGACAGTCACTCTTTCAGTGGCCCTTGAGATTGCGGAAGGGCATTCTCTTGCCCAGTGACCTTTATGTTTCACTTTATGGTCTGGGAGGGGCTCAGGCAGCTCTACCTTGCCTCAGTTTACCTATCTTAGAGCTCCAAGTATCACTGCTAAAAGATCAGATTGTTATTTTTTTCCTTTTGATTTTTATGTCTGTTGTTGAAAACATGAAAAGCCATATTTAGGTCTCCCTGTGGGTTTTGAGGGCCAAGTTTAGCCTTTTGTCTTGGGATCTGGCCCACAGCAGGAGGTATCTGTCTCCTTAATGGTCACAAGACATCTGGTCCTCTGTCCTGGCTCCTTTGAAGCCCTAGCCCTGTCTGACTGCCTATAATATTTTTAACTGTCTTAGCTGCCGGTAGCATTTTGCCTCTGAAGAAGTAACCCAAACTGCCACGAGAGGTAATGGGCGATGACCGATCTGGCTTTTTGAGGCTGAAGGGGGTTGAAGTTGTCGAATGGTAGTCAGGGATACTCTGTAGAGATTTTAACTAGTGGCCCTTAGTAGATAACAGGCATCTTCATCTTGGGTAGGTGTACAGCTTTAAGTCTAGAGGCAACAAAGACAAAGAGTCAATTAAGTATGCAGGAGCCAAATAATAGAATCAACAGGATATTTATGAGTATAATTTTAGTAATGGCTTCCCATAAGGAGGATAAGGATAAGATCCAGGGAATTTTAGAAACTGAAATGTCATTTATTTGTCATACACACATTTAGGTTTTACAATTGTATAAGTACCTCTTGTGCCGTTAGAATGTCTAATGTCGTTTGATTTTGGAGGATGGCCTGTTTTATTAATTTTACTTTTTTTTATTTAGGAGAGAGATCAGCTATGGTGTCATTTAAGGCCAGTTGAGTATAGTTTGAGCACTGAAGAAATTTATGACATTGTTTGGACTGCTAAATATTTAAGCATCTCTAACTACAATGTATGTATTACATAAAGTTTTGTTTAAAAAATTATCATTTGACTGGTGACCTTATGTTGGTTTGACTTGGATCTCCTGGCTGGAGCACAAGAAATAAGCAGATGTCTGTATCTGAAAGAAAATACTTATCATCATAAACAATCCCAATTTTATATTTGAAGGTGTGCATATACCATAAGATCAGCAACAATGAATTGTCTTAGTCATATGAACTTTAGCTGGGGTGTCTCCCATAAGGCTATAGAAATTATTGGGTCCTCTGAGTAATGAATAAGAGCTGGTTAGTTACCAGGTGGCCACTTTCTTACTTATCAATTTAAGTCTTGTCCAATCTCTCCTCACCCCAAGGGATTTTGTTTAACCAGTTTTAACATCATTTTGATCAGCTGGCAACCTAGGTAGAAGCATAGTTTTTGAATCTATAACCCAAATAAACCTTGATTAAATAGTCTGAAAATGCAAAAGAAAAAGAATAAAAAGATTGTTGAGCTCAAAACGGAACAGCTGTCTACAGAGCGGACAAATGGACAAACATGGACAGATGATCCATACAATATAAACAGACTGGACAAACAGACAACAGATATATAGACTGACAAACATCTTACAAAATCAGAGTACACTCAAAAATATTCGGCCAATTTGAACTATAATAAATAGTGTGAACCTTTTTGTACATTAATTAATAGAGATCTCTTGAAATCAGAGTAGCAGAAAAGGAACCTAATTTATGGTTACTCTGAGATATGTTGGTGAGGGCAAAAAGGGCATGAATATGAACTAGTCCTTTGGGACCAGCCTGTTCCCAAAGGGGGAATAGGAACTGAGGCTGAGAAGGCTGTAGAGTGGGAGGCAGAGATGGCCATCAACCTGCCAACTGCCCAGCAGGCATCTGTGGCAAATTACTGGGTGGTTGACCACAAAATGGCCACTTGTCACCATGTGACAGGGAAACACAAGATGGTGACTAGTTACCATGAGACCCACAGCAAGATGGCTGCTGCCGGTGACATGGTGAAGGAGCACAAGATGGTGACTGGTCATCATGTGACCTGCAACAAGATGGTTGCTGCTGATCCCATGATGAGGGACCTCAAGATGGCGGCCATTTACCCTGTGACCTGTTACAAGATGGCGGCACACTATCACATGGTGGAGAACTGCAAGATGGTAGCTGTCCTCCATGAGAGCTGCAGCAAGATGGCTGCTGAAGACCATGTGGTATGGGATTGCAAGATGGTGGTCAAATACCATGTGGCCTGCTAGGCAGCCGAAATGTGTGAGACCAGGTATGGTGAGCCAGCAGGGAAAATGGTGACACAGGAGTAGGAGACAAGAAGAGCTGTCTCTTCTTGGAATAGATGGCTCAGGTAGAAGGGATCAAGAAATCTGAGACTGGGGAGAGAAAGGAAGGAAAGGATTAGAGGCCACTGCGGGTGAGGAAGGGGGAGAGGATGATGCAGGGGGCACAGAAACCTCTGGTTGAGAAAGCTTTGGGGTTTGGTCTTGGAGATATGGGGGAGGAGCCATAAAGACAGGAGATGTATTATCTAAGGGGTCTGGTGGGGAGGAGGGAGAGTTCCTGGTGGAGCAGAGTGGGCCAGAAATATTTGGGCCATTATACAAGACAGAATGAGAGAAGGACAGGTCCTTTAAATATAAAGGCCTAACCCCCTCCCCAAGGAATGTGACAGTTGTCCTGGATCACACCTATCAAAAGAAGTCATCACCTGTTTTGAAAGTGTGACACGGAAGATCCCAACACCAACTCTCATCGGCCATCACTGAGAGTGTGGGGCAGGGTACCAGAGAGCAAGAGGGTAACAGTTTTGCCTTGGGAGGTCCTGCCCAAGGAACGTGAAAACTGCTATCTTTGTCCAGGGACGGCAATGGATAGGTTTTCTGAGGCAAGCTTGTGAATTTTAGGAACAGAAACAGAAAACCCCAGATGGCAGCTCACCTGTGATGAGTGAGGAGGGTCGGTGTTGCATGTGGGTTGGTGGCCACAAATAAACAGGTCCCGAAGGAAGGAAAGGCGATGTGTAGGCAGTGGAGCTTGAACTAGGAGTGACTCCTAGGAGCTAGCACTCTGCCATCTGAGTCCCAAGGCACCAAAATGTTAGAGTTTTCTGGTGCAAGAAAGGTGCAGAATATAAGAAAAAGTAGCAGTGGGCTTTTTATTTATAGGATGTGGAGAGGAGCCCACAACCAGTAAGGGTTTGGCTTTCTCCTCTGACCAGATATGGGGGTGTGAGGTATATGTGACCTTTGACTGGGTGGGGTGGGCACTGATGATGCACGAGGAGCTGATTGGAATTTTCTTTGAAAGCTCTGGGAGAAGAAGGAGGAAGTTGTAATGGGGGAAGAAGGAGGAAGTGGCTGTCGGTAAGCATACCCGATTTGGCCTTCCACCATGCTGAACTACTGCCATAACGTCCTGTAATTTATTCTAAGGCAAAGCTCTTTCACATAGGACCGTCATGTGTGCACATGCTTTGTGACATAGGTACCGTTAAGTGCAGTGTGACATCCACCTATTTTTCTGCAAATTGTCTCACCTGCCTGGTGGGCAGCACAGGGTGTCACCTGTGATATCCACAGGTCCAGCTCCCTGCAGTGTCCTTGCTAGGCTTTCTGGTCACCTTGTGAGGCAAAATGCACTGCTTTTCTACTGCTGATAATTCTTTCTCATGTGACCATTTCTTTTCTGCCACAGACATGCTTCTGATACCTCAAAAGTGATCAGGTCACCCTGCTCAGAACCTAGCAATAGCTTCTCCTCTTAGAATAAAATCCAAACTCCCTATGGTAGTCATTAAACCCCTCTGAACTTGTGGGTCCTTTCTGCTCTGATGTCGCCTCCTGCTGCTTTCTCTGTGGTTTGTTCTGCTCCAGCTACAGCAGGCTGGCCTCTTCACTGCTTGAATGTCGTCTGTCATGGATGCCTTCCTGACTCCTCCATTTAAAATAGTTTCTTATCATCCCTTGTCCTTCTTGACCTGCTAGGTTTTGTCCTTGAGCGTAGATCTAGTGGGCACAGATCCTGTGAGTTAGATAAAAATATTATAGGCAGTCAGACAGGGCTAGGCCCTCAAAGGAACCATTGCAGCAGGCCAACCTTGCAAACTTGGAGGAGACAGACACCTCCTGCTGTGAGTCAGACCTCAAGACAAGAGATCAAGTAAGTATGCCCACATTCTAAGGATTGATATTCTAAATAAGTCTCTATCACCCAGGAAACCAGGAGTCACCATCCTAATCCCCTACAGGAAGAGTCAGTGTTCATTCAGCTGCCTGCTTGCTGTGTGACTGGCTTCCCCATTTATTCCTGATTTAACCAATTTTACCTGAGCAGTTAATCTTATTGGTTGACTGTAGTTCTGTCCCACCTCGTGCCTACCTGCCTGGCTGGTTCCTTGGACCCATCTTACCTCATGGTTTTGCTCTATGAAAGTCCCTAGAAAAGGCAGAATTTTTGGCAACCTGCTTGGGACCCCTTCTTTCTCTCACACAGATGCTTTCTTTCTCTCAATAAGTATATTCTGCTCTTAACCTCTGTTGTTCCTAAAATTTGTTTTTCGATTTTAGAGAACACAAACTCATACTGGACATATAGCAGGTTGGGAGCTTTGTTTCCCTATATCATGTGGAGGTCCCACTGAGATCATTGGATGGAGGTAAGAGTTTGCTTTTGTTTCATAGACTCTGGACTAGGACTCATTTAGGTAACAAATTCTAAAATTTTGCTTTTTTCCTTTGCCCATTGCTTATAATTGCTTGTAATTTGTCTTTGCTCATTGTTTATAACTGCTTCAACTCTTATATAGTTTTGTTAAAATAATGATAAATCTAAGTTAAAACATGGGATGTTTATAAGGTTTTGCTGTTGTACATGTTGCATTTAAATTAGTCACTAAATTTACTGATACTCCTTGCTTGACTTTATTTAGATGATAGTGCTAGAGAGAATAATGTTAGAATACTTCTGGTAGACTTTTAATATAAACTTCTATAAAATGGGTCTTAAAATCTAGCTCAGATTTAGAAAATATACATGCCTATAGTATAACATGGGACTCCTTTACCACTTAAACAGCACTAGGCTAGAGGCCGTTCTTCAGACTTGGAGGACAGGTTTCACTGAGACAGACTGGCTCTGAGCCTCCTCTACACTTTAGAGGGACTGTCAAGCCAATTCTGCTTCATTTTCCTTTCTTTGGCTTTACTTCTAATAATTTCCCCCAAGTTTTTACTTTCCTTTTTAGAGGCATGTAAAATTAGAAAGAACTCTATAGACTGGTTCAACCTTTTTCTTCTACTAAGTCCATAGAAAATGAGCATTTGCCAGTGCTGAAGACAGGGAAGTCCTCTTAGATAAGGGACACATATCCTGTCTCTGGGTCAGATGAGACATTGATGGGGATTGTGCCCATCCAGGAGAACACACAGAAGAGCCATGTCCCAGCTCAATGTCCTAGGTAAGCCTCATTTGGGAGACTAAAGCTGAGGCGCAGTGGAAAGAACTGACTTCTGGGTGAAACCTGAAGGAGCTATTTCCAAAAGCAGCACGCTTACGGAATCAAAATGCATTTAGACTAAGGAGGCTCTCCAACCTTTCAAGCTGTGGGCTTTAAGACGTTTAATGTAAACTTATAAAGTGCTAGGTAATGATCTTGCTCAGGCTCTTAACTATCCCTGATAGAACTTTGACAGACAGTGGTTACTCTGCCAGCTAATTAATCACTCCTACAGCAGCTGCCACTCTTAAAAGCAGAGGACAGGTTCCTCCAGCATCTCTTTGGTGATCCACACTGAAGCCAGTGGCCAATAGAACGTTGATCAGACAGACTGCCGGGTTCCTGTCTGCAGACTGATCTCTGCTTATCTGGGCCAATAGAAACTGAGAACAACTGAGGATGCCTGACCAGGGTGACTCTCTGGTGGACATCCAAAGACCCTCAGTGGATACTGGGTCATGACCACAGAAAATCTTCACTTACTATCTACTTGTATCTCTCTGCTAGTAGACCAAAGATGTTCCCTAAACTTTTCAGGCAGTTAGACTACCTTTCTCAGAAATTAGGCTGAGGCAGCCTGCAACAGCTGTTTATATTTCAAAGAAACTAGTAGGGAATGATTTGCATTTGTGCCTTACATATGTTAACTAAGAGAAAAAGAGAGTTCCACCAACCTTTTCTGTATGCATAAAAGACTGATGTGCCTTTACTAACAGGTAAAATGTAATTGATAAATGATAACTATGTTTAACCTATGAGCTCCAAATAAAGGATAGCCATGTTCCATTGCTAGGAAAGATTGCCTAGGTAATTAGAAGGCACAAAAGGCATTGGAAGCTTTGCCTGCAGGCCCAGGGTGGAGTTCCTCAAGTTTATTTGTTATCCTTATCTATTGCTGAGGGAATCTCCTTCATAGAATGGCCAGAGAAGTGCTCTAACTCACCTTTTTATAATAAACAAAAAGCAATAGTTTATTAAAAAGTTATGCTTCCTTCTTTAAGCATTCCTGTTACAACTGGGCTAATGGAAACAAACTTCACCAGCTACCTGGGAAGATAAGATTGCACCAGTTTGAGGGTGGATAGGCTGGTTGAATTTATCTTTTACTCTCTCCAGATGGCATTCGCCTGCCCTGGAGTGGAGTCAACCTGAGGGAGGCCTTGAGGACATTATCAACTAGGAATAAGAAAGAGATGCCTAATTATTTCCTTTTTGCATAGATAGATAGCTCAATGTCAAAATTTCACATACTAGAGGGCTAAAGACATAGCTCAGTAAATGTCCTGAGTTTGATTGCTGGTACTAAAAAAAAGTCTCATAGCTTTTCATGTTGCTTTTTACATTACAGACATGGGCAACTCAATGCCAAAGCCCCTTACTCCTTTGGAATGCATTCTTAGCACTGGAAGATGTTTGACTCTTCCATGTTAAAAAAAAAGGAGCCATTTGATATTTCTCTGCATGTATTCATGGCCTACCTACCCTGAAAGCCAAAATGGAATGCAGAGGGAAGTATTAATTATGATGTTCTTCTGCAACTAGAGACATACTGTAAGAAAGATGAAAAAGGTCAGGATTGCTTTATGTTCAAACTTGCTTTATATTAAGAAATAATTCTTATTTATGCTCAAGGTATAGTTATAATTCTTATGAGACTATCCCAACTCATAGGTCTCTTTCTCTCAGTGGCTTAAAACAAATGAAGCTAGAACTAGGAAAACTTTCAAATGACCCTGGTAAGTACATTGATGTCTTTAGAGGATTTATTTAGACCTATAAGCTAGGATGGAAAGATGTAATATTAATCTTAAATCAAACATTGGCTTCCAGTGAGAGACAGGCAGCATTACAAGCTGCTATTGCATTTGGGGACGAATATCACATTGTTAATTTTATTTTTTTTGATACTAGGGATCAAACTCATGATCTTGTGCTTACCAGGGAAGCACTTGAGCCACTGAGCTAAATCCCCAGCCCTACTAATTGTTAATTTTAAAAGGCCAGAAGATCAACAACCAAGGGAACTACCAATTCCCACTGGCGCACAAGCAGTTCCCACCCAAGACCTCAACAGACCTGATAACAAGACAGGAGATTGGAGCAAGACATATTTTCAAGTGTGTATTCTTGAAGGTCTAAGCAGGGCAAAAACCAAACCTTCTAGTGATTTTAAATTGTCAGCTATTGTTCAGGACAAAGATGAAAACCTCTCTGACTTCTTAGCTTGTCTATGAGAGGCATTAAGAAAACATACTTCCTTTAATCCTGATTCAATAGAGGGACAAAGTATTCTTAAAGATAAGTTTATTACCCACTGAGCTTCAGATATTAAAAAAAGCTACCAAAGATGGCTTTTGCTCCAGATAATTCACTTGATACTTTGGTAAAAATTACCTCCTCAGTGCTTTATAACCGTGATGAGGAAGAGGCCAAAGAGAGAAAGCAAAGAGACCAGGAAAAAGCAGCTGCCTTTGCTGCAGCATTAAGAGAAACAGACCCCAGGTTTGATTCTCGGGGCTCCAAGAACTCAAAGGCTGCCACAAGCCAGGTTACTTCAAGAGACACTGCCCTAAAAAAACCCCTTATGTTGCAGACAAAAGAATTACTCTTATTCTCACTGGCCTAACTCCACTAAATACTTGGGATGGACACTACCCCCTCAAACAGTGTATATGCACAATAACTTTACAGGCTGATGACTGGTTTGCAACTGACTGGTTTAATGCCCTGGAATTAGATGGGGGGGGGCTTCAGTGGCACTCACTAGTTTTGTGGGACCAATCTGTGATTCCTGCTGCCCCCTAGATGGATAGGAAGATGCACATTAGGATTTACATGGTTACAAGGCAGGAGTGTCAAAAATATTGACAAACCTGAAAATTTACCCCACCTACAACCCTGGTGGTCCTGAAGGGTGCTCCAATGGGATGATCACTTAGCCTGTCTTTATCCTTTCTCTAGGTTAGAAGATGTCATGAAACATATTGAGGCCTTAACTAACTATACTCAGCAGGCTTTAAATGACACTGCTGCTGGTCTCTCTCTCTTAAATGAAAAGGTAAAATTAATGAGACAGGCTGTCCTCCATAATCAGATGGCTTTAGACATCCTAACAGCAGTGCAGGGGTGTATTTGTGCAACTGTAAAAACTGAATGTTGAGTGCACATTCCTGATCCTTTGCTAATAGCTCAATAGCTGTTCAAGATATTAGATGACAAATCAATGACATGTCAGACTCTAAAATTCCCTAGACCTTATCCTTCTCCCTATGGGAAGCCATTACTAGCTCCTCATGGTAAAAATCTTTGTTAACTGTACTTGTAATTATCCTATTAATTTTATTATTTGGTCCATGCATACTTAATTGTTTCTTTTCCCTTGTCTCCTCCAGACTTAAAGCTGTATGCCTACCCAAGATAAAAAATGCTGGTATCTATCAAGGGCCTTTAGATAGACCCTCTGCAGAGTATCCCTGGTGCCAATCAACAACTACGACCTCCTTCAGCCTGAAGAAGCTGGATTGGTCATTGCCCATTACTCCCTCATGGCAGTTTGGGTTACTTCTTTAGAGTGGGGATTGTTATAGGCAGCTGAGCTAGATAAAAATATTATAGGCAGTAGGACAGGACCAGGCCGTCAAGAGAACCAGCACAGAGGACCAGATATTTTGTGACCTTGATGGAGACAGACACCTCCTGCTGTGGGCCAGATTTCAAAACAAAAGATAAACATCATGGATTGATATTCCCAATAGGTATGGATCACCCTGAGGAAGTCAGGAGTCACCATCCCAAGCCCCTACAGGAAGAGTCACTGCTCTTTAAGGTGCCTGCTTGCTACGTGACTCACTTCCCCATTACTGATTTAAGCGATTTTACCTGAGTGATTAATCTTAGTGGTTGACTATTGTTCTGTCTCACCTCATGCCCACCTGCCTTTAAGGTTCCCATGTATTCCCCACCTTAGACCTGCGTCATTTTGGGTTTTGCTCTATAAAAGTCCCTAGAAAAGACAAGGTTCTCGACAACCCATTCCAGACCCCTTCTGTCTCTCCTTTGAATGGAAGTTTTCTTTCTCTCAATAAATATATTTTGTTCTTAACCTCCATTGTTCCTAAAATTCATTCTTTGATTTTAGACAACATGAACTCATACCAGACATATAGCAGGTTGGGAGTTTTGTTCTCCTGTATCCCAGGGTCTCCAGCCCCCAGGATGGTGTCTGGGTGGGCAGCAGTTACTTGGTGAATATTTGTGAGCTGAGTGAATGAACTCTGGCCATGACATGTGTGCATGCCTGAGACATGTGCACGCCTCTGTTGAGATGTGTGGGTATATCCATACACATTCTCTCTGGGGAGTCCACAGATTCTGAGGTTCTGCCAGTTGGCCTTTGCCCCTGGGTCCCTTGATCCTGATGGAAAGGTCCCAGGGGTCACATCATCTGGAAGTCCCTACTGTGGAAGACACACGGAATAGCTCAAGAACCTGGCTCCCAAAGCCTTCCCTCTTTTCTGAGGAACTCTTTCAGCATGTGCTGACATAGACAGAATGATACCGCAAATCCTCACAAGATGCTCAGAAACAAACTATGACAAATATCACTGGAGTGTCTGTTTCTCTTCCATGGTCCTCTGTCTGGTTGCTCTCTTTAGGGGTTGTTACTCTGCTGAATTGGCATTTGTGATGCCCAAACATATGTGTGTATTTGCATATGTAAATGTAAACTGCAGTGCATTCTGTGACTCACTGGTGTTCTGTAAAATTGACAGAAACATTAAATGAATAAATCTAGAACCTCTGCTCCCAGGAGAAATACATCCACACCTGTGTCTTATCTTGATAATAATCCCCCAAACAATTCATTCTGGTAGATTCTATTTTTTGTATTTTACAGAAGTGTTAAGAGATGTCTCCAGGCATGGTGCCAGATGTCTCTAATCCCAGTACTCAGGAGGCTGAGGCAGGAGGCTTGCCATGACAAGGGGTGGGCTCCATGGCAAGACCTGTCTCAAAAAAAAAAAGGGTGTAAAGTGACTTAGTTGAGGTTTCTCTCCAAGCCCTTGTGTGGCTGAGGGCTCAGTCCTTCTGTCTCCATCCCTTGGTCCACTTTGAATGAAGTTGGAAGACAAGTGCGAGGTGGGGCTGGGCCTTGTCTGACTGCAACTGGATATGGGCATCTTGGCCAACTTTGAGCTTTCACCATTCTGTACTAGCCTCTGAATACCTGCGGAAGCTCTGCAAGAGCTGATTCTGGCTTACAAATAATTTTAGCAAATAGGAGAATTAGCAAATGCAGAATCTACAAAGGATGAGGGTTGGTTATGTAAATAACTTTGCATTTCCTATACCATTTGGCAGGTTTTTGAAACCATGTGGAAACAGTGTACCATTGGCTGGATGAATCTTTTGCGAGTAGCTTCCTGCTGTTCCATGTAATTGGCAGTGCAGATGTGGGTTATTCTCATTACTGTACAGCATTAGCCAGTGTGTACTGTGCACTTGCTGTGTGCTAGAAGCAAATGCCTTATATGTCACATCTGATCGCAGGCTCGAGGCCACCCAGTCAGAGGACTCTGTCTAGCCCCTCTTCCTCGTTCTCATCCCCTGCTCTTCTTTTTCTTCTGGGGACTGAATCCAGTCACCTTCCCAGCGGTCACCTGCATCGTGCGGCGGGGTGGAGTGGATGGAGTCGCAGCACCAAGCCCTGCCAGGTCTCCTACCGTGTCTGCATGTCCTATAGCAGCCAGGGCACGGGGGAGCCCTGCCCCTTGTTGGAAGAGCGGCTGGCTGTGTGGAGCGCTGGAACGGCCAGGGTGTGGAATACCAGCGGTCACTGGCAGGCTTAAAGGAACAGTGTAGCCTGCAGGACCCCTAGGAGCTCCTGGGTGCGATTTGAGTTTGAGAGGGGAGATTTTGCCTTCCTTCCTGGGTCCCCCTCCTTACCACATGAACAAGGTAAGAAGCTCTCACTTCCTCTGGGAACTTCAGTGTCTACTTTGGACTCCTCTCCCCGTGTAAATCAGTCAGGACTGCTTGCATGCAGGTGATAAACCCAACTTAACTAACCTGATAAAAAATGTGTGGCTTGTGTAACTAAAATTTCAAGATCCTCTTTCAGTCATGGCTGGATCCAGGGGCTCAAGCAAGGTTACCTAGAATTTCCATTTCTCTGCTTTCTTTTGGGTTGGCCTCATTCTGCACAGTCCTACTCTGCCCTCTGATGGTCTTTGACAGCTCCAGGTTTCCCTTTAACCAGCCCAAAAATTGGAAGAGGAGGTTTTTCTTACCGGTATCCTAGAATGAAGCCTCCGGGATTTGACAAGGGTCATGTGTCCTCTGCCAGCCAATCAAAACGTCTGGAGAAGTGGCTATTCTGATTGGCCAAGCCTGGGACACTTGTCCTGGGAAGCTGGAGGTGTGGCCCCTCCCCTCCCAAAGAGAGCAGGGGAGAGAGAGGTGGTTTCCAAGGGTAAGTTGCGGAGAATGGACACGGGGCAGGAAAAACGACAGATGCGCCCCACGTCACACGCCCTGACATAGTGTGGTTTTGTATCAATACAAGAAACAGTGATGGGGCCGGGGATATGGCTCAAAGGCACAGCGCCTGCCTGGCAAATGCAAGATCTTGAGCTCCATTCCAGTGCCCTCCCTCCCGGGCAAAATAGTGATGGACATTTTACAGAATTCAGAATGAAAGTAGGGCCGGGATTTAGCTCAGTGTCCTGCTTGGCGAGGTTGTGAGTTCGATCTCCGGTACAAAAAACAAAAACAAACACCCACCCCCCCAACCGGAAAGAAAGTAATTTTGCAGGAGAGTGAAAGTGATCTTGCTAAGTGCGGGGATAACAAGTCATAGGGCTAAATTGTCCCTATCCAACCTTTCCCCACGTAGAGCCTGGTGCGCGGGGCGGTCACTCGGAAAACAGCTCTCACACTGCTGTTCCCCCGCTGCTTTAAAGTCTTCGGAGCTGCCCACTGCCCTCCGGTGGAGCCCAGTTCATTCGGGGACTCCTGAGCTCCAGCTGCTCCGGCTTTTGCTTCCTGCCACCTCTCTAGTCTCCTGTTTTAAGGGACCTTTCCGATGGGGAGGGAGAGAGGGGGATCAGAGGGCAGCAGGATGCGAGGAACGATGACTGCTGTGGAGCAGGAGACGACTAGAGGCCACTGTCACTGCCTTCACTTTGCAGAAGGGGAAACTGAGGCTCAGGGAGGCTACAAAACTTGTCCGAAACACATAGCCAATGAACAGCTGAGCCAGGACTCCCCCCCCCCCATCATCCAACTCGGATCCCCTGTCCAGACAGAGCCCTGGCTAGAGTTCAATGCCCCAGGACTAGGGTGGGGCCACCATCCCGTGCCTCAAACAAAGGACAGTGACAACAGCAAAAACCCAAAACAAAACAAACAAAAGCAAAAATAGCAGAGAAGCCGGTCTTGGGGTGCCCTGGCCTTCCTCTAGGCCAGGGGTGTTAGGTGTTTTTTTTTTTTTTTGTACCAGGGGTTAAACTCATGACCTCACACTTGCTGGGCAGGCGCTTATATTGCTTAGCTAAATCCCTGACCCTATGAACGCTGGTTTAATACCACATCTAGTTCAGCTCAGTTGCACAGAGAATGGAGAAAGGTCAGGATGTCCTTTGGCTTTTTAAAAATCTTCCTGAGAAATCACTAACGTCTTGTGACTGGATAGATTGCCTCTGTTTGATCCAGGAAGGAGGACACTTGGAAATTGGCCCAACAGAACAATTTGATTCACTCACTTATTCACCCATCCAGCGGACACTTTCCTCCAGTATCTACTTTCTCCCATCCTCCCATCTTCCTGTCCGTTCACTTGATGTCCATCCATCTTTCCAGAAGCTTTTCTAGCCACCTCTGCGTAATCCTTTCTTCCAGTCTTCATCTATCTATCATCCTTCATCCTTCATCCATCATCCATCATCCATCATCCATCCATCCATCCATCCATCCATCCATTTATTGACTTTTGGCTACTCTTTTTTTTTTTTTTTTGTCTTTTTGAGACAGGGTCTCTCTGCAGTTCAGGCTGGCCTTGAGCTCACTTTGTAGCCCAGGCTGGTCTTGAACTCGAAACTACCCTCCTGCCTCAGCCTCCTGCGTGCTGGGATTACAGGCGTAAACCACTATGCCCAGCTGGCTACTCTTTCTTAATCACTCCCTTATTCAGGGACCATATCATCCATTCAAAACCTGTTTCTTCAGAGACTCTCTCGGCAACAGGCCATACTCCTGTTCTTGGTTCCAATTCTGGGTACAGGACACTTACAGGGACACCTACCCTGTTCCCAGATATCACATGCTTCTTAGAGCTGTCAGTAAGTGACTCAGACACCTGAGAACATAGCCCTGGCATCCCTATGGGGCCATACACAGAGATGTGGCACTACCTAACCCTATTTTCTTCCTGACCCACAGTCCCTGCTCCGATAACCACAGGCAGCTATGGGAAGGAGCAGGGTGGGGGGGTAGGGAGTCCCTGAGGATCAGGAGACAGGAGGGTAAGTGGAAGCCAATGAGCCCAAAGTCAAACTCAGACCCATAAGCATGTGTCTTTGAACTAAATCTAGTATCAGGTTTGTGTTAGTTTTCTGAGGAATCTCCATAGTGGCTGCACTAGCTTATAAAGTTCTCATTAATTCTTCCATTCCACTTTATTCATTCACATATTCATTCAACATTTATTGAGTGCCCACCATGTGACAAGCACTGTGCTGGGCATTGGGGTTGCAGCAAGGAATAAAAAAGGGAGAAATACTTGTCCTCATCGAATGGGCATTCTAGTGGGAGGAGAGAGATGATAAATGCATAAATCGCATGCCCAGTGTTGTCAGGTTGATACTGCTGAGCACTGTGGAGAAAAATAAACTAGGGAAGGGATGAAGATGGGAGGGTCATCCTCACCAATAAGGTGACACTTGAATTATGAACCGGAGGAAGAGCATGTCTGGAAGCGAGAAGAGTAAGTGCAGAAGCCAGGAGTCAGAGCAGGCCCAGTGTGTTCAGGGAGCATCAGGGAGGCAGGCCTGGGCTGCCCGGCCAGTAGGAGAACTGAATCAGGCAGGCGAGGGGGCGGGCAGGCTGTAGGGAGGAGTTGGGCACTCTCTCTCATGAGATAGGAGGCATGGTAGGGTTTTGAGCAGAGGAGGGAATGGCGTGATTTAACTGGGCGTTCACAGCAGCCCTTTGGATGCTATTTGGAGACCAGGTTGCAGAGAGGCAAGGGAGGAGTCAGGGCGACCAATAAAAGTCGTCTGGAGCAGAGTGGTGGGGGAACCTGTGAGGGGTGTGGGACAGGAATCAGCCTGTTACGGGACAATAATGATGAGATCAGGCGTCTAAGATAACACATGGCACGTGGTGGTCTTCAACAGTATCAGTGTGTGTGTGTGTGTGTGTGTGTGTAAGAATCAAATCTAAATAAAGGCCACAGCAAGGGCGATGCCCTCTGAACCGCATCAGAACTCTCTTGATGGGTAGAGACAGAATCTCAGTTCAGATGCCTCAAGAATTATTGGTTTACGCCACAGGAAGAAACTTTTGAAATAGTGCGATTTCAAGCACACTGTCGGGTGCCTATAACGTTGTTGGCACTCGCTCTTATTCTCTTGTTCTTTCTCTTATTGTCTCTAGGGGTCTCTTCCTGAATTGGCCGAGACGGTCCCCTTAGGGACATGGTGGAGATAAGCAGCCCACATCCACCTCCTCTCCAGTCTCAGCGAGTCATTCCGGGGGGAGACTCTGATTGGTTCTGCTTGTATCCGAGGCTCCGTTCCTGAACCAATCACCGTGGCCAGGAAGACAGAGAGCTTTGATTGGTCAATCATCTTACCCATCTCTGGTGTGAGAGCCAGGACCAGGCACCTGGGTAAATTGCCCCGGACTAAAAACTCTTTCTGTCCTAGGACCTAGGATTAGGTGATCCTTCCTCCGATAAACCGCCACCAGGGGGAGAGAAAGTGTGTTTCAAAGACAGTTCCAGGCTCGTGGCTCCTGGGAGGGGGCTGGCTCCTTAGGAGCTGCGGGGAGTAGCTCAGAGAGGCCGCAGGGAACATCTGGGCTGGGTAGAGGAGATCGGCGGGTTTTCAGGGCTCCTCGAGGCTGTAGCCACCAGGGGGCAGCAGTCACACACAGTCACACTTGTCGGCAAGCATCATCTCCAGCCGGGGGTGCTGTTCACCGCCGCTGTAGTTGGCAAAGTTGGACACAAGTAAAATTTTGGCCAATTGGGTCTTAGTTCAAATATGAAAGGGGAGTTTCTCTCTTAAATAATTCGCTTGGTAAATGTTTTCTATAGAAAAGACTCTTGTAGGATGTGGAGTAGCGCTTTTAAGAATATCAAGTGGTTGATGTTTTTTTGTGTGGTTGTGGGGGCACCACCCTCCCTGGTTCCGTGACTGGGCAAATGCTTTCTGTCCCTCGGTTTTCTGTTGTAAATTGAGGGCAGCACTGTCTTGCAGAGTTCCCTGTTCTGCTGGACCAAATGATTTTCTCAACAGGTTTGATTGAGTCAGGTATTCTAGGAGTCACACAAGAGTAAACAAACACAACTCTCTCTTTATGGAGCTGGTGTTCTAAAGGCAGAGACAAATGAGAAACCAGATGTTCAGACTTTTGGATAAAGCGCTTAGAACAGGGCCTACGTGGCACATGGTAGCACCTGCGAATTGAGGTGCCCGAGAGACTTCTGTAGTGGGGGAAACTGTGCTAATCTGGGCCTGCATGGGGCTGCGTGCACACAAATGCTCACAGTAGGTGCTCCACAGATGCTCACAGCTGTCTCCCTGTGTGGCTGCAGGTACTATGTCCACTTGTGGCTGGGCTCCATTCCAGGGAGCTGTAGGCAGATGAGGGCTCCCCATGCCCAGTGGATGAGCTATCTGACTGGGAGCCACATGGTCTGTGTGTGCTGTGAGTGGCCTGCCCAGGATCTCAAGAGCTGGTGCTGCTACGAGGACCGCAGTGGAGTCAGAGGGTGAGTATGGGACTCTGGCCTAGGCACATGTGGCTGCAGAGCATGGGGCTTCCCTGATGTCTGAGGAAGAGGCCACTCTCTGGCCAGGGTGGGCTCGGTAGGGTCTGGTCCTGTATCTGCAGAGATTAGCCAGTTAGGAGTCAGTTCCAGCTGTGTGAACTCGGGTACATCTCATGACATCTCTGAACCCTGAGTCCTTATCTGAGAATACAGCTAATAAGGAATGCTCTTCATGAGGCTGTGGTGGAGGGCAGGTGAGATTGTGCAGGTCGCTGACTGAGCTTAGGGCCTGGCTTTCAGAAAGCACTCCAGAAAAGGGAGCTGGCATTGCTGCTTGACCTCAGGAATCTCTTAAAAGCCAAATTTGGTGAACATCAGTTTATAGATGAAGAAACAAACTCAGAGAGACAGTATGTCTTAGTCAAGGTCATACAGCAGGAGTTGACCCAGATTTGGCTCACATCAGCCCCTCCAACCCACCTCCCACCATACTTCACATATTAATTATAATAGCTGACATTTATTGAGTGCTTGCTATGAGCCAGGAATTACCTTGAGTTCTTTAGATTCATTCATTCACTCATTCATCCATCCAATAAGTGTTTGCTGAGTCCTTCCTCATGAGCCAGGTAGGGTTCCGGGCATTGGGAAGGGGGAAGTGAACAAAACAGCTGTGACCCTTTCCCTGTGGGAGTCCACACTCAGCTGGGAGGAGACAGACCTTAGGCAAAAAAATCTCTAACCTAGTACATGGAAAGGATGTGTTTAGGAAAGAAGGCAGAGTGAGGGTGACGTCTTGGGGGTTGATAGTTTGTAAAGCCAGCTCAGGGGAGTGATCTGAAGGAAGTGACATTTGAATGGAGATCTGAAGGGAAGGAGAGAGGGAATCACATGGCTGTCTAAGGAAGGGTGTTCCAAGCAGCAAGAGAATGGAGCAGGAAGTGCAAATTCCCCAGAGGTGGGGACTTGCTGTGTTTGAGAAGCAGAGAGGTCATCATAGTGGGAGCAGGAGGGAGAGGGGTGCCATGGGAGGAGGTGAGGGCACCCAATACACAGTCGCTGTGGAAGGGGGGTGAGAACTTACAGTGAGTGCCTTGAGGATCCCCGCTTTCCAGCTGAGGTGACTAAGATGCAGAGAGATGCCCAGGGTCACATACCTAACATGTGGCAGAAATGGGATTGGAACTCAAGCCCCTAAGCCCTGAGCCTAGCTCACAGTCTTGTTGAGACTGTCTCCCATTGCAAGTGTGTTTCCAGTAGGAATTTTTAGACAGCCGGAAGGCAAGCTCTTTGGGGTCTGATCAGGGACTCTGCTACCATTCCAGAGGGAGTTGATTTCCTTCCCTTAAAAACCCATCAGCCCTGCTCACTGTGACCCAAGTGTGAGGGGTGGAGTATGAAGGCTCATGTGTCTAGGCAGGAGGCATCATGACTTTGCAGATGTGGATTCAGATTCTACCGCTGGCCTTCATTAGCTGTATGACTGTCGGTCAGTCCTCCCCATGGCCCCGATTGTCCCTGCTACAGGATGTGGGGAAGGATCTGGAGCCCTTTGTGTAGCATCTCACTCCAGGGGGTGCTCAGTAGTGGGAACTACTGTTGTCCCAGCTCATCTGTAGTGTAGCTATACTGACACCTCCTTCCTGAAAATCAGATATAATGGTTGGGAGGAACCTGGAACACAGTAGATAACAATTAGTAAATATCAGAGAATATTATTATCCTGCAAGAGGTCTTCACTGCTGCCCTCCCTCCAACTCTCTTCTGCTTACTCACTCTAGACCTGAGATTCCACTATTATAGATTCATTCTTTGGGACTGGCGCTCACTTTTTAGAGCCTGTATTTATCATCTGTCTTTGGACAAGCCCTTTTAGCTCTAAACTCCAATGAATCCCAGCTCTGTCTTTTTGCATGCACATACCCTAGGATGTGGCACTGGGTGTATTAAGTACCTGGACCTTTGTCTCCACTGGCAATGGGAAGGGACAGAAAGAGGAACCAGGGCTATGTCAGGGAAGGGCACCTCTGTGTGCTGACTGCCCAGGCTGGGCTCCCGGAACAGGTGATGGCGGGGCTGACTGGGGCATGAGCTCACCAGGAAGGACCAGATGCCCACATTCCTTCCGTGGGCAGCCGGTGGAGCAGGCGGGCCAGACACAAGCCAGAGAGGGATTTGTCTGTCAGTGGTGGGTTTTAGGAGGGTTTCCTGACCCTGAGAATTGTCTCTGAGTTTGGGACAAACAGAAGAAGAACCTGCCACAAACCATTCAGCCACTCCGTGCTAGGGGCCTTGGAGCTGCGGGCCACCGACTCCAGTGTATAGAATCCTGATGGCAAAAGCATCATTACCTTGAATGCTGTCATGTGTGAAGTGCCTACTGTGTGCCAGGTGTTGTGCTTAGAAGCTTACAGGGGTCCCTGGTGCATACTGGGTACTCAAGCTGTGCTTAATATCATTGTTATTATTTTGCTTATTATTGTTATTATTATTATTATTATTAGGTGCTGGGGGTTGAACCCACTGCATACTAAACATACACTATACCTCTGAGCTCCTTCCCTTAGCCTTGTTTTGGATTTTTTAAAAGCTTTGAATTGTATCTGTGAACATCGTCGCTATCGTCTGAGAAGGAGGCACCTGGGGATTGTGGCCACCTGGGACCCTCTGGGACCTAACACCAGCTCTCAGCCCCATTCCCAAGTTCCCCGCTCCCACCTCCTCCCCCCACTGCGCCACAGACAGCGTGGTCCTGTCCCTTGTGACCGTCCCTGTGCAGCCTCCTTCAGAGTGGTGCTGTCCTTCATGTAGTTGCTGAAAGCTCGAGTTTCACTGTTGTGCTTTGAACCTGATGTAAAGGCCATCACGCAGACTGTGCCCTTGGGAATCCGGGCGCTTTTGTGCGCCTTGAAGTTTGCCAGGGTCCTCCTGAGTCTGCGTTTGTGACTTCAGCTTGCTCCTTCTTGTGGCTAAAATAGCTAGCCGTTACTAGCACCATTTTTATTTTCTCTCCAGATAGCATTTCACACAGCACTCCCGTTACTTCAGGGAGGTGGGGATTTTTGAGATCTCCATTGCCCAACAGGAGATGAAGGTTCCTAGGAGCTGACTCATAAATGTCACCTCCTTTCAGAGCCTGCGGTCATAGCCACTCCACAGTGTTGCCCCCAAGGGAAGGAAGAAAGGGAACAGAGAAGTTGAGTGGCCCAGGATTGCCCAGAGAGCTCGTGATAGTGCCACCTCCTAGACCCTCAGCTCTGGTTCTGTGTTACCGCGGAAGGCAAGTGACTCTGTGGCCCCTGGAGGCTGATTTCTCCATCATCCCCACCAAGCACACACTTGTAGACCACCCAAAGATGTTTTGATTTTTTTTTTAATTCAGAAGGAAAAAACCCAGAATCATCATAATGAGTATTACCAGTGAGTCAGCCTGGTTTACGTTTATCTTGAGGAGCTATAGTCCCAGCCTAGCTATGGGTGGAGGGTTTGCAAGGGTGAAGATGGCTGGAGCTCAGGGACTCACAGCGTCCCCGAGCCAGCCCTGTCTCCATTTCTGGCAGGAACCCACAACTGTGGCCGGGCAGCCTCATTGCTGAGTGACCTGGGAGAGGCTGGGCCACTTCCGGGAGCACTGGTACCCTGCAGTTCACAGCCTAGTCTTCACCTAGCACCTGGGAGGCTCTGCCCAGAGTGCCCCTCCAAAGCCTCCCTGGGTGGCGGGATGCGCCAGGGCCTGGGATCCTGCAAGGTGATGGAGTGGCTCCCGTCTGTGGTTTTCAGAGTGAAGCAACAGCCTTGACCCTGGAAACACTTCCACTCGGTGCCAACCCAGCCACTAATGTCGCCTCCTGTCCTGGGCTCCCCACGTTCCACCTCCTAACTGTGCTCTCATGACCTGTGTGTGCCATTGTCCTTCCTTGCCATTTAATTCTTAAACTTCTCTTTCCATCCTTCCCTCTCTTTTTTATACTACAATAAATTTATTTTAAGAGAAAGTTTATACTTCAACAGGTGTTTAAAGAGGAAATATTGATTCCAATTGTGATGGTAAGTAATAATAGCCCCGTGATTAAGCATCTATGCTGTGACAAGCACTGTCTTGTCCTTTATACATATAGACTCAGTGGACCCTGAATTAGGTGCAGCCATGAGGAAATTGAGGCTCAGAGAGGTTTGACCTCCTCTTTGAGGTCACACAGCATGTGAATGGCAGAAAAGGGATTTGAACCCACAAGTCACACTTAAGGCTTAGGTTCCCTGTGCCAGTCTGTCTACGAGGACAGAGGTTTTGGTTTGTACATCCCTGGGTCTAAATCAGTGCCCGGCACACAATAATATTCAATCAATATTTGTTGAATAAAGGAATGATTAGATGATCAATCAGTTGCCATATTTAGAAAACAATCAGAAAAATACAGTGGAAATGAATCTGGCCAGGTCTTGTTGCCTGGTCCCCAAGGTGCTGAGAATGAAGCCTGTGTCCTTTATTCGAAGGTGAAACTCACATTAGAGAGATAGTAATGATGTGCTAGTGTCCCGTGAAAACTTGCTCCTTCACAGTTTAGAAAAATTGGGCTGGGGGTTTAGCTCAGTGGCACAAGTGCCTGCCTGGCAAGTGTGAGGTGCTGAGCTCGATCCCCGATACTGCCCCCCCACAAAAAAGAAAGAAAAATTGAAAGACAGACAAAAACAGTCAATTTTTTCCTTCTGCAAAAATACATACGCACATATATATAAAGTTGAACCCTGAACCTTCACACCAAGCTGTAACCCCTGCCCTTTTTTATTTTGACACCAAGGTCTTGCTAAGTCTGAAAGTTGTCCAAGCTGGGCTCAAACTTGTGATCCTCCTGCCCTATCTTACTAGAGTGCTAGAAATGTAGGTGTGTATGACCACACCTGGATCAATTATGTTTTTTGTAGTTTTATTTTAATAGATTCACATACCACACCATTCACCCATTGAAAGTACACCATTCAATCCTGTTTAGCATATTCAATGAATTGCCCAGTTGTTGCTCAGTCTAATCTTAGACTGTTTTTATCCCCCTCCAAAGAAACCTTGTCCCCGTCAGCAGTCACTC
Source organism: Hydrochoerus hydrochaeris (assembly GCA_004027455.1). Lineage (NCBI taxonomy): Eukaryota > Metazoa > Chordata > Mammalia > Rodentia > Hydrochaeridae > Hydrochoerus > Hydrochoerus hydrochaeris. Next base: position 120,392 of record PVLA01001517.1, on the reverse strand, counting down.
CTTGTTCTGCTGACCCCTCTGACCCTAGCAATGGGCACTCTTCCTGTTTTTATGGGTTTGCCTATTCGAGCCATTTCATATAAACAGAGTCACTCAGTGCATGGCCTTCTGCCGCTGGCTCCTTTCCCTCAGCAGAATGTCTTTGAGGCCACCACTGTGTGACAGGTCTATACTGAGGTCTGTATTTAGTGTGCCCTAAGGCCCCGTGGAGCCCCCTCCCAGAGGAGCCGCATTACAGGAGCACCGCTGTAAGGAGGCCAGGACCCCGTGGAGACAGGCTTAGTCCCTGGGGAGGCAGGACGTCCATCTGTCCTTGGAGCCAGGCAGGAATGGCTCAAATGTTGCTGCTACTCAGTCCTCCATCCCGAATCAGGGTTCTGTGTGCTCCCAAGAGTATGAATGAGTCACTGGGTCAGCATTTTAGCAGCACCTGGGTGATTGTTGGGGTGAGGGACTGGGCCAAGGAGGGACAGAGGAGCAGAGCAGCCAGGAGGCCAGCAAGGGGCTGCTGGACTCCAGGATGTGTTCCTCAGCATGGCAGCCCCTGCTTCCAGCAGCCCCACACTAGTGCGATGTGTGTGTACCTGTATGTGTGTGTGTGTGTGTGTGTGTGTGTACAAAGTGGACCCTAAGTGCCAGACAGTTTCCCAGGCTCTGTAGCAGATACATTTTGGAGTCTCTTGTAGCTACTATTTTTGCAGTCCCTAAAGAGTCTCTGCCTTACTTTTTATTTCTTTTGCTCTTTGCAGCTCTAGGGATTCAGTCCAGGGTCTGGCACGTGCTAGGTAAGTGCTCTGTCACAGGGGTACACTCCCAGCCACACTTTTCTGTTTTAATTCTCTAAAGGACATTGTAAGGTAGGTAACCTCTTTCCTCAGTTACAGAAGAGGAAACTGAGGCTCAGGAAAGGCAGGTGATTTGCCCAAGGTCCGTGTTTGGAAATGCTGGGTGGGAATTTGAAGTGGACTCTGGAGCTTGGGAAGGCAAAGATTGTGATGGGAATGACTTAATTACAGGCCAGTTCTTGGGCACCATGAAAACTCACACTTGCCTTGGGTGTCCCTAGGGTGTGTTACTAGAGTATGGGACAGGAGCCAGGGGATCTGCTGGGGAGGGGGAGGTGTCTACCCCTGTCTAGTAACTGAAAAAATAAGTCAGGTGTGATGGCGCATACCTGTCATCCTAGCACTTGGGAGGCTGAGGCAGGAGGATGTTGCAAGTTCAAGACCAGCCTGAGCTACAAAGTGAGCTGAAGTCCAGCCTGAACTGCATAGCGAGACCCTGTCTCAAAAAGGGAAGAAAAAAAAAAACCCTGAATAAAGAAAAATGATAAGTGTGTTGACATGGCAGTGGGGTGTTTTAGAGCCTTGCCCCACACCTAAGTACCCCAAATCTTTATGTTAGTCAAGGCCTTTTGGGATATGAGTGACAAAATGCAACCTATTTTAGTAAAAAGGGGAATTTATTAATTTATATAGTTAAAATCTCCAGGACAGGGCAGCCCTCAGGTATAGCTGGATCCAGGGACAGGAAAGAGAAAGCCATGGTGTCACTATCTTCAGGCCGCATTTCCCTCTGTGTTAGCTTCAGTCTTAGGCAGGCACCTGTGGTGGTCTGGATGCTGCCAGCAGCGCTGGGTTTTCTTCCCTAGCTCAGTACTGCTCGTGGGAAGAGAGTATCTTCTGGTGGCCATGGCCTCTGTGACCGTCTTGGGGTTTCTGTTTATCGACCTGTCAGTCTCATGCCCCTTATTCATGTGCCTGAACCAGCAGAGGGTAGGGTGAGGGATGTGCATCTCTGATTGGCTGGGGCAGGGTCAGGTGTGCGCCCTAGGAATGGGAGGATTCCCCGTGGAAAAGTCGGGGTGCTGTGACTCGAAGCAGCAGGAATGGCGGCAGGGCAGGTTCCAGACCACAGTTATCTTCCTCACAGGGGGTCAAACGGCCGCCAGCCATGCATCTGGCTTTGCTGCCAACTTGCTGTGTGAGTTTTTTTTCTCTTTTGAGACAGGGTCTCCTTATTCAAGGCTGGCCTTGAACTTGTGGCAGTCCCCCTTAGCTCAGCTTCCCAAGTGCTAGGATGACAGGCATGTACCGCCATGCCTAGCAGCTGTCTGATTTTTTTTAAAAAAGTAGTACTGAGGGCTGAAGCCAGGGTATTTGCATTGTGCTACCTTGCTGGCCCCCCATTTTGGTTTTCATTTTGAAACACAGCTAAATGGCCCAGTGGAATGCTGTGATTACAGGCATGTGCCACGGTGCCTGGTTTGCTGTGTGGTCTCGAGTAGGTCACTTCCTTTCTCTAAGCCTCAGTTTCCCCTTCGGAACAGTGCCAATCTCTAAGGACTCATTTGGCTCTGAGCTGAGGCCAATAGACTGCATCCGGCTAGCAGCAGAGCACCCGAGTGTGACAGGTCTGAGCTGGGGCTTGGGAATGCATGGCCCTTCACTTGCCCTGGGGATGAACCTGGGACTGGACATCCAGCCCCCTGTTCCTCCCATTCCGGCAGGGTACAGCCTGTGACAGTGGAGGAGGGGCTCCGAGGAGGATTCTGTGCACATCCCCGGCATTCTCCATCTATAATTGGCTCCAAATGAAATGATCTCATCCCTGAACACTGAGGAAGAAAGACTGGGGGTGAAGTAGCTCGCTGGTGGCAGCTGACACAGTTTGTGACTAACCTGCCTCCCGGGATGCAGGGAAGGACACTTCACTCTCTTAAAGACAGTGTAAAGAATTAATAGCAATGTCCGCTCTGTGGATTGAGTCGGCTGTTCTTCTTGGGCCTTTGGGAGTGGTCCCCAGCATTCTTTATTGGGTCCAAACTAGGTATCTTCTGACCATTGCTTGCAAGTCAGCCTGACCTGTACCATTAACCTGTCCCGAACCTTCCAGGCAAAGTCTGTCAGGGGAGGCAGTGAGCCGGCCAATCCCTCCAGCGCTTTGGCCCATCTGGTTTCTTGGTTGGATTTGGGGCTGGCTAAAGCTTGTTTAAATGCCCATACGTTAATTTTGAAAGATGAGCTCCTAATCAACTTTCATAAAGCTTGTCATGGCACCATCTGTTTGGTGTTTGTCACTATGGCATTACATAAGAGGAGAGACATTTTTAAAGAATGCGGCTACATTTAGTAATTGGATTCCCAGAGAGGAGCCACGCTGGGGCGGATGGCTCCGTGATTCAGAAATGCCACAGGCCCTTCCTCCAGGGTGTGGTGGCCTCCCCAAATCCCATGCGGTCCTGGCAGACACCTGAGCGCAGCCCCGCTGGGGAAGAAGCCCAGGGAGGATTCTTCTCTCGCCTTTCGCTTCCTCTAGTCCCTCTCCTTCTCCCTTGGGACCCCAGGCCAATTTTCTCCACTATCAGCAAAAACCTAAAGACCACACTTCCCAAAGGCCAAGTTTCCTGGCTGCAAAGGCCATGTCTCCTGTCACCTTGCTGGATGCTCCAAAGGGAAACTGAGTCTCAAGTTTCCCCATCAGAACAGTGACGCTCCGTAAGGGCTCCTCCAGCCTCTGGAATGCCGGGATCCTGACAGCACAGGAGAAAGGGTGTCCATGCCGATAGTGCCTGCCCTTGGTGCGCGCTGTCAGTGTCAGCCATTTGCCAAAGCCGTGTCTGGTGCGAGTGAGTGCCAAGTTCACGTTCACCTTCCTTCCATTCCTCTTCCTTCCATTTGAGTCACCAAGTACCGAGGCAGTGCCCACGTGAGAAGCCGCGCCCGCCGCTCACAGTGCCGCCTGGGTGTCTGCCAAGGGCCGCGGGTTCAGGAGGGTCCTGCACTTGGTTCAGTGTTAAGGTTGAAATGCTTGATTTTGGAACACGTGGCCCTGCAAATTTTGCAGCTCACCCCTCCTTGGGGTCTGGAAGGGTGCTGGGTTTTAAGTGGCTGCAGGAGAGTGAACATAACAGTCACGTCCACGTTTGAAACCCAGAGTTCACATAAAAGCCCGGCTGGTTTTGGAGACTGAGAGCCTGTGCTCTCGCGTGCTGCCACACGCGCTGGTGCAGTGTCAGCTGTCCCCACCACTCCTAGAGACTGAGCCAAGGCCCTCTGCTCCTCTGCAGGGCACCCAGCCTGGTGGCCAGCGGCACGGGCTTTGCAGCCAGGGGGTCCTTCAGCTGTTGGCCATCGTTTTCCATTGGTGAAATGGAACCCGTGATAGTGACAGTAACCTCTCGGGGCCGTAAAGGGTGAACTAGTTCCTATGTGAAGAGCGTCTAGACCTGTGGGATTGTTCCTGTTATTGTTTTGCTCACTTCCGGTGTTGTAGCTTGCGCAACAAGTCTGAGGGCCAGCCCTCCAGGAGCTGCAAGCTGGACCTGTAGCAAGTGGCTGCGAGGCCATCTCCTGCCCTCTCGAGCAAGATATCTGGTTAGTCTTCCCTTTCCCTGCCTTTGCCTGTCCTGCCAGAGTTCACACCTTAAGCATGATCTCCTAGAATCCTAAATACCATTTTGAGGGAAAAGCCTTTTGTTCTTGCATAGGTGAACTCACTCTTGCCTCAGGACCTTTGTACACACTGTACTTGTTTTTTCTAGGCCACTTTCCCTTTAACTTTGCCTATCTGCACATTCTGGCCCAGCTCTCAGAGGTTTTCCCTGCCCACTTTAAGAAAAGTAGCTCATGACTTGTTCATACACATTTCTTTATATTATTTCCTTCCCAGAATTTGTTGTCTCTCAGAGGACCTGGTCTACCATCTTGGTCACTGCTGTTTCCCCAGCAGCTAGGCTGTTCTGTGGCATACAGTAGCTGCCTCTTAATCATTTGTTGAATGAAGAAAGAAAAGAAGGAGGGAAGAAAGGAAGGAAGAAACTCATTAACTCCTCATGACGCCCTGTAAAGCAGGGACAAGAGACCTGAGTCATGGAGAAGGGGCGGTGCCATAGCCAAGAGGCAGCGCGGGAGGTGGGGATCTAGGTTTTCTGCTTCTGTCCTTCTGTCACCCCTCCCTGAGGTGGGAAGCAGGGTGCCATCAGCTTGCCAGCCACCCAGAAGGGGTCAAGGGCAGAATGAGGCTGGGAACAGTCTTTGAGAGTGGAGAGTCAGCCAGCCAGGCAGCCAGGCGGCGGAAGGAGACTGTTTACAGGAACGGCGGGCCATTGCCATGACAACCCGACAGGCTACTGCTTCCTGCGTCAGTAGGGACACAGGTTTGTGCTTGGCTGGGATGTGTGAGGACAATGGTAGGGGACAGGGCACTGGCGAAGGGAGGGGACAGCATACACCCATGCCAGGGAAAGAGAATTCTCATTTTTTTCTTTTTCTTTTGTAATCTAGCACAGGGGACTGAGTCCAGGGCCCTCACCCTGAACTAGATCCCCAACCTTCTTCTTTTTAATTTTTTATTTTGAGACAGGATCTTATTCAATCACTGAGTTGCCCAAGCCTGAACTAGATCCCCAACCTTCTTCTTTTTAATTTTTTATTTTGAGACAGGATCTTATTCAATCACTGAGTTGCCCAAGCTGGGCTTGAACTTGTGATTCTCCTGCCTCAGCCTTCCATAGTTCGGGGATTACAGGCTTGTGTCACCCTGCCCGGCTAGGAATTCTTGGTCTTCCATGTTGCCAGAGGACTGAAAGGGCCTCAGGCAGCTACTTAGGAGGGCACGTGCATGTGGGTGGGTGTGCGTGTGGTCTGAGCTACATGGAGTCCGGATGCCTGAGTTTGAGTCTCAGTTTTGCTACTTGGGTGCTGTGTCATCTTGAGCAAGTTAAACTCTCAGAACCTTAGGTCTCTCCCAAGTAAAATGAGGATGAACATATTATCTCATTTAATCCTCCCAGTGTTGTTGGATTAAATGAGATAATACTTTCACAGCACTCAGAATACACCTTGCATTTTTCCTTTTTCATTAGTTCTTGAAATCAACATACATTTTTGACTCCTGGGTACCTTCTGGCTGGGGTAGAGGAATTCCATTCTCAGGGATCTTCACTTCCTGGCTTCTTTCATTCATCCATTCAACAAATGTTTATTGAACACTTACTATGTGCTAGACACTGTTCTAGAGGCAAGGTACACAGCAGTCAACAAAGCAGACAAAATCCCCACTGATGCTCAGCGCGGGTAGATAAACATTACGGATGATAAAAAAGAACATAGGTCAGATGGTACTAAGTGCAGTGGAGAAAATGAAGCAGGGAAGAATATACTGGTGGCGCATGTGTGTGGGGTATATTGTAATTTAGAGTGTGGGAGGGACATAAGGGTGTCAGGGAAGGCCTCCCTGAGAGAGTGACCTTTGAGCTCAATTTGAAGGAGGTGAAAGAAGAAATTGTATAATTTTTTTTTTGGCAAGAACAGTCCAGGCAGAGGGAATGGCCAAGTGCAAAGGCCCTGAGGCAGTAGGGTGGCAGATATAACAGTGTCCTGCAGTTGTATGTCTTATGTGCCTACCAGGGTGGTGGTGTGTGACACACATCTGATGGCCTACGGGTGGTTATGCATTGGCAGGTGAGTGGTGATGAGTGTGCATGTTTGTTCATGTACCAGGTTGCTGTGTTTGGCCACTTGGGGTGTGCACACAGCTTAATGCAATGGGACTTTCTGGAGTTGTGCAATGCAGTGATCTGTGCATATGTGTAAGTGTGTAAATATACCTGTGAAACATGTTCCTGTGTGTTTAAGTCTGGACATTTGGACAGTGACATGCAACTAGATAAAAAATATATATGTCTTTCTTTTCTTTCTTTCTTTCTTTCTTTCTTTTTTTTTTTTTTTTTTTTTTTTTTTTTTTTTTTTTGAGACAGGGTCTGGCTATGCAGTTCAGGCTACCCTTGAGCTCACTTTGTAGTCCATGCTGGTCTCGAACTTGCAGTGATTCTCCTGCCTCAGTCTCCTGAGTGCTGGGATTACAGGCATGAGCCACCATGCCTGGCAAAAAATATATATGTCTTTAGAATGTTGATGTTTCATTTGTCAAGGAAATTTACATTGTTTTTATAATAGTGCATTAAAATATTAGTGATCTCGTTGACTTGGGTTTTTGCTGCCTTTTCACAACTTGCATCTGAGGCGAGTGCCTCGCCCTCCCCGCCTGGCAAGGTCCGGGAGGAAGAAGGTACGTGCAGAAGGCCTGGCTGCGGCCAGGGTGCCTGCCTTCCCTCCTGACTCCATCCCGAGCCTGTCCGCGTCAGCCCATGACCAAAGCCAAACCCAATCGGAGCACGTTTTGTTCCTTTAAAACGAGATTTACTCGGTGCTGACTGTGTGCCAGGGACGGTGCATACATTATTCCACTTGATCCTTACCACCTTCTCCGGGGTAGACGTTAGTTCATTCAAATGAACATCTGTTTATGTAGGGCCTACTGGGTGCCAGGAACACCATCTGGCGTTCGCACTGGCCTGGCAAGCATCCTCTATTTTTTTGATAACAGCACCCCAGTTTTCCTCTAGGGGCCTCACCCCTCCCTCTCCCAGTCCAACTGGGTCAGCCTGGACTTTCTGCACCCCTCCCCAGGTTCCGAGGGTGTTTTTCTGCTCAGGTGGCCCAATCGGCAGAGTCTATACCTGTGGATAGAGTGATTGGTCTTGGGATGAACACGTGACCCATTTTGATCCAATCAGAGCAAATCCTGGGACTTTTGCTGCCCTATTGGGAAACAGATTTCTTCTCGCTAATATTTCTAATTGGAAGAATGAGGTAATAGGAATGAGGGTCCACTACATGGAGAAAGAGGAAAACTGAGCCCTTATGATACCTTTAAAGCATCTTGGATCCAGAGAAACCTCGTATCAGTTACTGTAAGACTTTGTGGTCCAGTGAATAGACACACACGCACACACGCATCAGCTGATCCCATGCTTGGCATCTTTTATCTTCTTTAACTCTGAGATGAGTCCTAGTTATAGGAGAATCGAGTAGCTGTGCTTGAGGCTGAGTCTGGGTCTGCTGGGACCCTGGACCTTTCTGCTTTTAGTCTCCATTGTGAGGGGTCCGGGCCAGAGGCTTTGTGAGAGGAGTGGAAGATAGAGCTGTGATTTCTGGCAGCCACCGGCTTGCCCTGTGACTTTGGTCAGGACATGTCCCTCATCCAAGCCTCAATTTCATCCTCTAGAATACGGACAGAGCAGGGCCTGGCCTGTACCACGGGCAGAAGAGTTAGATGAGGTCATCCATGCAGGGGAGGCAGGTAGCAGTGACCACAAGGGATCAGACTCACTGTTCTTCCTCTGTGGGGAGGAAGGCAGGCTGGGGGTTCCTGGCCTCCCTGCTGGCCACAGGCTGCCACAGCCTTTGGTGGCACCTCCATCCGTCTTCTGTCAGATGCACAGGCCTGGCTCACTTACCCAGGAAGCTGGCACTTGAGCAGCCACTTACTCGGTTTCTCTTTTGATGTTCATTATATAAATTTCACTTTTCCTGGAATTGAGAGCTTGACTGTCTGGACTCATTTGGCAATCAGTCACCAAAGGGCTCATCTATATTAATGGGGCCTCGAGTCTGACTTGAGAAGAGGCCGAGACAAGGATGGATGACAGTGACTTCAGGCTGAGCCGCTTGCTGGGGAGCTGGCACTGCTTTGATGAGCAGACGCCTTGTGCTTTGGGCTGGGACTCGGATGTGGCGGGGCTGAGATGCGAGACTGTGGGATCTCTGGTTTAAATGCCCTGCTGCCTGTTCTTTGCCCTCAGAGTAAATGCAGGCTGTGAGGTGCTATGTGTTGGGCTCAGCAGCCACCCCCACCTCCTGCCACCCCTCCTCTCCTCCCTCAGCCTGGTAGCCAGACTGGCCTCCCCCAGGAGCACACACTGTGTCCTCTGCCCCAAAGGCTGCTCCCCAGCTCTTCCTGTAGTGAACTCCTTCCTGTCACCTGAGTCATCTCACAGGCACCTCTTCCTGGAGGCCTTCCCTGATAATCTCCCTGAAGTGCCATTCCCAGTCACTCCTTCTTGCCACCTGTTTTCTTTCATTTTCTTAGCATTGGTCGCTGGTTCTTCTGTTGACTTATTTTCCTGTGTATTCATCAGGCCCATCTTCACCAAGAGAATATGAACCCCATGAGAGCACAGAATGCACCCTTTGTCTTGCTAGGATCTGGCACAAAGAAGGTGTTAGATAAATATTTGTGGAACAAATGCCTGGGGATCCGCTCAGCAACCCTTTCCCAGTGCCTGCCCCTTGTGAGGCCCCGGGCTGGGTGCTGCCTGCGTGCATCTCATGCCAGTGCACAGGGGTCACACTGAAGTAAGCAGCATTTATGGAGTGTGACAGGATTTCATAAAACACAGCCCATTTAATCCTCACGACAGCCCCATTCTTCATACCAGTTCACCAAGCACCAAAATCACAAAGCTAGGACCTAGAGAAGCCAGGATCTGAGCCCAAGTCAGCTGGCTCCCGCTTCTACAGGGTTAACCAACTCATGGAAGCCACAGGAAGTTACAGCCTGGTGCCCAGAAGCCTGAGCTGGGGGGAGGCTCTGGGGGCCGCAGCAGCCAAAAGGGGACAGCTGATCCAGCCTCTCATTGAGGGAGGGATGGGAGAAGCCTCTGGAAGATGCAGCATCTGGCATTTATTTTTTAACCTAACCATGCAGCTTAAGAATTTTTAATATCTTCATCCTGTGCACAATTAGCATTTGAAATAATGCTTGTGACCCCAGCATGAGGCAGCAGGGAATTTTGTGCCCTTATAGTTTTGAGGGTGGTGCCCTGTTGAGGGCACACGGTGAATTAGTGTCAGGGTGGAGACCCCAGCCTGGGCCTCCTGACCAGTGTCCAGAATCTCCACTTCTCTCCATGCCTCTTCCTTGCCAGGGGAAGCCATGCCTTGTTACACACTGCTCCTGAGTCTTGGGCTCTGGGTCTGTCACTTATCTGCTGTGTGAACTTAGGTAAGTTACTAAGCTTCTCAGGCTCAGTTGGGTGGTTGCCAGCTTCTAGGATGGTCCCCAGTGAGTCTCCTTTCTCTTTTCCTGGTATTCATTCTTATGTGTGGTCCCCTTCCACAGGGAGCAGGAGTGTCTGGGTGACTGGTGGGATGTTTTGAAAATAATTTGTGCAGAGTGTGTAGCACAAACCTGTAATCCCAGCACTCAGGAGGCTGAGGCAGGACGATCACCATGAATTTGAGGCCAACCTGGGCTACACAGTGAGTTCAAGGCCAGCCTGAATTATACAGCAAGACCTTATCTCAATTTAAAAAAAAGTAAAATGATGCCAGGGGTGGTGGTGCACTCCTATAATGCCCGCACTTGGGAGGCTGAGGCAGGAGAAATGTTTGCAAGTTTGAGGCCAGCCTGGGCTACAAAGTGAGCCTAAGTCCAGAATGAACTGCATAGTGAGACCCTGTCTCAAAAAGACAAGAAAAAAAAAGACAGTAAATGTTAAGACCACGGAATATAGTCAATCTTTAAAAAGAAGAAAATTCAAACACATGCTACAACATGAACGAAGCTTAAGGATTCTGCTGAGTGTGGAATAAGCCTGTTAGAAAACAGCAAATCCTTCTGGAACCATCCAGTTAAAACATTCCCAAATCCTGAGCAGTAGAAGCCGTGTGTCATACTAAATGTTTATTGTTATTTCAAGCCGCCGAGTGGCGAGCTAATTTGTTATGCAGTGATAGATCACTAATATAGTTCCCCATCTGTAAACTAAGGACGAGGGTGATTTCATGGGGCTGCTGCTGTTGATAATCTCATGATGATGACTTCCTAGTTTGTATTTCATAAGGTTGTTGCTATGACTTAATTAGCAAATATATCAGAAGAGCTTGGAGCGGTGCCTGGCACATAGTCCACGCTCAGTAAATGTTCCCAAGTACAATTTTACTTTCTCTGTGATTGCTGGCATTATGAGGAGCTCAGGCAGGGTAATAATCCCTATTAAAGAAGGTGCTATGCTCCACGCATCGGTGGGGATGATAAAGAGGAGCCACCGTGATTGAGCACCCACCGTATGCCCGTGCTTGGGCTAAACGTGGCCTATCTTTTCATCGCAGCTCCCCAGCAGTACTTGAGAGAGATGCTATTATTTTCCCATTTTATGACGAAGAAAACCAAGGCTCAGGGAAGGAAAATAACTTCTTTAGGTCACAAGGCATGGAAGAAATGTAGCCAGAATTTGAACACAGATATTTCACATTCCAAATTTTCTGTCCTGAGCTGCTAGGCTGAGCTGCAGCTTGAAATCTACTCCAACCCCCCACTCAAGCCCATCTATCTATCCCCTTAGCAATTCCTTGAGTATTAGCATGGGGTTAATTGGCCACACGGCTGGCAAGGGAATCACTTGTTCCCCATCTCCCACCTGCAGCACCAAAGTGTTTTCCCCCTGGGAGACTTTTTGGGTTTTGTCATTCCAGTCCCTCACAACAATCCACTTCAGTGGCCAGGAATGGAACAAGAACACACATGCAGACAGAAAAAGCATGGGGTAACTGCCTGGTCCTAGATCCCTCCAGCGGCTCATCAGAGGCAGTTTCATTAGCCCAGACCTTTGCAGCCTGGCACTCCAGACGTGCCACCAGCTGGCTCTGCACAAACAGCTCTCCAAATATTTGCTGTAGGGCCATGTGGTCAGCGGCAGTGGCAGGTCCCCAATCAGGCCATGAGCTCAGGGCGCTGGCATTGCTGCACCTGCTCCTCTCCCCGAGTGGGAAGGACAGGGGCGGCTGTGCAGTGCCTGGCAGTGTAGGGTTTTTGAGCCTGAGTCTTATGTGACACTTGTGCTAGGGCAAGAGGATGGGCTGGTAGCAGTCAGAGGGGGACAGAGACGTTCACAGGTGTCTGTGGTGTGTCAGGGGCTGAGTTGGGCCTGTTGTCTCCTACACTGTTGTTTCTCAGATTTTTTTTTTGGTGCCAGGGATCGAACTCACGACCATGCGCTTACCAGGCAGGTGCTTTCACCACTGAGCTAAATCCCTGGCCCGTCTCAGATATTTTTTGATTATGATTTGTGGGAGTAAGTATATCATGCATCATGATACACAGCACACATGCATGTGCACGCACCAACACCCAACTGTAACGACAGTTTCTTGAATCTGTTCTTACCTTCTTGTGAGAAATGCATGTTGGTTTCTATTCTGTTCCATACTATTCTGTTCCACCTTTTTTCTTCTTTCATTCAAAAAATGTTACTCATCACTGGGCATGGTGGCACACACCTGTCATCCCAGCCCTCTGGGAGGCTGAAGCAGGGGGATGGAAACATCAATCCCAGCCTGGGCATCTTAGTGACTTATTAAGACCCTGTCTCAAAGCGAAAAATAATAAAAAGGGCCATGGGTGTAGCTCAGTGCAAAGGTTCTGTGTTCAGTCCCAGTACCAAAGGAAAAAAAAAATACAGTGCTAGTTATGACTTGTGAAATAGATTTTAAAGGGCTCTAATGCAGAAGTTCATAATCTGGCTCAATTAACTTGCACATAGTAGGAAAAATATATTTTCATTGATCTGTAGCTGCAATATAGCACTTGATTTAGTTATTAATAGACAACAAATCATAGTAGCATTAGCAGTTCCAGCAATGTTGTCACACACACAAAAATCACAGATCTTGTAGTTTTTCATTATGGCTGTTACAGGGATCTGGAAATAGCATTTGTGCTCTTCGCTACCTTAAAATTATTATAGTTATTAGACCTACTGCTAGATTTTGTTCTTTATTAAAAACAGGCACATATATTACTATATCACATATTTAAAAATATTTTGGTAATGGCATTTCAACGGAGTAGAATTCCTTTGTAAACGTATGGAGTTTGTTTTACCTAGAAGTATTATTCCAAGAAGGAGTCTAGAGATTTCATCAGACTTTGCAGGGGGTCATGATGCACAGAGTTTAAGGAACGCTGCCCTCTCTGAGTCCTAACATAGCTGAGGAAACGCTGTTCCCAGCGGAAAGCTCTTGGGAGGTGGGCAGAGCTCCGGAGTCCCTGCCCCTTTGCCAGCTCCATACAGAAATCTCACTCATGGCCCATATTTCTGTAGCATTTACAGTGCCAGCCTCTGCAGCAGATCCTTGGCATGGGTCATTTCTTTTCATCTTTACACCAGCTCATGAGAGATGTGTACTATTTTTAGTCTCATGTCTCTCATCTCCCTTGGTCTTTTTACCATCTTTATTTTTCTGCACTTTGTGTGGTACAGAAGTACTGTATCTTTTAATCTGTGTATTGGCAGCTCCTTCCACAAAGATGTATCTCTTGAAGGAGGCAAAGGTTGGTTTTGCTCAAGATTGTATTCCCAGATATTGAATATGCAAGATTCCAGGGGATGCAGAAGATTCTACATCAGAATCTACTGCAGCCTTTAAAAGAATGAAAAGTGACACCAAAAACTCATGGAGAATAAAATATCGATGTGATAGTTTATATGTAGCTGTCCCCCTAAAGCCTCAAGCAGTCATAATCAGGACCCTGAAGGTGGCTGAGTTATAGGAGTTTACAGCTGACTTGCGGTTAGGAGCTGGGGCCTGGTCAGGAGAGATGGGTCACTGTGGGTGGGACCCAGAGGGGTCTGTCTCCCTCCCCCTGCTTTCCCTTGATGCTCTGCTTCCTCTCTGCCACGAGGTGAGCAGTTTTCCTCTGACAGGCCTTTCCAACATGCCTCCTACCATGCAAGGCCTGAAACGTCTAAAATGGGAGCCAACACTTTTAGTTCTGTCTGGTATTTTGTCCCTGCAATGACAAACATGACTAAGCCAGTGAAAATTTCACATGAAGATTGGATCTAACCCTGCATATGTGCACCTTTCCTGGCCCTTCCCCAGCTGTTGCTCAAGCGCATTCACAGCATTCTGCAGGTGGGGCCGGAGGTGAGACCTCCTGATCAGTAACCGGCAAGTGGAGGACTTGGGATTTTGACTTCAGGTGTGCTGGCTCCCAGCCCAGCCCTCTTAAACTCCACGCTTTCCAGGCTGCTGAATAAATAACCATGCTCGATCCTGTTGGCAGAGGGTGTCATCTAGTGAAATCAGACAGATCTGAGTTAAAATCCATGCAGACCAGAACAGGAGGCAAGTTTACAAAAGAAGGAGCAGCAGGAGCTGGGCAGGTCGTGTCAGTGTTCTGCTGTTGTTCCCTCAGTCTCGGAATAGGAGCGCAGCATCTCCTGGGAGTGTTTTGTGAGGACGGGGGAAAGAATATGCAGCGAGGGCCCAGCAAACCACCCAGGGGTTCTCTGAAGCCCCTGCCTGAATCTGAGTGAGTAGGAACCCCCCTAGACCAGTGGTGGTGAACCCGTGGCACACGAGCTGCAGCCGGCTGACTGCATCATTGAACGCTCTAACAGGTTCGCCATGGACCGGTTCAACTGTTACCCCAGCACGGAGCAGAGTCAGTGCTCAATAAATGCACGTAGAAGGCAAAGAGAAAAGGAGGAGGGAGGTTAATGAAGGGGAGGCAAGAGAGGTGTCCTCACTGATCTCAGAATCACACACGAATTCAAGACTGAGAAGCAGAAGGTGCCAGGATGAGTTTGTTTAGCGACCTACAGATGGATGGAGACTGTTGCCAGGAGGCCTGGAATTCTTCTGAGCCTAAACCATTCCCAGAGGGCCTCTGGCCCCCTGCAATGATGCTCATGCTTAAGGAAGGACCAGGGCTCTAGCTGAGCTGCCAGCATGCGGTAGGGCCCTTGGTAAGCTGCAGGAATCCGGATCTCTGTGTGCTGATCTGTGGAATGGCACCAGTACTGCTTTCTGGGGTTGTGAGCATCAGCTATGTGCACTGGAGACTCTGAAGTGTGGCCCAAGAGGTCTGTGAGCCTCTGATGGAGGTTTTTCCAGCTCATGTCAGAGACTGAGAAAAATAAGGATCGTGTAAACAGGTTTTCATGGAAGAAAATAAATCTGCTCTAAGGGCTGTTCTGATTGCTGGTGGGATATGCACTGTGACAGGGGACCTTGATGTGACAGCAGTCAGAACTGCAGCCCCATAAGCCCAGAACTCTGGGAAGCTAAGGCAGGAGAACTGACAAGTTCAAATCTTCCCTGGGTAGCTTAGTAAGACCCTGTCTCAAAATGCAAGAATAAAAAAGGAGGTGGGAGAATGGTGCATCCCTGTGATATATGCGCTCGGCAGGCTGAGGCAGGCATCACTGTGGGTTTGAGGCCAATTTGGATTACACAGTGAGTTCAAGGCCAGCTTGAACTACATTATGAGATCCTATGTTAAAAATAACAAAAGAATAAAAAAGGAATGGGAGTGTAGTTAAGTGGAAAGGTCCTGGATTCAATCCCTAGTATTGAAGGAAAGAAAAAAAAAGACCCACAGAAAGCTTGCAAACCCTTTGATCAACAGCTTGACTTTCAAGGATATTTCTTAAGAGAAATTTACAATATGAAGTGAGTTCCATTTGAACTGATGTTTGGTGTTTTTTTTTTTGGCTCAATATTTAACAAATTATTTATTGAGCACTTGTTATATGCCAGACATATTTCTATTCCTCTGAAGCACAACTGTGAGAAAAACTAGCAAAAATCCTGTGCTCATGGAATTATATTCTATGAGAGGGAGATAAACAATAAAATAAATTCAATAAGCACTATGAATAAGAATAAATCAAAGGAGATGGAGTGTGACTCTGTGTGTGTGTGTGTGTGTGTGTAATTGCTATTTGAAGTAGAGTCATCAGATAAAAGGGTTGTTGAGGTGACCAAAGAGGTGGGGCTTAGAGTCACATGACTGGCCTGGAATAGACGTTCCAAATAGAGGAAATAGCTAGAGCAAAGGCCCTGGGGTGGAAATGTGCTTTGCGTATTAGAAAATTGACAAGCGTCATGGAAGGGAAAGATGAGCTTAAGACAGGCAATCTGGGACAGCAGAGATGGGAAGCGGGCAGCATCGTTAGGGCCTGCAGTGAGCATGTCTGAAGACCAGGGAGGAGGCAATGACACTGGAGCAGAGAGGTGAAAGCAGGAGACGAAGAATTGTGGCCTTGCAAACCACACCAAGGACTTCAGATTCTGCTCACCGTGTGCTGGGAGGCCTTGGGGAGGGTTTGATGATGAAGTGACGTGATCACTGGTAGTTTGATGGGTCTCCTCTGGCCATTGCGTTGAGAAGAACCTGCAAGAGACCGAGGGCAGAAGCAAGGAGCCCAGTCTGGTGGCTGCTGCAGTGACTGGGCGATAAACAATGGTGGCTGTGGCGGTGGAGGGCTGAGAATGCGGATTCCAGGCCTGTTTTGCAGGCAGAGCCCAGAGGAGCTGCCGACAGGCCACTCATTTCAGCACTGGGGCGACCGCCGAAGTTCAGAAGCTGCTCAACACTCAACAACAGGAGATGAGCAACTGCCCTGTGAATCGGACACGAGGCTGATTTACCAAGAGCGAGGAAGCTCTTCGGGTGTGAATGCAGCCTGATTTCTATGTTAAGGGAAAAGAATAAGGGGCAGTAGTGCCTATAGTATATCACTATTTATTTGTGGTAAAATAAAACAAAGCAAAATGAAAAGCACATATACATGCCTGGGTGTTGGCAAAAATCATCTCTAGAAGGACAAAGGCTATTAGTTGCCTCTAGGGAAGGGAGATCTGGGGGTCCAGTGGCATAAAGGAAACTGTGCTCTTCCCTGGCATTTTGAATTGTGGACATTGTACCTCTTCTGGGGATTCACAATTGCCCCCCAAAGGACAGCTGGGGACTCTGGAGACACTTTTGATTGTTGCAACTGAGGCGGATGCTTGGTATCCCCACGGGTAAAGGCCGTGGGGGCTGCTGAACATCCCACAGAATGAGGCAGTCCCCGGGTGCTTTGATGTATTAAAAAATATAATACAATTTTCTGATTGAAGAATGGCCTCCCCTTCCCTCTCTTTTCAGTGCTGGGAGACTGAAGCTGGGGCCTTAAATACGGTAAGTAAGTGCTCTATCACTGAGCTACAGCCCCAGTCCCAGCCCTTCTCCTATAAAGATTTTGAGACAGGATCTCAGTAAGTTGTCCAGGTTGGCCTTGAACTTGCAGGTCTCTTGCCTCAACCTCCTAAATAGTAAAAGATGGTCTTTTATTCTGAGATGATACGCTTTAGGGGCTTGAATTAGCATTTTTTCCCACTAGGCAATACTGAATGTGCACAGAACATAGCAGTTACTTTTTTTTTTTAATGCTCTTACTTAGCAAAATAAAATAATTCAAGGCTTATACACTTCCTCAGACTGAATGGGAAATTTTAGTGGGTTATAACATTCTAAAATTTGAAAACTACTCTTTCTACTAAATGGGCTTTGGAATACAGTGGTTTTAAAATGTAGTCCTGCAGTTAGGGGTGCAGCTCAGCAGGGGAGCACAGGCCTAGCATGCGTGAGGCCCTGGGTTCCATCCCCAGCACTCTAAAAAATAAAATAAAAATAAAACATGTCCCCTGATCTTTGACACTTTCCCTAAGGATGTGGAATTTCACCCTCCGGAGTGTGAGCCGGATTCAGTGACTCACTAGGAGGCTGGTGGAAGTGATGGAGTCTGGTTTCTGCCACAAGGTCGTTGTGTCTCCTCTTGGCTTTCTTGCTTGAGCCATGTACTCTGGGGAAGCCAGCCCCATGCCATAGAGACATTCAAGAGCCCTGTGCAGAGCCCACAGTGTGAGCAACAGAGACCTCCTGCCAGCAAAGAGCAAGGAACAGAGGCTCCTAAACCACCTGAGCAGGAGCAGCAGTTCTTCCGGCCCCAGTGGAGCAGAGGACTGGAGCTTATGTCTTGATCGTGACCACTGGGAAGATTCTCACCCAGAGCCACTTAGGGTGGTCCTGAACTCTTGCCCCTTGAAAACAAAACAACAGATACTTCAAACCAAGCTAGGCATCAGGGATATTTTACATGGTGATAGAAAATGAATATTAGGATCTTCAAGCTGTATCCGTCACCCCAGGGATCACAAAAACCTAGTCCGCACACGTGCATGCTTCATCTGGCCAGTGTGGGACCAGAGAAATTGGAATTCATTGCTAGCATTAAAAATCAGCATCTTTCCCATAAAATCCTGATTTTGGATTTAAAATGATCTGGCTTTGCTGGGTCACAGCCCCATGCGGTAACAGCCAGGCGGCGACGTGCAGTGACTGCCCCTTTAGACAGGCGTGTGCCTTCCAGTTGGCCACACACGCCGCCATTCTTTATGCCTCATGGCTGGGTTGCTTTACTCCCTTATGTTACCTGCAGGCGCCAGAGTCTCTGCATTCTTTTGTGAGACATTCTTATGAGGAGGGCACCCAGGCAGAGTTGACAAATGATCAGAGTCGGGGCTTTGATCAGTGAATGCTGGGTGGGATGTGTTGCCATTGGCTTTCACATCTGGGGTGACAAGCCAACATTTTCATGCCCTCACTATTTACGGGGAAGAGGAAATGCCCATGTAACCCCTTTAACCCTCTAGGACCCCAGCTGCAGCCCTCCTTATAGATATTCCCACCCCTGCTTCCCTGCATCCTCCAGAAAATAAACACCACCACACCACTGAGCTTGTTTTCTCCATACCTTTTATTGAACTCTGCAAACTTCATTAAGGGACCATTTGCTTGGAAATTCTTAAACATTTGGACATATTTTACAAGACAGGACAGCAGCTGGAGGTCACACAAGGATCACAATTTCATCTTACTACATGCATAAAAAGACACTGGGATTTTTGTTTGGTTTCCGTGTGTGTGTGTGTGTCTGTGTGTGTGTGTGTGTGTGCGCATGAGCGCCCAATGCTTATTTTTACCATTACAGGAAGGACTAGAGACGTCAATGGATGATAAATGAATAGGACCCACAAACGTGACCCAAGAAGAGTGGCTGAGGACATTGGTCGTTTATGGCTAATGTGATTGGCTTGGTCCCCATCATGGGTGGGGTGATCAGAATGGCTTTGCTGGCAGAAGAGCCCCAACCTCATACCACAGGTTCCTGGGAGGGACAGAGGGTCTTAGCTGATGCCATTGGGACATGTGTTGTCACGGAGGGCTTCAGGGCTCAGAAAAATGGAGACCATTGGCTCTAACAGCAGAAGGACAGGCACGCCCTCTCATGCAACTGGACTCCAAGGCTCAGGGAACGCACTCCAGTTCCGGATATGCCCACATCCCCACACCAGCAATCCCCAGACCAAGGGAGACCTCCACTCTGGATCCTTGGCTCAGCCCACTGGAAAAACCACTGTGTGGTCTCCCACGGACTGCGTGAGCTGTGCTACAACATAAGGCTGCAACTGCCAGGCAGGACAGGAGGGATGGGGCTGGCTGCCCCTGCGGCCTCCTGGAGGGGAGGTGCTGAGAGGACTGTGGCCCTTATCGGGTTGGGGACCTACACAGGTCAAATTTGGATGTCACTGTGATCCCAGATTGTGTCCAAGAACAGGCAGCATTGGTGGGGGATTTATGGTCTTCAGTAAAGGGGGGCGTCTCCCATTTCTCCTTCCTCCCCAGTTAGCAACACACACGGCTAAGGAAGAACTCACCAGCTAACTTCCCCCTTCCCCACATGCTCATTCACCCATTAGTCATTCCCCCGTTCACTCACTCAACACAACACAGGTAGGATGACCACTGCGTACCAAGGGCATATGTTGGCGGATAACCCTGAGTTCCCGATACAGAAAATGGGGCTCTCAGTCCTTGCCCTTGGACTGAAGTCAAGGTAGACCTGGAGAGAAAGGAGCCAGCTGCCAGCCTACTTACTGGTACACCCAGCTCTATTTCAGCCCAGCTTATCCCAGGGGGCAGGAAGTGACTGGCGATCCCTGTGAGACCAGAGCACATCCAAATGGGACACAATTGGGAGTTTTCCTGCATCTTCGTGAACTGTGCTGACACAGTAGTCTTACATCTTGAGCAAATTCTGCAGGACCTTGCCTCCACGGAGTGTGACCTTGGAAACTGGTTTTTGTTTTATTTGGTTATGGAGGAAGGCAGCTGCCCATTCTGCCCATCCAATCTCACTGGCCTGCCTCACCTTATATCAAACCTAAGACCACCTGGACTTGGGCTCACCCTGATGCTCAAGTCCCACTTCCTCCAAAACTGCTATACACAAATGAACCCCCAGGCCAAACGATCTGTTCAGAGGAAGCAGGAGCCAGGCCTGATGCGAAGAGATATGGGAGCTGGAGGTGGGGGCACAAGCATTCTGCTTGCAGGCAGCTGAAGCCTTGTTTTGCTGTAAAGCTGATTATGGCTGCCATGCCTTCTGCCTTTCTGAGTTTACATTGTAGGCAGAGATTTTTGAAGGTCCTGCATGGGATCTTTTGTTTTACTTATTGGGGGTGGGGGAGCCCTTTGGAATGGTGCCATTTGTGATTGCTGGGCAGTGGGTGGCTGCTAGTGGGTAAAAGATCACTGTACCTTTATGAGGGCACAGTGCTTGGGCAGAAGGGCTAAAGCACCATGAGACGGCCTGCCAGAGGTGGGGACTTTGTGGACTGCTCCTTGGCTGGCCTGGGGAAGGGGAGCTTGTGTCCCATCCCAGTGTGGTCCCTGTTAGGCCACTGGGATTGGGCTGGGTGATTGACAGGGTGTGAAGCAGGGAGAAGGACAGAAGCAGGGTGTCCTGCTGTCACCTTCCTGCTTTGGCATCCCCCCCGAGACTGCTCCAAATGCTAGAACCCGAGCTCCTGCTAACTGTGCTTTATCCTTGCCTTGAGCCTGTGCCCAGAATATACAAGCTACACACATGCACACGCACACGCACACACGCACCAGGAAGCAGAGGGAATGTCCTTCAGTTGTGAGTCCAGTTTCCATGCAAGGCTAAGAACACTGTGCAATACCCACTTTACGTATCAGCCAGGCTCCCTTTAAATACATGTGGGGAAGGGATGCAAGCTCATTACCTACCACGGCATAGGAGACCCCCTAACGTATTAGATGGACTTCCTTCATTGGAACTGAAATCAACCTTCCTGTCCCTGTCACACGAGAAAACATCAGGGGCCTGTGTATGTGCAGCCATCCTAGGTCAACTGCTCCATTCTGCCCCATCCTGGCCAGGCTTTAGATCTAAAAGGCATTAAAAATAAGTTTAAATAGATTTAGAAATAAAGTTAGGGTTAGAGGTGAGGAGCTGGGTTTGCTCTATTGACAGCTTCTTCCAAATTTGATGCTCCAGGAGCTCAGGTTCTTGGAAGGCTCAGGGGAAACCCAGGTGAAGATAATTCAGGGGCCGAGGCTGGAAACCCAGACCTCACAACATTCTATTTAATGAGGACAACCACAGGCAGAGGGGTTTGCTTGTCTGGGCATTGAACCTGGGAAACTACTGGGAGGAAATCTGTTGGTTTTACTATTCTTAGGCAAAAGTTTTGTTTTGCTTTTTAAATGTCTGTTTTATTTGGGTCTGGTTCAAACCAGATCACCAGGAATTGGGGGGGGGGGATCGGAAAACTGCCTAGGGTCATAATTCAGAATAATAAGGATGCACTTGGGTTGGTTTCCTCTCGGGACTGATCTGGCAAGGAAGGTTCACTGCTGTCTAGGGGTCCTGGTTTGGCTCAAATCTCTGACACTGGGCAGACCCCAGAGTTGACAGGGCGGCAAGTGGTAGATCAAAGCCTGGGTGAATGCGGGCTGAAGATCCCTGGCCCTTCTTTATCATCTGGCAGGGGTTGATGAATGGAGATCACTTTCCCTTGAAGATCCTGCTCAGTGAGACATCCTCAGCCTAGCCAAGGCTGAACACTGCCTGGTGGAATTAATTATCAGGAAGGTCCAAAAACTTCAAGGCTCGGAGAGATGAAAACTGGAAAAGTATCGCTGTTTTTGCAAGAAATGTCATAGAGCCAGCAGTTGAAAAGGGAAGAGGGGATGAGATAGCAGATTCTGAGAACACTGTTCCTCCTGATTCTGAGGCCAGCTCCCTGTCTGACTCCTGCCCTCATGCCCGGACTCTTAGGAACAGCGCGGAAGAGAAACACAGACTGGATGATGAAAGAGCAGACATTCTTAGTGCCAGGGAATCCCTATGCCAGAAGTAAAGCCCCGAAGTTTCCCTGCCTCCTGAAAATCACTCAAAAAACCAAAACACCCCAAAAACAAAAAAACAAAAAACAGCCAAAGGGACCATGGGAAGAAATGAAAAAGACCAGAAAATATCAACTATGATAACTGACCAACGGTAAAACTCCTAAGATAGTACTTTATATCATAAAAGAAGAAATTAGACTCAATTACCCTATTATAAATTTACTAAAAATACATATATATGTATATATTTTTTTAATCTGAACAGAAAAATAGACTACTCTGAGATGTGTGGACCTCCTGTGATGTAGTCACACATCAGATATTTTTAGAGCCAGGAAAATGGTAACAAAAAATGCAGAGGTAACACTTATTTCTGTGTGTGGCCAGGGCTGGTGCGGGTGGGCCTGGCTGGGTGACGTGAAAGCATTTGGGTGCTATCATAGAAGCAGTGGTAGGCGAGGAAAAGCCCTGTCGGGGCTGGCAGCGTTCCATTGTCCTGCTGGGGACTCTGAGAAGCCCCCTTCTTTCTCCTGCCAACTTCTGAGGCTACAGAAAAACATGTCCCCAAAGGTGCATGTCCTGGAAGCTTTTTATTGTGTCCTTCTTTGATTCGAATTTAACTTGACTTGAGGCTGAAAAGCCTGGGATTATCTTATTTGAGACAAGTTGGCAGAGAAGTAGAATAGGAGAGGGAGGGAGAGAAAGGGAGAAAGAGAGAGAGAGAGAGAGAGAGAGAGAGAGAGAGAGAGAGAGAGAGAGACCTGGCTGTAGTGACCCTTTTCCGTGGGGAATTTTAAATGTCCTCTTACTCATGGAGTAGACATTCCAGCTATGACTGGGGCAAGACAGAAGTATACAATAGTTACAAATATCAACAATACATTACAGTTTCACAGAAGAGAATGCTGTCCCCCCTCCCCCTAGAAACATGGGTCTTATCAGGAGAAAGGGCAGAGACGGCTACAGCTGTGGAGACGGAGACGTGGCAGAGGAGAGAGAGGTTCAGGAAACAGTCTGAAGAGTTTGTATTGTCAGCAATTACGGGGCAAGCCGAGCAGGTGGGAAGGAAACAGCCGCCTCAGGATTTTGTTGTTTTCTCTTCTTCTTCTTCTTCTTGGTTCCTGATCTTTTAAGAGAAAGGGACTTCATGGGAACAAATGTTCTTTCCTTTTTTCTTTCCCTTAAAGTGTGCTTAAGATAATAAGATTCCTAAAGAAGGCACTGGGAAATCTACTGCACCAAAGACCAGTTGTCTTCTTTCACCCAAAGATAAAATGGTGGATGAACTGGCTTCTTCACACCTTGGCTACTTCTCTTCCCGCTGGCCAGACTCTCCCATGGGATCGGGGACACGTAGCCTCCTGGTCCCTAGCCCTTTCCAAGAGTGGTGGAAGTTGGAACTCAAGTTCATGACGAGTTTCAGCGTATTAGCCAAAGGGACCAGGCGTCTGCCCCCCACCCCGGCCACTCTTTTTTTTTTCGTGGGTCGACCTGTTTCTTTTTGCCCTGGCTGATCCAGCAATAGCTAAAGCAGTCTTTGCCTCCAACCACAGCTTTCTTCTCTACCAAGATCAGCTATGAAGTTCAGCTTCTCAGTGGAGACCTTAGGTAGATTTCCCAGTGCATTACATACCTGCACACAGGTACAGGCTGGGTGTATGCACATTATAAATCTGGGTATGTTCCTTTTTGGTGGGCATGGGGGCTGCTGAGAAAATGTATAATGGGCTATTTCAAGTTGAGAGCAGGGTAAAAGCTATATTCCTGCAAAACATACACATACAAGTAAAAGAAAAAACCAAACCCAAACCAAAACGGAATACTTTCTAAGCATAGTATATGCTGATTTTCAATGATTCTGTTTCTATAAGAACTCTATAGGACTTTGGCTATGAAGCCTGAAAAGGTAGGTTCTTAACAATACTTCTGAATTCATCCTTCAAAAGTGACTCGATAAAATGCTACTTTAGGTCAGACAAAACACAGGAGGAAAGAAGGGCCAGGTCCTACATGACACAAGGCATAAAGGGCCTTTGGTTACAAGGAGAGTTGCACCAATTGGTTATTCATTTAAAAAAAAAAAAAAGAACAAGAAAGAGGAAGTAATTTCCAACCTGTACACTTCTCATCTGCTTTAACCAACAACAAAATGCCTTGATTTGAAGAAGGGGTGGTAAGTTCCTTCTCACTATATATGGCTATATTGAAACATGTTCACTTTCCTGATATGTAAAATAGACTATATTATTATTATTAATTTTTACAGATAGCATCAGCTCTAAAAATATTTGAATCGGAAGTCACGACTATTTACTTTTATCAAAAAGCATTTGTTTTCCCTGAATTTTCACATTTGTGCTGATGGACAGAAATGGTGATGAAAACAGACACAGAAGATGGCCAGCAGGGAACTGTCCCAAGGTCATTCCTCAAAGGCCCCAGCTTCGCTCTGCACCCAGAGAAGGGTTTTGGAAGCTCTATGCTTCCTCTCTGGGGTGCCAACCTGTGCCCACACTCACTCTCCCTGCCCCTCAGTCCCTTGGTACCTGCTTGCGAGTCCTGTGAAGGTGCCAAGGAAGAGTCAAGTTTGCGTTTTCTTTGTTAACACGGCAAAGAACAGGACCGTACCCTTTTGAGAGGATCCACAATCCCTGGAGAGCCTGAGAAGTGCCATAAACTGGGTTCATATGCAGCAGAGAGCACATGTTTTTAAGGGCAACGTCACCACAATGTGACATTCATGTATGAACAGGCGGATTACACCATTGTACTAATGGGCAGGCCAACGACAGATTGCACTAGAGATAAGTGACCCAACATGATGTCTTTGTTCCACCAGGAAGACGTACGCCTGTCACTGTATTGAAGCCAGGCAGAATCACACTATTACACCTGGGACATCATCCATCAACAGTGTACCGAGAGGACTACATTGATCCATTGTACTATATAGACAGGCAGACGAAACAACAGCTTATCTTTACTGACACATGAACCGATACAATAACATTATATTAACCAGTGGCTCAACCTGATGTCACCGCACCGAGGAATGGCCAACAACACCGTGCCGCTGGAGTAAAAGCAAGCGGGAAGATGGCAGGTCATGAAACTAGGACAGGAAGACCAACGCCAAGAAATATACCAGAAACCGCTCAGGATGTGCACGAAAACTTATTGCTTTTGTCTGTACTGTCTGCATTTATGGCTGCAGGAAGGAGAGCTGAGCTTGTAGGACAGACTGACACTGAAAACACATCGATGGCTGGTTGACAAGAACGAACACCCAATGCCCAACCGTCGCTGGGACCTTCTGAGATGTGCATGTCTCCTGTGCAGGTGACTTTAGAAGAGGCCCTAACCGAGGGCCGAGAACCCCTCCTGGCCCATGGGGATGAGGGGAAGCTCCAGAGGGGCAGGGAAAGAGCCCACGGACTTGGATGATGCCCACTGTGGCTGGAAACGGGCCTGTAACAACAACCCTACTACAGCGTCAACAGGTGGCCCACGGGAAATAGTGCTTGTTTTAAAGTGCAAGATGGTGACACTGTCCCTGGTAGAACCTATATTTGAAAACATAAAGTGCTTTTTATTAAATTTCTTTTAGCTTGAATACCACAGGAAACAAAAACAAAACAAAACAAAACAAAACAAAATTCTATTATAGTAGGTGCCTTCCCTGCTGCAGCAGGAAGTATTCAAAAGTCTGGGTGGGGCATTTTGTGGTTTTTTTTTTCCTTTCATTTTTGCAGGTAAAAAAGAAAATCAGATTTTTCTGCTGTTCTTCAGTAACACAGTCTTTTTGAGTAAGCTGTTTCTTTTGCATATTTGACACTTGGATATCTTTGAGTCTACCCCAGTGATGTACAGAAATCATTTTCTTTCTATAACCCTAAAGCAATGTGGAGTTCATCCCATTGGCGGTGTGCCCACCTCTGAACCCTTCCCAGATTGCCAGAAGGCAATAAGAATCAAGTACAAATGGTGCAACTCACCCTGATGGTATCTCAAAATATAATCTCAGGTACTATGGAATACTGCAGTCAGTGAAGTCATATGAGGAAGGGTTTTGCTCTGGGATTGTGGCTTATGGCGCGATTTCCCCAGGATGCCCTGAGGCCTTCTAACAGGGGGATCCAGGAGGTGATGGACAGGTTTTCCTAGAGGTGGCCAGGTGACACTGAATACCAAATTGGTCAATGCACTCTTCAATACCAGCCACTTGTTCCAGCATCCTTCTCCGGCTGAAGCCAGGAGGGGTGGAAACGTTGCCCTTAGAGGCTGTGACAGAGCCACGAAAGAAGGATGCGGAGCAGGTGGCCTCAGTGAGGTCTAGAATGGTGGTCGTGGTGGCTGAGAGCTCTGCTTGCGTCATCTCCCAAAAGAGGGCAGTAGAATTATTACAAGGAGGCACTGTCCCCACGGCTTGGCCAACTTCATGCTGATGGACCTGTCACGCTCTCCAGGTCTTAGGGGACTTCTGTGAGTCTCTCTTCTCCCTGGGAATTCAGCAGAGCTTTTCTGTTTGAGTTCGTGAAGAAAAGCTCTGTGGCAAGTAAGCTGAACAGCTGTCCTCCTTGGACCTTGCCTACAAGTGTCCTCTTGGTGGTGGGGAGCTCAGATGCTCTGATCCCGAGTGCTCCCATGGGCTCCTCCCCCAGGCAACACGCGGACATCGGGAGAGATGTGGTTCTCGAGTTTGCACTTTTCCTGACCAATGGGACCTTTTCCAGTCAATGCCTCGGTGGCATAAATACAGTTCTGCTTTAAGAACTTGGGGGAGGTGGGTAAGGGGGAGCTTTCGAAGTGGTTCTTCTCTGATCTGGGGCCGATGCTGAACTTAGGACTGGTGCTCCCTCGGCTGCTCCTGGGAGGGCTGGAGTCCACACTGTAGAGCAGCTGCCCCTCATCGTCCGTGTCCGCGTCGATATACTGGTGGACACCCGCCTCAAAGTTGAATGCTATTGCTGTGTGTTTCTCGGGTGAGCGGGGCGGTGTCCTAGCACTTGCTGTGGTGTAAATGGAGGACTCTGGGCTCAGCACAGGTTTGTCCAAGAGCGTGGCACACTCAAGTCCGGCGACAGCAGCTGCAGCGCCCCCTCTGTTCCTAAGAGGGTCGTGATACATTCCCAGGACGGGGAGCAGCGGGCTGGGGTCGCCCTCCATGAAGTTGACTTTCAGTGCTCGGAGCTTCAAAGGGTTGTTGGTCTTCATGGAGCTCTTGGGGCTCTCGATGAAGAAACTGGAGTGATGGCTGGGATCAGGGGTGGGGTTGGCCTCCACAAGCCGACCGCCGCTGGCACCCAGAGCCCCCCTCCAGCTCACCTCTGGAGCTGTGCTGCCCCCAGGCTTGCTGGGGAGTGATGCCAAAGGGCTGTGGGAGAATTTGGTGGCTTCAGGGAAGTCTGTGGCACAGCTGATGAAGCTATCGATGCTTGACATACTCCGCATATCAATGACCCCTTCTGTGCGAGTTGGCAGAGGGGCTACGGGGCTGGGAATGCTTTCCATTTCAAGTTCTTCCTTTGGTTTGCTCTGTGTCGCTGAGTCCTTGCTAGTGAGGATGGGTTGGGACTGGGTCTTGGCCATTTTATTGTACATGTCTTCCAACTGCTGGACATTCAGGTGCTGAGGACTAGAAGATGATCTGGCTTTTTCAGGGGATCCCTGTTCCTTGGTTTCAAAGGACTTACTTGAGCTAGTTTCGGACAGTGTCCTCTTTGTCCATTTCCATTTGTTGGGAGATAAATGGTTGTCTTGTACTTTATCCTTCTTACCTGTGTTTTCCCCATTTTTCTCAACCACGATGTCCATCATCTCAATGCTCCGGGCAAAAGCATCCTTCATGTTCATGGAGACAATGCTGCCATTCCTCTTGGCTCTCTCCAGGGCCTCTCTTCGTTTAATTGCTTTCTCTTGCCTCTTCTGCTCCTTGTAGAACTCAGAGAAGTTATTGACAATGATGGGGATGGGAAGAGCAATCACCAGGACCCCAGCAATGCAGCAGAGACCACCAACAATTTTCCCCAGGAGAGTTTTGGGGTAGATATCTCCATACCCAACTGTTGTCATGGTGATGGTGGCCCACCAGAAAGAGGCCGGGATGCTTTTAAACTTGGTGTCATCCTCATCCTTCTCTGCAAAAAAGACAAGGCTAGAGAAGATCATGATGCCCATGGCAAGGAAGAGGATGAGCAAACCCAGCTCATTGTAGCTTCTCCGCAGAGTGAAACCCAAGGACTGGAGGCCAGTGGAGTGGCGCGCAAGCTTGAGGATACGCAGGATACGCATGATGCGGAAGATCTGGACCACTCGACGGACGTTCTGGAACTGCAGCACACTCTTGTTGGATTCAGTGAGGAAGATGGTGACATAGTATGGCAAGATGGCCAGCAAGTCAATAGCGTTGAGTGGGCCCTTGAAGAACTTCCATTTCTTGGGCGAGGAGAGGAATCGCAGCAGGTACTCCATGGTGAACCACGCGATGCACACGGCCTCCACGTGGGCCAGCTGCGGGTTGTCTGTGTTCTGGCCAAACTCATCAAGGCTCTGCAGCTCAGGCAGCGTGTTGAGTGACAGGGCAATGGTGGAGAGGACGATGAACATAATGGAAATGATGGCCAGGATCTGTGGGAAGAAGAGATGAGGATTTAGTTAGCAACCGCCGAAAATGGTCATGCTAAAACTTCCACACTGAAGGCCATTTCCACCCCTTCTAGTCATTAAGGACTATTTGAGCTACCAATCACTTATTGAAATCCATTTATTGCACACATGTGAAAACTAAGACTCAGGGAATTGAAATGATTCCCAGCTAACCAGCAAGCCCAGGGGTGAGCAAACTGTGTCTATAAAGGGCCAGAGAGTAAGTATTTTGGCCTCGAAGCCTACGTACTCTCTGTTGGGATGCCTTAACCCTGCATTGGCAGCACAAAAACAGCTTGGCTAGCACATGAATGAATGGGTTAACTGTGTTTTAATAAAACTTTATTTATAAAAATAGACATCAGGTTGAATTTTACTTGTAGACTATAATTGGTGACTCCTGAGCTGACCATGGTTCACATGATTACAGGGTTGAGTGTTGCTTTCACAACAATGATGCCAGTGATACTAACAGGAGCTGTCCTCTGTTGTTGAGTAAGTGTGTGCTAACCACTCTCCATGGATACCTTACTCTTACAACTACCCTTTTAAGTATTACGAGCTCCATCGACCAGAGGAAGAAACTTGGACTTGCACAACTAGCACGAGGTGGAGCCAGGATTTTAACACAGGTCATTCTGACCCCAGAGCATGAGCTCTTAAGTCTGTATTAAAAATCAGATGAAGTTAGATGTGTTGGTGCATACCTATGATCTCAGCTACACAAGAGGCTGAGATGGGAGGATTGCAAGTTCAAGGCTAACCTGGTCAAACACGCTATCTTCAAACACCAAAACCAAACCCAGACAAAAACAGATGAAATCTAAGGATACTTTTGCTAGAAAAATGCTCAGACACACAAGATTTTGCAATTTGTATTTTCCCGGGAGGCACAGGTGGCCTGGACCCACACTAAGTCTTGATTGGGACTGTGGACCTTTGGGGCTAAGGACCTTGGCTTCATTATCACTGAGTCCCTGGAATCAAGAAGAGGGCTTGGATCAAACAAAGGGCTCAATGGATGTATTTTGTAATTAATGAAATCCAGATGCAATAAATTGTTCCTATGGTCTTTTTCCTCCTCAATATAAACCCAAGCATATTACTTCTCTGTTTAGTAAGTCTCCAGGACTCCTGAGGGAAAGATCTAAAGCCCTGGTCACCATATTTGTACCATTTAAACTTGGTTGTTGCTGATTGGCCCAGGGTGCACAGAAAATCCAGGCTGAGCCAATCTGCACTCCAGGCTCAGCCATCCAGCCTCAGGGAGTTTGTGCCCAGACATCCAGGAGATGAATGAGTTACACAGGTGAGCCCGGGATACGCTTAAACCCCCAGCAAGCATCTCCCAATTTGTAGGGGGCAGAGAGACCATAAAAATGAACCAGAAAAACTGAACCTCTTAGAGAAGCCAAAGAAGGAAGAGAAGAGGCAAAGAGTAGGGGCCATGAGGGCCAGGAGCATCCCACGTGGATACAGAGGGCAGCAGCTAAGACCTTGGGCTCTGGTCAGCTTTTTTTGGGTTCCCAAGCCTCAGCCCAGTGACAGGCAGCCAGAGAGCTCTGGTGCCTGCTTCCTTACTTTGAGGAAGTTACTTGAACTCTCTAAGCCTCAGTTTCCTCCCCTGAAGAACAGGTTGATGACAACAGCATCAGTTGTGGGGAACTGCTGGGTGATCCAGTGTGTTCACACCATGCCATTCTCAGCTGGCTCCCAGCAGCTCTTGGTGACTGTCCGATAAACTACTGAGCCTGCCAGGGGAAGCGTCTCAGCCCACATCTGTCAGCAGCACAGCGAACCCAGCTGCTGTGTGGGTGCCGCTGAGGTTTCTGGTTCCTCTGAGGAATCCCCAGTAAGGACATATGGCTGTCAGGTTCCTTTCACTTGCTTCTGACCATCTCTCCAGCCCCCCAAACATCACCCTTTTCTGGTCATACGCTGTTCATAGGTCAGTTTTGCACACCTGAGCTTCTCGCTCTCTCTGATGGACTCCAGCCCATCTTTCAAATGCAGCCCAGGGTCCTCCCCCTCTGAAGTGGCCCTGCTTTTTTTTTCTTTTCTTTTTTTTTTTGAGACAGGGTCTCTCTCTTAGTCTGTTGATCTTAACTCACTATATCACCCAGGATGGCCTCAAACTCACAGTGATCCTCCTGTCTCAGTCTCCCAAGAGCTGGGATTACAGGTGTGCACAGTCCCACTCTTTTGGAGTGTTGGTCACTGCATCCCCAGGTCCGTACATCATTTTGCCATATCCTAGGGGTAATCACCACTGCTGTGCCCACTGCTGCCCAGAATGTGTGAGCGCTGGGTGGCAGGGATCGGTTGAGAGTTAGCTTTGCACCCACAGCACCCAGATTGAGAGTGGCACCTGGCAGATGCCCCCAAAGTATTGATTCACTGTAGCTCAAGTTCACAGAGCTGTGAGCGGAAGGGTCGGGTCAGGACTCAGTTTTCAACTTGGCAAGCATTTATGGATCATTTACTGCATGTGGGGCTCCTTGGTTGA
The DNA here is from genome assembly GCA_004027455.1 of Hydrochoerus hydrochaeris. Lineage (NCBI taxonomy): Eukaryota > Metazoa > Chordata > Mammalia > Rodentia > Hydrochaeridae > Hydrochoerus > Hydrochoerus hydrochaeris. The sequence goes on along the minus strand of PVLA01001517.1, from coordinate 89,344 downwards.
CCGTGGGGGTGACAGGTGGCCAGAGAGCTCCAGTGCCTGTACCGGCTTAGCTCGGAAGGTGAGAGAACTTTGCCGAATGCAGCATCCTCAGCCTCAGTTGTACCAACTTCTTCATCCTTTCACTCCAGTTCTGCCCAGCATGTCCTGTGCTTTTAAAACAATTAGATTTTGAGTCTCAGTGTCTTAATTTGCATCCACTACAAGTGAAAAATTCACTAGTCATGTTAGAAGGTGACATATTTGATATATGGAGATGTAGACCTAATTTACATGTGCTTTGAGAACCATAATCAAACAAACAGCTGTGAAGCTACCCAACACCTGGGAACCGAGTAGGGAGCAGTGACACCAATACTTTCTGGCGTTCTCTGCCACCCTAGAGATGGCCTGTGGGCAGACTTTTCCTCTCATCTCTTTGCTTTTCTGTATAGTTCTCTATACAAATGTGTGCAGCCCTAAACAAGCTGTCTCCATTTTGATGTCTTGCTGTATGTGACCTTCTGTTCCTAGTACTATTTTTCAGAGGGAGAGACAGAGTTAGAGACAGAGAGAACTTTCTTCATTTCATTTTAGCTTTATCCTAGGAAATAACAGGCAAAATTGCCTTTTTTCCCCCACTACCAATTTCTGCATTAAACATCTATCAAAATAAATCTGTGATTGCTGCAGAGGAACATAGAACAGCTTCCTCGGGGCCCCTGTATTAAGATCGGCTGCGTGGGCCCTGGACCTTGAATCCGAGCTCTGCGGTTTCTTGGTGGAATGACCTTGAGCACTGGAACTTTCCTAGCCTGAGTCTCTTTATGGGGAAAGGAGGATATGTACCAGTTGTTCTCCCCTAAGCATGATTTTCACACTCAGAGGATGCTTAGCAGTTTCTGCAAGAATTTTTGGAGGAAGGGGAGGGTGCCGGTGACACTGTGGGGGAGGCCAGGGATGTTGGCACCCAACAATGCACAGGAGGCCTGGACAGCACTATCCAACCTGAAATGCCAGCAGTGCTGAGGCTGAGAAACTCCTGGACACAGTGATAGCCCCTCACACGCTGTGACTCAGGGCGGGGCATGTGTAGCTATCAGAGAAATGCTGAGCTAAGATGGGGTCTGATTTAACGGGCAGCCAGTGGGCCTCAGGCTGACTCCTGCAGGAAGCTGCTCCCATCTCTGCGTCCCAGCAGAAGAGTGCCTGTGCAGAGTGAGCAGATTCCCAGGGAGCCTGTTCCTTTAAGAACTGATAGGTCCTGCTTCCCCCAGAGGCTGGCAGGGGAAGCCTGCTCCGGTTTCTAACCACCCCCCCAGACAACTCCCGGGAAGGCCCACATAATTGATGTTCTGCCGACAACGTATGAATTATGCACTCAGCTATTGTACAATCCTTGGGGCCTAAGGCTGGCAACCCCTTTGTACCTTGCCCTTCTTCAGCCCAAGGGTGCCTGGGAGAGAAGAAAGGGGAGCCCTGCTCAGTCCTGGGGGCTGCCTGCTGCTCAGGGTTGGGTTCGGAGGGTGAGCGCACACCTCCACCTCTGTGTGCACACGCATCAGAGAGCTCTGCCTGAGAGCGTGCACCTCTGCCCCTCCTGGATGCCTGACAAGGTTTTTATTTTCTCCTCTTGGAGACTCACTGAAGCCTTCGGCATCAGGCCATGCTTCCTGCCGGGGAACTTTTGAATTTGAGTTCAGTGTCCTGTGCCTCAGTTTTTCCATCTGCAGCACAAGAGATCACTGCAAGATTGCAATGAGAATCCAGTGAGTTCATAAGGCCCTTAAATCAGCTGGTGCCACAGTAACGCGTAGCTTCCCTTGTTCCCATTACTCCACAGCTTTACATTTATCTATAAGCTAGTCTGGGCCCTGCACTCTTGTGTCACAGCTTTGTGGCCTTGGACAAGTCCCTTCCCATCTTTGAGTTTCCATTTCCTTAGCTCTTAAGTGAAGAGGAAAGTTACTGAGCACTTACTACATAACTGCCTAAGATACATCATTATTAAATTATTATTTGGATAAATTATTATTAACTCCACCTCCACCCCCTGGACTGGCTGCTTCTGGAAGGTCAGCCCTGGGACCCTAAGAACCTGGCTACAGTGGCAGGTATCCTCTAAACAGCTCTTAAAAACAGAAAGATATTATGACTCTGGTCTCTAGACGGGCCCCTGGCTAGGGGACCAGCAGCCACCTGGAAGTCCTCCTGCCCCAGCTCAGGCCTTGACAGGGCCTCTGCCTTCCTGGGACCTGGGCCCAGTTTGGTTTGGGCAGTACTCCAGGCACCCGGGAAGCAGAGGCAGGAGCCAGCAGCAGGAACTGGGAGACTGTCCCCAAATTCCCTGTCTACAAGGAGGTTCTGGAACCCGGAACCCACCCTGTCTGCACCAAAAGGAGAGGAGCCTTTGGTCCTCTGGGAGGGCGGCTGGGCAGGTTGGGGGGGTCTCATGTGTGGGATCCGGGTTGCTGGAGCCAGGCCCTCCTAGTCCCGATTGTCAGCTGTGGTGTTGAGACAGAAACACCCACAGGCTGTTCATCACTGGCCCTGCACGCCTCTCTGTGATTCCAGGAATGTGGATCAGGCAGCGACCGTCCATGCAGAAGAGGGCTCAAGCTCCTCCTGGAAAGAGGGGGAGGCTCAAGCAGAGCATGGAGGTGCCCATGGCCACAAGCCCAGCGCAGGTCTCAGGAGCTGTGGCAAGCCGTGAGCTGCCGCAGTGATTTGCACTTTCACACTCTTCATGCACAGCCGAGCCCCTAGCATCTGCATTCCTAACAGCCACAGAGTGGAAATGGCAGCAATGGCCAAAAAAAACGTGGTCTATTCATACCAAAGAATAGGCTTCTTCCTAAAAAAGGCACGATGCCCTAGTGGCCCACGCTGTACCAGGGTGAGCCATGAAAACATTACCGAAGTGGAGGAAGCCAGCCCCAAAAGACCACATGGAGTCTCACCCAGATAAGGCGAGTCTACGGAGACAGAAAGTAGGTTAGTGGTTGCCAGGATGGGGGAAGGGATAGCAGTGAATGGGCATGGGGACCTCACTGGGACAATGCAATGTTCTAAAGCTGATTCAGGATGATGGCTGTACAACTTGGTAAATCGATCAAATGTTGTTAAACTGTATACCGGAAGGGGATGAGTTATATGATATGTAAAATAAGCCACATTAAAATTATATAAAAAGGTGCTTTCCGTAAAGAGCATCTCACAGCTTTGAATCCCCACAGCCATGGAGATGGGTCACGGGACAGACGCAGAACAGAGCAAGGCATGCCCTGCTGCAAGCCCTGCCGTGGCTCCCAGCCTCTGGGTAAAGTTCCAGTTTCTTTGCATTCAGTCGCAATATATGTATTGAGCACTTCCGAAGCACTCTGCTCGTCTCTGGGAATGCAGCATTAGTAATAAAAATAAAAAGATAGATTTCCCCAATCTCATGGAGCTGTCAGGGAGAGGCAGAAAGAACATAAGCCAGGAGAGGAGGAAGGTGATGTTGACAGTGTTACGTGCTGTGTGTCACTGAGAAAACACACAAGGGGGACTGACAGAAAAGCCCTGGGACCGGCGCATGAGGTTGGCTGGTCAGGGCAGGACTGTTCCAGGAGGCGCCTGGTTAGTCAGACTTAAGGATGAGAAGGGATGTGCATTTGAGGATCAGAACATTCCCGGTGGTTGTGCACAGCCCCAGGTCATCTCCCCTGCGGTTTCCTCTCCCCTGTGATCCACGGTCCCTTCCTCCTGTCTGATTGCTGCCGCCCCTCAGAAGCCCAGCTCGGGGGCCGCCTGCTCCTGTGAGCTATTTCTGACCCCAGGTCCAGAGGGGTTTGTCTGTCTCAGGCTCCCAAGGTCCCAAGCACCTCCTGTCACCACGCTAGTCATGCTGAGCTGAATTGCTTTCTCCTCTCTGTCCCCACTCATGTCCCCACTTGTGGAAGAGTGCCCAGCACAGTATGTGCTTTCTAAATATTTGATAAATGAATGAACAAGCAAGTGGATGAAATTGAAGCCTCCAGGATGAAGTCACTTTCCCAGGGCCGTTGAGCAGATCTGGGACAAGATCTCAGGTCCCCAAGATATTTTCAAGGACACAGGAAGAGGTGATTTCTGGACTATCAGACCTTTCACTCCTTTTATGGTACTTCCGCTTCCTCCAGCTTTATGGGGGGATTACAGCAGAGAGTTTTAATTAGAAGGGTCACTGGCGCAGATCCGATTAAGGGGATTGGGAGCAGGCTGAGGGTTTTGCCCTCTTCCTAGGCTGTGTGGACTGTTGGGGGGTTGGTGAGATCTATTGCAGCTGGTAGCCTGCAGGGGGCGCTGGTGGCCACACAGGGACAAAAATCTGGGGCTCTGAGGTTTGGACCGTGAAGGCTGAAGGCACGGACCTTCACCAGAGGCAGTCACAAAGGGAGGCAAGGATGCAGGGTCACTGCTGCAGGTCACTGTCATCCACAGGCCTTGGGGGCTGAGAAATTTAATTTTCCTTAGTTGCCCAAGTTTCAAAATTGGGAGATTTCACGTAAGAATCCAGATGTTCAGATTCCTTTGGAGGGTCACCACTGGCTGGGGCAAAGGAGCAGCTGCCCCTTTGGTGGGCCACAGGGACCTTGTGCCTTTGCTTATCTGTAGGTCTCAGCAGGCAGATGGATTGGCCACCCGGGACCTGCCGGAGGCGATGATGAAGCTGACAGCTGCTTCCTGACCCGGCCAGGCGTGCAAAGGACTTTCCAGACAAGATGAGCATGAGGCGGCCCATGCCACCCCTGCCACCCCTGCCCCTGCCTTTGCCCCTCTATGCAACTGGTTGCCAAGTCTGGTTAATTACTGCTCGTAAACATCTGTGAGTCAGGTCCGTTCTCTCCACCTGCATGGCCATCAGCCCCCCTCCCACCAGGACCACTTCAAATGGGCTTCTTCCTGGGCTCCCCAAAGCTACCCTGGCTCTCGATGGCAAAGACCTCCAGGTACTCCAGTAGCTGTTCTTCCCTTCTCCCGTCGCCACAGCGTTAGCTGGACACAGGACCACATTGCCCAGCTCCCCTTACGTTAGATGTGTGATCAAGTGTAGCCAAGGGAAGATGGGCGGAATTCACTGCAAACTCCTTTTCCTTTTCCTTTTCTTATTGCCTGGGAGATACATGGTGGGTGGAGCTAAAACACCTCTCAGGTCTGAGATGGAGCCAATTCCAGCTCTAGACTCATCCTTTACAGAAAAGTTCACCAATTCCTGGCCTACATCATACCATCTATCTGTGTAAGCTGCTGGATTGGGGGACTCGTTTTACTGCAGCTTGGTCTACACCCTGCCTAGGTCTCTAGGCTCATTCGTTCCACATCCCCTCTGCTCTCTCATCTCAGGCACCTTGACCTTCTTTGGTCCCTCATGGGCTCCACCATCCTTCTACCACAGGGCCTTTGCCCATGCTTCTTCTGTCTGGAATGCATTTTCCTCCACTCGGCCTGATTGGCTCCCACTCCTTTTTACCTCACCTCTTCAGGGAAGCCAGCCCTGACCTGCCTGACTGAGTCAAATCCCCAGTCCCAGGCTGTCACACTGTTCTATCCTTCCCTTCACAGCACTATCCAAGTCACCTCCACAGACTGAGCAACTTGAGGGTGAGGGTTGGATCTGAGTTTTCCAAATCTTGGGCACTTAGACTTTATAGGAGGTGCTCAGTACCAATTTATGGAACAAAGAATCTCATTTCCTCTTAGTAACAATCTGTTTTTAGTATATGTGCTGCCGAAGCGAGCACTTAGTAACAATCTGGGAGGTTGGGCTGTGCCTCCCCCATTTTATAACTGGGTAAACTGAGGCTGAGAAACCAAATGTCCAAGGTGACGATAAGGAAGTGAAGGAGGCAGAGTTTAAACCTGTGTATTTGTTTTTGCCCTTTAAACCTCTGGGATCTTCCTTCTCCCAGAGTCTTGGAGTCAGGAGGTTTTTCCTTCTGCCTTCACTGAACCATCTCCTGGGGTGACCTCCCTCTGCCCCACAAGCCTGCCTGGGGCAACCTCTTCCTGCCAGGCTTGTCCCAGACAGGAGTTAGGGGAGCTGGTGACATCATGGCCTCCTGTGGCCTCCCATGGGGGATGAGGAGGAACCGATTCTGGTCCCTGGAGAGGGAAGAGGTGATGAGGGGCTGTTTCCTGCAGGGACAATGTCCTTCCTGCTGGGTGAGTGTCACCTCCCTGAGTTTGCTGAGGAAGCGGTCAGCTGAGCAAAGGCTGCTGTCTTGTCCTCGAAGTGATGGATGGCGCTGGCCCCGCCCCCACGGCAGGGTATCGGCTAAGCAGTGGAGAGCAGGCTTGCCTCAGGCAGGCATGGCGCCTACAGGGGCTGCCGAGCCTCAGTCTGGTCCCTTCCCCTGAGTCTGTGGGACAGGGAGTGGGGTGGGTGGCTCCTAGGAGTGGCCCCGGTTACTCACAGTGTGAGCCAGACAGGCCCTGACTTGCTAACGTCGGGGTGATGCTCTGAGTGGTCATTCTTGACAAGAGCTGGATTCACTGGTCAGTGTCTGGTGCATAGAGCCAGAGGCACGTGGGTGGCTTAGTGAAGGGAGCAAGCAGCGGGGGCACCGTCTGGAGACCAACTGCTTCTTCTGGCTGGGCGTCCTCACGCAGGTGGCTTCGTGTCTCTGCCCTTCCTCAGGCACCCTCCCCTCGGAGTGTGGTGGTCTCCGGCCTAGGTCCTTTCCCATGGGCGACAAGGGCTCTGGTGACCGTCACTGCAATACACAGCCTCTGCTTTTCCGTTTTTTTTTTTCTTTTTTTGGGGTGGGATGGGGGAAGGATACTGGAAATTGAACCCAGAAACTCTGCAACTGAACTCTACCCCCTCCCCAGTCATTTGAAACTTTTTTCTTTAAATTTTGAAACAGGATGTCACTCGGCTACTACTTTACCCAGGTTGGGCTCAAACTCCTGCTCCTCCTGCCTCCATGAGTCCTCCCCGAGTGCTGGGATTACAGGTGGGGTGACCTCTACTCGTGGCAGGGGAAGGGACAGCATGAGCGATTCACGCTCACTCTCGAAAGCCTGAGCCTGGAAGTGACCACATCATCTCCTCTGGCAGTCAGGCTTGTGAGCTGTACCCTGCCTCCCTCACTGGGCTGCAGGAAGGGTTCTGAGAGCTTTCAAAAGCTTTGTGGAGCGCCCACAGTGGCTGTGGGCACAATATGGTGCATCAGGGTGCAGACAAAATTGCTGCGCTTTCTACTTGCTCATGTAAAAAAAGCTGAGACAGTGACTGTTACTGACATTCAGCCTATGAATCAGTATTGGAGTTCTTGGTTATCTATGTTAGTGCCAAAGCCTGCTCCGAGGGACAAAGGGAAGTCCTTGCTCAGCAGGCCCGGCAGCGCAAGGCTGGGGAGGAAGAGGCTTCTAGGACTCACGTGTGTGTTTCTGTCGTCTTCTCCCTGGGGCGCTGGGCACTGGATTTCCTACAGCTATCAGGCGGGTCTCAGGGCTGTGCACACCACCACTCAGGGCTGAGACCTTGCTGGGGCCCATGAGTCCCGCTCCCTGGTATGGAGCTGTAGATTCAGGGCTCAGGGCTTCGCTCCTCACTGTAAAAAAATCGGGCGCATCCTGACCGCTCTTCCGGCTGAGTCTGATCAAAGACGCTGTTCTCTGGTGTCAGCCCGAGTGGTCCCCCGGGAGGGGCTCGCAAGGCTTAAGATGCACAGGCAGAGGTTGGGAGGTGACCGTGGTAGGACCAGGGTGGAGAGCGGCGAGGCCAGGGCCCCGGCGGCTGCTTCTCCCGGCAACAGCTCCAGGTTAAAAACGAGGATGATCTTTTTGAAATATGAATGTTCATCTACTCTGCTCACCATCAAGCTGGTCTTCACCCATTCACCCAACGCAGAAATAACGCACCAGTGGGGAGACTTACAAGTGAGTGAGCGAGCGGATCTAGCGGAGGGACGGCCCGAGAATGTGCTGGTCCAAACCTAACTTGTCTTTGACTTTCCTTATTCCTCTTTGATCCGCACTGGGGTCCCAGCTTCCCAGTTTTCCAGCGAGAGGCTGCAGACAAGTTTCTTAACCTCTCGGAGCCCCGGCCGCTCACCTGCGCCCCCTCACCGGGCTGATGGCCTGAGGTTGGGTGAGAGGCTGCGTGCTGTGTCTGGCACGGTAAGGATCAGTGACTGTGACCTCTCCCTGTTCCTTTAGAGATGAGGACACTTCACCTGGGTCCCAGGAAGACCTGAGAACTTGGGGTGGGGTGGGGAGGGGCCGGGAGCTATTGCTTTGCACTGCAGGGAAGTCAAGTTGAAAACAGTGGAACCAGCCAGACCTGGATTCAAAGCTTGCCCTGAGGGTTACTAGATGCTTGGTTTTATGCAAAGAACTTCCTCTCTCTGAGCCTCTGTCTCCTCCACCTACTCTGTAAAAGTGAGGAATCTCACTTTTCTCTGTGACAGTGGTCAGGCTTTTACAAAGATTCCTTTCAGTGATGTGCCAGGTGCTCTACTAGGCTCAGGCACAGGGTGGGGATGGGGTGTGATCGGAAACAACCCAAGCGAGAATGTCAGATTTTGGTGAGCTGATGTTCTTGCAGAGGGAAGAGACACACTGAACAGTAACAAGTCAACAGGATCATTTTGAGTTATGATAGTTTCAATGGGAAAATGAAATAGGCCCATGGAAAAGACAATGGATAGGAGATGGTTTACTCTGGCTGGGTGGACAGGGCAGCCTCTCTGGTCTGCCAACTTCTGGCAGAGAGTAAGTGCTCTTCCCATGCCTTACTCAGCCCATTTACTGCCCCATCACAGCAACATGAACTTCTAGAAATGTCTTTAAAGCAGAGAAGGCTACATCCTCTTTCTAGATCTTTCTCCATCCTGGTCCCAGGGATGAAACTGTGAGGGCTGACATGATAGTAGCCATTATGGAACCATGAAAAGCCACACTCTGAGAAAGGCCAAAAAGAAAGCTGGGATGAGACTGGGGGATGGTGACTTTGCAGAGCCCCATGGACTATTTACGTCTGGATGCATGAAAGAAATGCTCCTCTCTTGAGATCACTGTCTGTTATAGAGCCAGGCACAGATTTCTCTTTTTTGGGGGGTACCAGGAATCGAGCTCAGGACCTTGCACTTGCCAGGCAGGCACTGTGCTGCTGAGCTACATCCCTGGCCCCTGGCACAGATATTAATCTACAGCCCATAACACTAGTATGTGGAGTGTCACCTACACATGGGGCTGCCAACCATCTGACTGGCAGTGACATGGAGGCACTGAGAAGCCACATACTCAGAGTTGCTCGGTGATGGTCTTGGGACCAGTCTGTCCATTCCACAGGACCCAAGCGGTGCCCTGTGTCCTTAACCCATGCCACACACCCTCCTCCCTGGACCCTCACTAGCCTTCTATTTCCCTGTTGTAAAGGTCAACTGATGGACAGATGCCATAGTGCCTTCCTGGCTGCTGTCCTGTCCTGTCCTGGAGAGACCTGTGCCTGCCACCTTTCCACCTGCCCAACATGTACTGTTTTCTGACTTCTTTCAGGACCCAGCAGAAATGTCACCACCTCAGCAAAGCCACACCAGCTTCTGACAGAGAGGAAGTGCTCTTCCCATGCCTTACTCAGCCCAATGACTGCCCCATCACAGCAGCCTTTTAAAGACAGAAACTAGGTCTTATTACTACCTTTCTTAAGCCCTCCAGTGGCTTCCTGCTGCTCTCAGAATAAAATCCGGATGCACCTGGAGCCTCACACAGTCCCACCTAACCTAGCCCTGGCCGTCCCTGCATATCCTTTTTCTCTACTGTCTTCCACAAGTCATCCTCCAGCCACACTGTCCATCTACCTGCTCCTCCTCAGGTCATGCTCACTCCTGCCTCAGGACCTTTGCACATGAGTTCCCCTGACTGGAATGTCCTCTTCCCAGATTTTCTATGACTGGCTCCTTCTTATCCCTTTCATTCTCTTAGAAGAGAGGATATGTCTGACCACTGATTCAAAATCACCTCCTATCTAGTTAACTTGCTTTTGCTATACCATTTTTCCTCCTAGGTGATCTGTTGCAGTCTGCAATCATCTTGTTTACCCGTGTGTTCATTTGCTTCTTTTCTGCCTACCCACCCACCTGGGTTGGCACTATGAGGGCAGGGATTGTGGATCCTCACAGCTCAGCACAGAGACTGGTGAGGGACTGAAACTCAACAGACACTGGTGCATTTAAAAAATGATGAGTGGGGCTGGGGTTTAGCTCAGAGGCACAAGCGCGCCTGCCTGGTGTGAGGTCACGAGTTCGATCCCTGGTACCAATAAAAAAAATGAATGAGTGGATCAATGAATGCTTGGTTCATCCGTCACACAGATGAATGGGAGGGTGGCCGGCTGGCTGGGTGAGCAAGTGGATGAAGGAGAGGTGGGCAGAGGGGGAGGTGATCAATGCGTGGATGGGGGGACGGGGGGGATGGATGGGTGAGTAGATGGATGGATGGGTGAGTGGGGGAATAGTGATTTTAGAAGCTATGCCCTCCCATGGACAACCCAAATGCAGTGCTTATGGGCTACCTCTTTTATCCGAGGCTCACGCAGCCTCCGGGAAATGCAGGCTCTGGTTAACAGCTGCGTGTCTGGCAATAACGATATAATCATAACAGCTAATATTTATTGATCCCTCACTGTGCTGGGCAGTGTGCCAGCTGCATTCCATGACCAATCTCATTTACTCCTTATATTAATCCAAAAGATAGATTCATAATTCCTGCTTTGTAGTTGGGAAAACCAAGGCACGGAGGCTGAGGCTTCACGGGGAAGAGGAGGGTTCTGGGGTAGGCCATGAGGTCTGGAGATGGGGCTCAGCAGGGACAGCCGGAAGGAGGGGGCTCGCAGCAGAAGTCACTGCGCATGCTCAGGCGTGCAGTGGGGTCGAGCGAGTGGGCGTGGCCGCACGCAGACCTGGAAGACAGGCGGGACTGAAGCCCCTGCGTTAGGAGCACGCAAGGTCCCAAAGCATTTATTTAGCACCACCGCGCAGGGTGCTTCTCTGTAAGCTCCATCTGTCCCAGGATGAGTCTGACGCTTTTACCAGTTAAATACTTTGCCCGGATTCCCCAACCAGTGTTAGGATTTTCACTCAGACCCGCCAGCTGTGGGGTGGGCATGCTAGGTCAATGTGATTGGTTCAGTAGGGTAGGCGTGACTCACATTGGCCAATCAGGTTTCACTCTGGGATTTTGCTTGATATTACTGGGAAAGAGGCTGTTGAATTGACAGGTTATCGGCCTGCAGGGAGGAGCGGTCATCTCTGGCCTTGTGCAAATAATTTACCTAAGGACTTATTGGGTCAGAGGATCTGAGCTGAGAGTTAATGGCAGTGCCTGAACACAGCCATTCCTAAAAGAAGTATCCCTGGACTTTCACCAGCATCAAGAACTAACGAGTGTCTTGTTTTGATTGGGCCAGTTTGGGTTGGGTTTCTGATGCAAATAAAAAGTGAGGCTGACTAACAAAACTGTGCCTTAACTCTATCGGTGAGATTGCTAAGGTTCCTAGAGGGAAGTGACTTCCTAAGGATCCCACCGTCAGGAAGTGGCCACATCACACAAAGCTGTCACACAGAGGGCACCTGACCCTAGCCAAACTCCATGACCTTCACCTACAGACCTAGGAATGTGGTGTGGAGGGGTGGCAGAGATCTGCCCGCTGGCGGAATCTCCCTGAGCTCCACGCTGCTGCTCGGATTCTGGAATCCATCTGGAGTTGTCTAAACTTTGTGTCTCCCAGGTGGCGCTGGGATCTGCGGGGAGCAGGAATCTAAGGCTCAGGGACTGTAAATACACGAAACAGCAGCCAGGATGTCAGCATCTGAACAAAATTGCTGAAGATTCCCTTTCAGAACATGCCATCTGAGGGTCCTGGCTTGGATTTCCAGGGAAGGGGCTGCAGCCCTAGGGCTCCTCAGATGCTGACACTTAGTGGGATCTTGGACTGGTTATGGCTTCATGCCACCAGGAATTCTGCAGCCATATGACCTTCTCCAAGCTCCTGCACTCTAGAGCTGGGCAGAGTATGGGTCAGAGTTAGGGTGCAATCCTGGCTCTTGCCAGCTGGGTGCCCTCTGGTACATTATTAGTCTCTGAGCCCTGGTTTCCCGCTGTGTGCCATGGGGAGGACTAGAAGAATGAAGTCAAACCACATGGGGAGAAACTCATAGCACAGAGTTTGGAACTCTTTAGCTTTTGGATCCTGGCACAGTCAAACCATGTAACCTCTCTGAGCCTCAGTTTCCTCATCTGTGAAATGGGGTCAGAACAGTTCCTACCATGCAGATGACTGAGAGGCAACAATTGAACTCTGCATGGAAAAATGTGTCCCCAAGTCCTGCCACTTGGTGCCAGTGAAGGGGGAGTGGTGTGACAGTGTGAACTGAGGCCACCTGCCAGCCCCTACCCCTCGCCCCATGGGCAGGGAGTTTGGGTCCACACAGTGAATTCTTTGCTAGTATTTATTTTCCCTATGAATTCAGATTCCAGAAAGATCTGAAGTTGTGGCTCCTCTGGGCCCATGTTCCTCTGTGGCAGCACCAGAATGACAAGGAAGCCAGGCCTGTGATGGGACAATCTTATGTGCAGCCCACACGCACCCTGGGAGGCCTTGGGGCTCTGCAGGAGCTGGGGTGTGGGATAAATAATCAGAGCAAGAGATTAAACAGAGCCAGCAGTCACAGGATCCCTAAGGAATGTGGGGCTTTCACTCTCCCAGCCAGGGAGCAGGGACACGGGCCCTTCCTGCTCGCCCTGCAGGGAAACATGTTTTTCTTAGGGCCCCAGTCACGTTTTTCACCCCCCCAACTACCGCTTCTTCTAGAGTGTTCCAAAGACTCCTCTATCTTGACCACTCATCCTACCACACCTCAGTCGCACAGAACTGTGGCAGGGTGGGGGCATGGGGAGAGGAGGAGGGGTGACTATTTGAGCTCATGAAGCCTGGAAAGGCCTTTCTGAGGAGGTAATATGTGAGGGGAGAAGGAGGAATGCAAAGGGGACAGGCATGCAAAAATCTAGGGAAGCATGCTCCAGCAGAGGTAATAGAAAGTACAAAGGTCCTGAGGCAGGAAAGAGGTTGATGTGCAAGAAAAAGTGAAAGGAGAGTGGTGGGCTTCGTCGAGCTAGGGAGGAAAGCAAAGGGTGTTAAGAGATGAAGTCAGAGAGGAAAGTGAGGCCGGTCTTGTAGACCCAATGGGGTGTTTTTATTCTGAGAAAACTGGGAGCCCCATAGGCCTAATGCAGATTGTAAGATCCTCTGGCTGCACTCAGGAACAATCTGTAGGGCAATTGGGACAGAAGCAGGAATCAAAGCAAGGAGGCCATGGCAGGTGTCAAGGTGAGAGACAGTGGCCGCTGAATAGAAAAGGCAGATTCAGGGTATGTTCTGGAGATGAGACCAACCCATTAGCCGATGGCACAGACACCCCAGGTGGAAGCATCAAGGTGGAATCCCGGGCTTTGTCCTGAGCAGCCAGAATGGTAGAGGCTCAGAGCAGTACCTGGGTCCAGGTTATGAGCAGCTGTGAACACTCCCCAAGGGGTCTGGATGAGACCCTGCATGCACTGGGGAGCAGTGGAAGGCTTCCAAGCAAAAGCAGCATATTCGTTTAGTCACTTGACAAACATTTATGTGGCAAGATGGACCAAACTGTGCTCTCTTACACAGTGGACCTTCCTCCAACCAGCCATGCACAGAGCACACGCCTCCTTCCTGGGGCCAGGCAGCTAATCAAGGGATTCTGCCTGCCTGTCCCTGATCTCACTTCCCCTCCTCCTTCATCCCTTTCTTAGGAACTGAAGTGCACTTTAAAAATATTTCTTCATTTATTGCCTGTCTTCCTTTCTAAAAGCTCCAGCAAAGGAGGGCCTATCCTCATGATCCCTCATGCCTCAACCTGTGCCCAGTGCATAGCATGTGCTCAGTAACTACGCAGGAACTGAGTTTGAAAGCTAAATCCATGGAAACAGAAAAGACAATCCCTCTGTTGCAGCCAAGGCCCATCTTCTCTTGGGTCTTGAGGCCTCCAGGGCCTGAGAGGTAGGAGGGAGAGGTGGCCCATCACCAACCCTCCCAGGGCCCCGATTCTGGGCCCTCGCTGCTGGGCTGCTGGGTGTGGTGGCAGTAATCTTCCTGGCTAAGCAGTCGGTGTGGGAGATGTGTGCTCTGAGGCCTGAGCATCCTGTTCTGCTGGTTCCAACCTGACCTTGGCTGGGTGACCCAAGTCAAGATGGATGTCCTGCCACCCAGGGCTGGGACCCAACACATAGCCAGGGTCAGTGATGAAAAGGAGCCCCTCTTTGGGGCAGGGAGTGCAAGTGTCCTGTGGCCTCTGCCCTGCAATCTGGGGCAGTTTGTCTCCACAGGGTTCATGTGCTGGAAGCTTGGTCCTCAGTGTGTTGACACAATGTGACATAGAAAAGGTGGGGCATTGCCCTTGGAAGGGATTAAAATCATTCCATTCTTGTGGGGTCCATTTGTTCCCAAGGGTTGTTATAAAGAACCAGCCTGGCCACTCTCCAGCCTCTCTGTGATATCTTGTGCTGGCTCCTAACATAGTGATGTCATTTACCAGGAGGTGATACAGCCATGGGAACCTGTGCCAGAGGCAGTGCCTCCAAAACAGTGAGCTGCATAAACCTCTTTTCTCTATAAGCATGCAGTCTCAGGAATTTTATTACAGTAACAGAAAGCTGATGAATGAATGAGGTGACATCTGAAATGAAAAGAAGGATGGACCTCCAGAAGAGAACATCCAGCAAGAGGAAAGACTTCAGTCTTCATGGTTCATATGACTTGGCACAATTGCTTCCATTTTCAGTAATAAAAATAATAACTAAGATTTATTGATTACCCACTGCATGTCAGGCCTGTCCTAAGCATTTTTACCTGCAATAATCACTTATGTACAAAATAATCCATTTCGTAGCTAGGGATACTAAATCACAGGGATTCTAAGGACCTTGCCCAAGGTCATGAACATAACAGTGTAGTACAGTTAGGATTTGAACCTAGGGCTATTCTAGCCTCCCATTGATGGGCTGTTCCTTATTCTCAGAGCACAAGGAGGAAAAAAGGAACTGGTGGGATGACTATGTCATCTTTGCCCGGCTGTACCCTCAAGGCCACCCACAGGTCCTCGGCCCTGATGTATTTTTCTTCCTCTGTTGATAATTCATCTTCTAGCCCCAGAAGTGGTCATGTGACCAGCCTGGTCCAATTAACATAGGTCAACTTTCATAGTCATGGTGATTGGCTGAGGAATGGGCATGTGACCCAAGATGAGCCAATGAGAGTGAGGCCTGGGACTCTGGCTGCAACTACTGAGAAGTGCTTTTTTGAAGGGATCATCTAGGTGGGAGAAGCCTAAGAGCTGGGAGCAGTTATCTGAGAGTGAAGCCCACTCAAGGGAAGTCAGAGACACAAGACAGTGGACCGAGTTGCAGTGACAAATCCCGATGATGTTTTTGAGGGCTCCTGTGTCTGGGCTGGAAGCCAGCATTACTTGTGGACCTCTGCTTTCTTCATCTAGCTTAAGCCAATTGGAATTGAGTTTCTGTTACTTATAATTAAGATGAGAACCTGTTCCTTCCCTTCTCTCTCCTGCTCCCAAGAATATCAGTTTTACTACCACACTGATGTGACTGTCACCGCCACGGCCAGCAGTCACAGCTTTCATTAAAGCTTCTCCTTCGACTGTCAGGGATGACGCTGTCATTGCCACAATTAACACAGTGACCACGGGGCCACTGATGCTCCTGTGACTGATGCTGTTATGAAGAATCAGTGCTATTCATGTCATGCTTTCCCTTCGTGGGCCACACCCCGCTTTACAAAGTGCTTTCACCATCTGGTCTTATTTGCCTTGGCCCTAGGAGGGAGATAACATGGTTGTTGCCAGGAACCTGGGGTTTGCCAAGGTGACGGCCACCACCCACAGCCACAGCCAGGACTGCTCACACTCGGTCCCCTACTCCTGTGTGTAAAGAGACAGCATCGGGCACCTTCTGCCTGAGGACGGCTGGGTACGGCAGGGAACGCAGGTGTCCTGCCTCACTGAGCTGCCAGCTGGGCAGGCACCGGAACATGCCAAGGAGGCTTCCTCTCGGGCCTAGGGAAGCCTGGCTACGAGCATTCCCTCCTCCCCCAAGCAGAGTTGCTCTCTTTTTTTTAACCTCTTCCCTGAGCCTCTTGCAACCATCCATTTCCTTCTCTGCCTTTCTTCTTTCTATGTACATCCCTTCTTTCCTTCCTTCCTTCCTTCCTTCCTTCCTTCCTTCCTTCCTTCCTTCCATTTATATCCTTCCTCCCTCCCTTCTTCCTTCTCTCCTCCCCTGCCATTCTTCCTCCTTCTATTCATCCTCCTTTCTTCTATTTGCCCAGCCCCGTCTGCTTATCTCCCATCCACTCGCCCTTTGTCTTCCATCACCCACCACCCGCCCTCTCCTCACTCCTTTCCTTTCTCGTATTTCTGTTTCCCATCACTTATTTACCCCTCTAGCACATGAGCCCCTGTGTCAGCTGCTGTGCATACAGTGACCATGACTTGATCCTTACATCAGACAGCACATTTGAACCAGTCCTATGGGGGCTCAGGTCCGGGGCCCCCCTTCCTGTTACCTAACCTGTCACGAAGCCTAGGGGACCCCGTACTCATTCCGGAACACCAAGCTCTTTAGTCATGTTTTTTTCTGGCCTTTGTGTGTGGTGTCCCCTGGGCAGTAACACACTGTCAACTTTCTTCGGGGCTCCTGGAGCTGCTGGCCTTCAGGGGACACAGTCCTGGTCTTGCCTGAGTGCAACAGAGCCCCAGGATGACAAGACAGTCCTGCTTCAGCAGCCTCAGAGCCACTTCCTGGATCATTGGCTCATTTTCCTCATTTGGGGGGAAGAGGCTGGGGCGTGGCCCAGGAGAGGAATGACCAGCCACACTGGCCCAGCCAGTCTGCGGCAGAGCCAGGACCAGACTTGGGTCCCCTGACCTGATGCCCTGTCCCAGAGCCCAGCCCTGGTTCCTCGCACAGTGAAGATTCCAGCTTCCAGCTGTTCGCTCCTGTTGGGCTTCTGCCCAGCCTCCTTCCCTACAATGCTCACAGTATAGGTTTGTGCCAGTTTGCAAGGAGCTTGCAAGACCGAACAGACAGAAAGCCTGACTTTCCGCTCCACTCTTCCAGGCCCTCTGATTTTCCCCTAAGAACTTCTTATCTCCCTGACATTTCAGCCCTGGTGGTTTCTGGGACAACCCTTTCATTTTGCAGTCTGCCTTCTCTTGCTTCTGCCAGCTTTGGGTTGAAACTTCAGTGGTCTCCAGTGCAGACAGGAAATGCAAAGACTGAGTGAGTTGGCGTTAAACTCCAGGCAGGTGTAAGGGCCACCTCTCAGCTGGGTGCCGCTGTCAGCTCCTGGAGGGGATAAAGTTGGCCTCGGGGTGACAAGATTTCCTAACTTCCCAATAGGGACAAAAGCCATCTAGGGCAGTGGGGGTGAACCCACCCATGCTTGCCTCATTGGGGTGTTGAAAGCTCTGAAAGGTTTTGTATCACTGATCTAGGATTTACTGTGTGTGAACTTCCAATTTGTTGACATTACTTGAAATATGTTGATACTGTTCAATTAAAAACACATTCATAGGCTAGAGCTGCTTCTTCCCTCTTCACAACTTCGTCCACTCCCCAAATTACCACAGGACAGCTTGGCTCCAAGAAGAGCTTGTTGCTTTTGAATATAAACAACATATTCGTAACAGTAGCAGCTACCACTGACTGAACACTCAACTACTGAAATCACCCCTGTGGGACATTATTGTCCTTTTCTAAATGAAGAGAGCACGGGGCCCAGAGAGGTTGAGGGAGGTGCCCAAGGTCACACAGCTAAGAGACAATTTGGATTCCAGCCCAGGCTTGCATGACTCAAAAGACTGTGATCTAGCCCAGGGATGATGGCACCATCCCTGGGGAGGCATCCTGGAAATGTGGGGGAGGGCAGGCGTTTCTTGTTGTCATGGCAATGGAGGCTGAGATCACACTGGCTTTCAGTGGGTGTGAGCCAGGAATAAGAGCCATCCTGTGAGGCACAAACAAACCTGCATATTGAGGCCTTGTCCTGTCTCTGGTGCCAATGGTGCCCCAGTGTTCCCTCTTGCCCCCAGGTGGGCATCCATTATTGAGTGGCAGCTGTACACCAGGGACTTTAGATCCAACAGCCCGATGAGGTGGATATTATTAGTAACCCTGCTTATCAGATGTGGTTGTTTTGTTTTATTTTGAGACAGGGTCTCACTATGCAGCCCAGGCTGGTCTTGAACTCACAGCAATCCTCCTGCCTCAGCCTCCCAAGTGTTAGGATTACAGGCGAGCACCACCACACCCTGCTCCATAGATGTGTTTTGATGTGACAAACACAAATGGCAGCGAGGCTGGGGCTGGAGTGAAACAAGTTTCAGGATGTGAAATTTAAGGGCATGTCAAAAGCTTAGAAATCAAGATAAGTACAGGTATCCCTTGATTGACAAGGAGCTCATGTTCTGATAAACCGATAATATTCTAAATCCAAAGTGGATCGAACCCCCTAACCTCCGAACACCCCAGTTTGGCAGCTCAACACACTGTGGAGCACTGGATGTCTCTTTTGTGGGCACAGAGTTGACAGGAGACGTGTTAGCAGCCCCTGCCCGGGAACCTGAGAGGCTCTGACCATGCCATGCAGCGCGAGCCGGGAAAGATCAGTGGTCAAAATTCAAGGATGATTTCTCCTGAATACAGATCACTTTCACATCATTGTAAACTTAGGAAACAGTCAAATCATCCTAAATCAGGAGCTGTGTATAATATTTAATGCACTAGTTGTTTGTTGTTTTTTGAGACAGGGTTTCACTATGTAGTTCAGGCTGGCCTCAAACTCACAACGATCCTCCCGCTTCAGCCTCTCAAGTGCTGGGATAAAGGATACCCCACCACACCAAGCAGTTTTTTTTTTTAATCAAATTTAATGCAAAAAAAAATTTCACAATTGGGTCCTTATCTCTTTTACTATACGTCAGAGATTAGAGTGCTCACCTAGTATGTGTGAGACCCAGGATTTGACCCCAGCACCATTAAATATAGATATGCATAGCTATATAACAAATAAATTCAGCACATCTCTATAATCCCAGCATGTGGGAGGTTGAGGCAGGAGGATCGCCACAAGTTCAAGGCCAGCCTGGGTTACACAGTGAGTTCAGGACCAGCCTGAACTACATAGCGAAGCCCTGTGTCAGAAAACCTAAATAAATAAATAAATAAATAAATAAATAAAGTAAAAGATACAGATACATCCATGATGAACAAAATAAAATTTAAGGAAAGAAAATAAAGACAGGCTGCACCATACTGGAGTCTAAGAGAAGAGAAAATTAATACCATTGTTGGATTTCTGTATCCAAGGAATGCCTTGCTTACTTCTGGCTGTGCCAGCCCTGAGCAGCATTTGGGTTTGAACCCAAGGCCTTACTAATGGTACCCTGTCTCTATCTCGCCAGCCTCCATAAGATGTGGGGTGTCCAGCCTGCCACCCCCGGCTCTCCAAGGCTTGAATGCGCCTGGTTAAATTACAGGCCCTGGAGAGCCACGATTTGTAAAGCGGAAGACAGACAGGCTCTCATTAGCACCAGGCGGGTGGGCGGCTGGCTAATGCCGAGTTCCACAATCCCAAGCTCTGTAATAAGCGCTGCAGTTTTGAATTCACTGGCTTGATCACATACTTTCTGGAAACCTATTCACCGAAAATAGGCAAAACAGCTATTTCTACCCAGAGAGAAGGACAATGACTCTGCAGCAGGATGACCCTGATGGGGTGGACTCTGGACCAAATCCCAGCCCTGACCTCGGTGTCGCTTTGGGCCATCAGCCCCAAGCCCAGCACTGGTTCTCCCCCTGCAGTGGAGCTGAGGACACCTCCCAGGCAGGTGGCAGGAAGGTTAAAACTCCTGTATGGTAGAGTCACAGCCTCGTGGGTTTGGTTTCGAGCATAATCGTGTAAGAGAAACATTTGCCGTTTACTTTGAAAAGCCCCTGCCTTGGAGCTGTGAGGCTTAAAAGCGCAGAAGTCCTGCACCTCCTTTCGGTGCAGCTCCCTCTTAGAGGCTGCAAGGTAAATGACCACTTCCGGGGGTGGGCGCAGGGGTGGCCAGAGAAGAAGTGAAGGATGAAGAAGATAAAGACATTTTCCTCCACTGTCTTTCTTCTCTAGCAAGAGGAGCACAGTTCTCATAAAGTAGATGCTTGGAGAGGAAACTGTTCAAGCAAAAATTTCTGTCTCATGGGAGTGCTCTGTAGGGACTGGGGTTTCAGACAAGAGCAGGGGCTCCAGACCTTGCTGGCTGCCTCTTCCCCGCTGTCACTGAGCATAGGAGCTGCCAGTGCCTGCCAGGCACCTGGCATCCTCAGGGTCCCCAGTGGATCCGCCAGGGCCAGCGGGCTTCCTGGGGAAGTAGTGCTTCCAGGGTCTCACTGACTTCAAATGCTAATTGCCAAGGATGTGCACAAATGGGAGAAGGAGACACGGGCTCCTGGTGCGGAAGGACCCTGCCATGGATGTGTAAGTAAACAAGCCCTGAAGTCGGACAGAAAGCGACCGCCAACAGTGAGTGGCTGGCTTATCGGTGCAGGGCTGGAGGGTGGCAGGATTGGACCCAGGGATTCCAGTAGGATGTGGCTACCCACAGTTTCCCTGTTGTGGAAACTTCTGAGGGTGTCACGGGGATGGGAGGGGTGACAGAAACAATAGGGAGCCAAGCTGGGCTGCAGGTAGCCGGTGAAACATGAGACAGTCCTGATCCTAGAAGCCCCGTCCTGCTCAGGGTTGGTCCACCCTAGTGGAGATTCAGGGAGGTGAACACCTGCTTACATTTCCCCATTCGAGACTCTGGCTGCGCTCGACATACAAACAACCAACTGGGTTTTTAAGACATGGTCTTTCTGTGCAGTCAAGAATAGCTTTGAATTTGATTATATTGCTCAGGCTGGCCTTGAACTCTCCATCTTCCTGCCTCAGCCTTCTGAGTGCTGGGATTAGAGGTGTGAGCCACCATGCCAGCCTTCACACCAAATATCTTTTTTTTGGGGGGGTAGCAGTCATTGAACCAGGCTTTCTGCAATGAAATATATGCCAGCCCTTTTTATTTTTTATTTTGAGAGAAAGTTTTGCTAAGTTACTCAATTGCCAAGGCTGGGTTCAAATCTGTGATCTCCTGGTGTAGCCTCAGGGATTACACACATGTATGGCCACACCAGTTTCATACCAAGTATCTTTTGCTAAGTTTTTAATCTACCCTAAATTTTCCAGAAAAGCAACCAGCAGAAAAGTCCAGAGCAGGACTGTACTTTTTATTTAGAACTTGCCTGAGAGTTACTCACCACGTCAGAAACAACACAGAGCAGACGGCAATGCCACTCTGGTTTTGGCACTGCCAACACACCTGTACCTCTCTGTTTCTGTTGCTGTCACATTCACACTGCTTCTATATAGTCTGAGCACCTGACAACTTGATGGTGTTTTCTAGTGTCATTGTTGTGACCAGGAACTTGCACATGGAAATTTATACACATTTCTTGTAATTTCTTATATTTTCTTGTAATTCTCTGCTCTACTAAAGTTAGGGAATTATATTAATTTTTGGAAGTCATGAGTGTGGTAAATAATTTCCTGTTAGGGAGTGACAGGAGGAGCTGACAAGGTCTTCGCTATTATACAGGAGGGACTTGGGGTGGGGGTGCGGCTGAGTGGGGTCTTGCTGTGTTTGGGTCCTGGCACCTCCTTGCCCCTTGCAGCCCTCAGAGGGGCACTGGCTCCTGCGCTTGCTCCTCAGCGCCACTGGCTCTGCTCTCTGTGGCCTCCCCAGAAGCTCAGACTTTGGGCCAGGCTCCTGGTCTGCCTGCCCTCTTCTGGGTGGCTGCCTGACTTTAGTCACTTATAGGGTTCACTCTCAAACCCCGCCTCCAGGACTAGGCTGAGAGCTCGGTGCTGGGACTGTGGCTGCTGGCATCCTCTGGGCACACCAGCTCCCGGGAAGGGACTCAGGCCACAGTCTCCTGATGTCTGGGGCTGTTCTCTATTTTGTCGCCGTGTCTCCTCCACCCCGGGCCCTGGCTCCCTGGTGGTGTGCAGCTGCGCAGCAGAGCCCTTCTCCCAGCTCACGCTCTGACCTCCATGGTGCAAACCTTTGGGTCCCCATATCTCTGTCCCTGTCTGTCAAGATCCCTGATTTCCACAAGGGCAGAGAGAAGTGCAGAGAGTATCGTACTTGCTTGCATGCAGTCACACAACAGAGGAGGTACTAAGGCTGGGATTTGAACCCAGGTCCCCGCCCTGCCCATTCTCCATGGAGTGGTTAAGAGCAGCCCTGCTTCTCACCCTCACCCGTCAGTGTTCTTCTGGTTAGGCCCAAACCCTGCAGTCTGTGGAAGCTGAAATAAGCTGTCCTTGGAGAGCTGTTGAGGCTTAGCATGAGATCCAAGGAGACTTCCTGACCCCGTCACAGGGGGTGGGATAGAAGAGTGGCATAAATGGTGGGAACCAAAGGGGCTGAAAAACAGGCTCTGGAGTCAGAGTTGAGTTCACACATCTGGATTTCCCCTCACTACACCTAGGACAAATTCCTTCCCTCTGCTAAGCTTTGGCTTCTCTGTCTGTGAAATGGGGGCAGTGATGCTCCCTTAATCTGAGTGGTGAGGTAAGGGAGGATGAGAACAAGTAAAGGGAGGGTTGGCCCAGGCCTGGACATTGAGGGGTCCTGGGGCAGAGGCAGGGGAACACTCTGGAAGGTTCTAGAAGGTGATAGTGTGTTCTCCTCTTTGGAGGACACAGTTCCTCTGACTGTCTTGTTTTTTGAAGAACCCTCCCCAGTGCTCCTCTGCCCACTTTCATGACAAGTTATCCCGATTTACCCAGCAATCCTGGAGCTGGAGCCTTTGCTCAGTCCTCCTCTGGTTTGGACTCTTTCCATTGCTGATGTCCATTCAGTAGCCATGGGTGGAGCGTATTCTGTTTGCCAAGCACTGTGCTGGGCTCCGGGGGCAGAACAGTAGATAAAGTAGGAAGTCACTGTCTCCAGGATAGAGGAGCAGCCAAACTACAGATCAAAATAGCAGGGAGGATCTTATAGGGAACTGGTGACAGAGTGCTTCGAGAGGGAGGAAAATGCCCAAAAAAGGTCCCTTTGAAGACATCTGCCAAGCCAAGGTCTGAGCATGAAAAGATCAAGGCAGAGGAACTAGCAAGTGCAAAGGCTCTGTGGTAGGAACAAGGTATCTTGAGGGTCAGAAAGAAGGTCAGTCATACTTCCAAAACCGATATACAGGTTTAATACAATCCCAATCAAAAGACTAACAATGGTCCTCACAGAACAAGAGAAAACAATCCTAAAATTCATCCAGGAGAGACCCAGAATAGCAACAGCGACCCTGGGTAATAAGAGCAAAGCAGGAAGCATCACAATCCTGATTTGAAGTCATATTATAAAACTATCGTGATAAAGACAGCATCATACTGGCACAAAAATAGACAGATGATCAATGGATCAGAATCAACCCCAAGCACATTCAGCTGAACAGGCTTTGACAGAGGGACCCGAAACATGCACTGGATGAAAGGCAGCCTCTTTACCAAATGGCGCTGGGAACACTGGCTATCCACACGCAGAAGACTGAGCTGGGACCCGCGTCTCTCGCCATTACTAAACTGAAATCAAAGGGGTCAAAAACGTAAAGTTAAAACAGAAATAATCAGCTGGAAGATAGAACAGGTAACAACTCTTGAAGTCATAGGTGTAGGCAAGGACTTTGTGAACAGAACCCTGGTTGTGCAAGAAATAATACCACAAATCAACAAATGGGATCACATTCAAATCAAAGACCCAGTTTACAAAAGGACAAGTGAAACGAACAGACACTTCTCAGAAGAAGTACAAATGGCCAACAAATACATAAAAAAAAAAAAAGTTCATCATCTCTGATCATTAGAGAAACACAAACTAAAACCACACTGAAATTCTATCTTACTCCTAAAAGAAGGGCCATGATCAAGAGGTCAGGTAATAACAGCTGGGTAGGTGGCTGTGCCTGTAATTGCAGCACTTGGGGGCTGAGGCAGGAGGATTGCCCTAAGTGTGAGCCCAGCCTGGGCTACGTAAAGGAGTCCAAGGCCAGCTTGCACTACATAGCAAGACCCTGCCCCAAAAAAAGGAGCCACTGTGACAGGTGTGTAAGAAGCAAGGCCCGGGTGGTACGTGGTCAGGGCTGCTGACAGATGAAGGCGGAAGGCAGTTTAGGTAGAGCTTGACAGTCAGGGTGAGAGACTTTTAATCTATTTTAGGAACCCATAAAGAGAGGGCTCTGGGCCCCAGCGGGAAGAACTGCACCATCTCTTGGGAGCACCAGGGTTCAAAGGAGCCTCGATGGTCGCTGTAGCCCGCCCCGAGGGATGTGGCTGTGACAACCTCAGCCCTGCCTACCGACTTTTGTCAGCTGGTGTCCTGCCTCGTGCACCTTCTCTCCCTCCCCCACCTGTGCGACCTCCCCTGTGCCACCTTCCCTACAGAGCCATCCTATCCCCGACACCACAGCCCAGGGGTGCCCCTACCCCCAAATCCACTGGGTCAGTTTCCTGACAGCATCCATTCCAGGGCCTCCCCAGAAAGCATAGCTCAGGAGGCCGGTAATAGGACGTGGGACCCGCATTTACAACACTTCTTCCAGGCCAGCTCTGGGTCCAGCCCTGGGGAGACACAGCCCTCCCTCTGCGTGTGACAGGGAGTGGCGCTATCAGTGGCCCGCGGCCCAAAAGGCCCAGGGTCCAAATATCAGCTCTTCCCCAGCCACTACTTCCCAGACGCGGGATCTCGGGGAAGTCTCAATACCTTTCAGGGTCGGGAATGTAGCTCAGCAGCACCAGTCAGTGCCTGTCTGGCAAGTGCGAGGTCCTTAGCTCAATTTCTAGTACCAAAACAAAACAAAACAAACCCACACGCTTTTCAGAGCCTCAATTGCCCTACCTGTAAAATGGGAGAGTGACACCTACCTCAGAGTGTTGTGACAGAGAGGACAAATACAATGCTTCTAGCCTGAGGTAAAGGAGCCCCAAATCCATGCTTAACACATACAGGCGGGACCACCCACAGCCGCCTCCCCAGGGCGGGAGGCGGAGCATGGTCACACACCCAGGTCTGTTATATATCAGGCAATGCCCACTGGGCCAGGGGTCAGCAAATGACTTTTGTAAGAAGCCAGGCAGTCACTATGTTAGACTTCGTGGGTCACATGGTCTCTGTCACAACCAGAGACGTGTGAAGTCAGCCACAGATAAACAGAATTGAACAGGCCTGGCTGTTTTCCAAAAAGCCTTGATGGAACCTGGAATTCAAACTGCATACCTTTTTTCACATGCTGTGAAATAATGTTTCCTTCTGATGTTCTCAACCATTTGCAAATATAAAAACGGCTCTTCGCTGGCGGGCCATGCAAACACAGGGAGGGGTGAGATTTAGCCTGAGGTTAGCTTTACGCGCTTTGCACGTAGGACTCCTGGGGTCTGAAGGGAGAAATGGGTCTGTTATTACAGCTCTATTTTGGGGGGAGGAGATGCAGCCTCAGAGAGACTAAATCCTCGTACGAGGTTCCACAGCAGCGACAGTGAATATCCGGGTTCTGTGGACCATGTGTTCTCTGTCGCAAGAGACTGGAAGTCAGTCAGAGCTGGGCTCAGAGCTGAGCACTGAGCCAGAATCGATATGGCCCTCAGAGGATGCGGTTACTCATGGTATCCGCTGGGCCTTGGTTCGAGGGTCCCCTCCCCCCACAGATACCAAAATGCACAGATATCTAAGTTCCTTACATAAAACGAGGTAGCATTTGCGCAGAACCCACACACAGCCTCCTATATGCTTTAATTTATATGCTCTAGATGACTTATACGTGCTGGTGTGATGTCAGTGCTATGTAATAACTGGGTACGGTACTGGTCAGTGAATAACACCGAGAAAGAAAAATCTGTACGTGTGCGGAACAGACACAGTTATTTTTTCACGTGTTCCTGCCCCGAGCTGGCTGCATCTGGGAAGCAGAAGAGATGCTGCCTCTGTGGTCTCCCTCTGCGACTGCAGTGGGATGGCCGGGCCGGGGCCACAGCCAAGGGGGCGTAGCCCGGCCCTGCGACCTGCCTGACCTGGCAACCTGGACCCCTTGCCACAGCCTCGGCAGCCAGGTGACGATTCTGTGTGGCAGTGGGGCCAGTCTTCAGGCATGGCAGAGGGGACCGGGAAGCCACCCAGCACTGTCCCGTGGACGGCCTCTCCTCTCTCTGAGCCTCTGACTCCCCAAGTGTAAAGTGGGGTGAAAACCATGGAAACTGCCAGGAAATAAACAGGACATCTTTTCTTGCTGTGGCAGGAAACCCGCAGCCGCCACAGTCTGAGCATCTCCGGCGCATGTTTTCCTAAGTGCTTTCCAAGCCTTCTGGACCAGGGACGGGGTAGGAAACACACTGCCAAGCGCCCTGCGAGCGAGCAGAGGCACATTTGCTCAGTGGCGGCGCTGACCCACTAAATTGATTTTATGACCTCGGTTTGAAAAGCAGCATGTTCATTCATTCAAGCCTCACAAAAATCTGTGAGAGAAGACTTCGGAGCCCACCGCACCGGGGAGGAGACATGAGGGGGTCACTTCCGGGTGGGAGTGGGGCCCCTGCAACTGCCAGTGTCCCCTGGGTGCCAGGGGGAAGCTTTCCATCACCCCTGCCTTGGCCCAGGCTACTCCTCCTGTGGTTTCCCAAAGCAAGATGTCTGGTTAGTCAAACAGACCAGCAGTTTAATTAAAATATGAGTGGCGCCAGGGGAGGGGGGGTGCCAGGGCCAGCAGAGACGAGGTGGGGAGATGAATTCCAAGGCTGGGAAGCAGGGACGGCAGGGAGGGAGCCAGAGGGTGAGCAGGGTTGACAGGAGAAGGGCGGTGGGGAGAAAGAGAGAGGAGGGGAGAGGAAAAGGGGCGAGGGAGGAAGGAAAGGCAACACTGGTTCTGTTTTTGTGGTACTGAGAAGGACACTGGGCTACACATCTGCTGTTTCAACCTTTAGGGCCTCACTAGATTGTTAAATTGCTCAGGCCGGGCTCCAGCTTGCAATCTTCCTGCCTCAGCCTCCCAGAGAGCTGGAAATACAGGCATGCACCATCATGCCCAGCTGGCAGTACTGTTCAGTTTGGCTTTGCTCTCACTCTTTCCTCCTATGACCTCTCCTCCCAGAGAATCTCAGGATCTTTGTTTAGTATCTAACCTCACCACTCCGCTGCTGTGGAGACTTCTAAGGCTTCCTCGCACCTTAAAGATAAATATGAACTGCTCACGACTGGCAGGCCCTGAAGGCTCTGCCTCCCCATGGCCTTCCCCACTCCACTCCAGACTGCTTGGTCCGAGGGGTCTCCTGGGGCTGCATATCTCCCCGCCCCACTTGCTGGGCCAGTACCACTGCTTCCTTCACAGTCTGATTAAATATGATTTGGTGGCTCAGGGCCGAACCCAACTGGCAACAACCCTCCCTGTGCCCATGGTTGGGGGAGGACAATTACACCCGGATAAATGCATAAAGGGCAGTTAATTTAAGACAGAGCTGGGCCCTGGTGCAAAGCCTCCCCAAGGTTTTGGAGCCTGCGTGCCAGGCGCTGTCCTGATGGCGCTGCCCATCCACCCACACGGCTTGCTTGGGTGGAGAGTGGGGGCTGCTGCCTCTTTGCCTGCAAGGACCCGGGACCTGAGCAGCTGCTGGCACCTTTGCAGGGGCCACTAGCTTTGGAACAAAGGCTGTTGGCAGCCAGGTTTGATGTGGTTGCAAAGGACGAGGAGGTGGCACAGGGTGGGTAGTGCATGGGGCAGGAGCTGTGACGATTTGCTACGGTGGCCTGAGAAGGTGACTTTGAGCCAGCACAGAGGCCCAGCCCTGCAGAGGTGGACACAAGGGGAGGAGCAGGTGTCCTGGCAAGAAAGCAGGACAGAGGAGGCAGTGGGGGTGGAGGCAGATTCTGGGCCCAACCTGTGAGTTCCCAGCGTCGGTCTGTCCGGTCTGTCCGTCCTAGGATGTGATTCATCCAGACCAATGTGGGGGGAGGCTGGCTGGGAGAGGCCAGAGCCACGCTCACTGAAACCCCTGGGGGCAGGCGGGGAGGGGTGAGTCCCAGCCCTGTGACAGAGTGGAGGGCTCGCTCCTCTCTGGTAGCCCTGGAGAAAGGTCAGTCTTTCCGGCAGCCAGAAATGAGGTGAGGGCCATACCTACCTCTTGGAAAGTGTCTTTGCAGTTACCATACATGTGGCTTCATTCAATCCCTCCCTTCCTCCTCCCACGGTCCACCTGTCCCCCTTGGGCCTCTCTCACTTCCTCTCCTACCACTTTCAAACCCTCACATTTCAGTGTAGCCACCAATGGCCTTCTTGCAGTTCTCCCAATTCATCAAACTTGATTCTACCCCTGGACCTTTGCATTGTATTCACTGTTCTTCCCCAGGGCTATCCTGAATCGAGCCTCCATTCTGATAGTGGGCAAAGGAGGGGATGGGATGATGCTGCCTAAACCTCAAAACCTCTAAGGATTTTAAACAAGAGTTTCCATGAAAATAGGACTAAGATTGCTCACTGTGGTATTATTTACTAGATAAGAAAAAGTTTAGAAATGGCCTCAACGTTCACCACCAGGGGAAACATTAAAGGAACAGTGGCGATCAGTGCGGTGGAATATTACGCAGCTGTAAACAGAAGGGACGTGGCTGAATATGCAGAAACAGGACAGGCCTGAGGCGTACTGTCAGCAGGCAGAGCAAGGGAAGACAGCATGTGTGACAAGCTCCTGTTTTCTTAGAGAAAAAAAGGTTATGCACGTATATGGGTTTCCTCACACTTAGACATATCCCTAGACGGGGGGTACAAGAGGTGGTGACAGGGTCTGCCCTGGGGCTGAGAGCCAGCTGGCTGGTGGGCAGGCCTGAGAGAGGACTTTTTCCTGCCTGCCCTTTGGATCACTTGGTCTCTTTTACCAGGAAAATATATTATCTACTCAAAAACCTGACATTCCAGTATTTTTAGAATTTTGACCTTATCTCTAAATGGGTTGTTTCCACAAACAGGGACAGAGTGACAGCATGAAAAAAGACTGCCTTCATCCCTCCGGGCTGCCGTTGCATCCCTCCTGGAGTCGCTCCTGCGTGTGACGCAGATACACAGATAAACGGCGTGGATCGCTGATCAGGGCCCTGTCCTCAGAGCTCCCCTGTCCGTCCCCTTCCAATTCTGAGCGGGGTCAGGGGAGCACGGGCTCCTGGGTTTGGCATTTCACGTGTGCTGCAGCCTTGGGGAGGTCTTTGTTTTGCTGCTGTCTCGGAACCGTTTCATATTCCAGCGCTGTCAGGAAATAGAAGTTTCCCAGGCTTCTCTTGGCCTGAGTGACCTCGTCCCTCGTGGTGGGGGGTGGGGAGGTGGGGACCTCAGAGAACAGGGATAGTGAGGCCGAGTTCTCAGGAGGGTGGCAGCCCTCGGTCCCACATTTAGCCGCTCCCAGGGGATGGGGACAAGTGCAGCAGGGCCGGCCTGGCCCCTGCGCTGGCCTGGCTGCCGCTTCTGGAAAGGCTGCCTCATGGGGCACAGCAGGGAGCTCTCCCCGGTCCTCCCTGGCTCCAGAGCCCGGGCTTCTTCGCCATCATCTCCCAGGAAGAGCTGGGGCTCTGGCCAAGGCTGTGGCCTAACCTGAAATAAAGGTCAAAATTTCCCCAAAGCCCACATGACAGAGGAGGCGATGAAATGTGTATTTAACCCATGTGTGAGTGTGGCTCCCCTGTCTGCAAGGCTCCCGCCAGCCTGCATCTCACACAGCTCTTGTGGCTGCATGACAAGGTGGCAGGTTGGCTTCCTAACTCCCGTTTTGCAGACAGGAAAGCTGGTATTCTGCGGGGGAGAGACCTGAAGGTCACAGAACTGGGAATGTCAGAGGCAGGAAAGTCTCCAGTCCAGAGCATTCCCTCTGATGCCACCTGGGGAAGTGGGGTGGACAGAGTGCTGACAACCATCCTGCTGGGACCACTGAGGCTGACGTGGAACTCAGAATGCTGAATGCGTCAGCCAGACCAGCAGAGGTGGCTTCAAGAGGTCTCTGGAACACGCCCACCTCTCAGCACCCCACAGCACGCCCTGTGCCCGGCCTGTCACTGCCTCTTGACTGCCTTCTTTTTTCAGCCCTAGCCTCTACAGTAAAATGCCATCTACTTTGTCCTTTCTTGTGGTGGCTCGATCCTCAAAGCCTGAAAGGGTCTGGCGAGCAGTGGGTACTGAAAGGTTACTAACAGGTTCACTGGAAGAACAGGTAATTCCAGGGCTCGCTCAGGTTCCTCAGGACTCGGGCTTAGAAATGCCTCATGGATCTTTCTCAAAGAAATGCAAAGCCAACACCCCACTGCGGGGTGGACAGTGTGTCCACTGGCCACAGGTCCAGATGACTATAGTGACAACACCGTTCTATTTTTTTTTTGTGGTTGGAGCCAAAGTACATTTTGTTTCATCAAGGAAATCAAACAAACACAATTTCTGGAGCTCACAGGGAACTTTGCAGAGTGAAATCTTGCTGCAAATGCATGGTTTACAGGGAAACAGAAAGAAACAAAATATTGACTATAAAGCGCAAATGATATCACATGCCAAGTCGGCTTTCTCTGGAGTTGGCTCTCATTTCAAAAATATGTAGAAAGGAATCAATAATGACAACGGTTACTGTTACCTGGGCAGCTACGTTGTGCGAGGCTCTGTGCTGAGTACACTGTGTACAATGTCTTATTTAATCCTCCAGTAAGTTCCCTGTCACCAGAAACTCAGAGAAGTGCGGCGGCGTCTCGCCTAATGTCACACAGCCGCTAAGTAGAGAAGTCAGTCTCCATTCTCTGGCCTTCTTGGCCTGAATCTAGGAGCAGATTCTTGGAGAACAGCCTGCTGGTCAAACAGCCCTGTGGATACACAGAGCCCGGACCACAGGGCGCTAGTTATCAGATGACCCACCTTCAGGTGCGGCCAGGCCCCCCCCAGCCACACGCTTTTGGAAGAGATCCAGGGAGTGCTGACCGTCTGCTGCTAGGCGCTCCTGAGAGGAAGCGAAGGCGTGTTTGGAAACCTTCTCTGAGTCCCGGGGCGGGGAGCAGCCCGTGCAGTGTCCTGCTGACTCGCTGGGTCGCCCGGTCTGAGAACACACATGGCAAGGCCAGGGGATGGCTGGGTTTCCGTGTACTCTGCCTCTCAGCAGGCCGGGCGGGGACCCTGGCCCAAGACTGGGGGACGGGTTGGGGTCCTGCCTCCGCTTAGCCCATCAGGCAAAATGGAACATGGTCCAAACCCGGTTTGTCTGCCATGACGTTCTCAGGACAGTCCCTGCGCTCTTCTCCTGACCCTTTGGGTCCTGTCACAGCAGGGACTTGCCAGCCACATGGGCTCCAATGTTACCTGCCTCCTCTGAGGTGAGGTTCGGGTCTTTCTCTTGACTTTGGGCTCTGTGATTGATCATTCTTTGGGACATGACAGAAATGACAAGGTGCCAGTTTAGGGACCCAGGCCTTGAGGAACTGGCGCCTGGTACTTCCTGCCTCTTGTTCTGATCTTGCAACCCACCATGGGGAGAGAAAGCCCAAGCTACCCCAGAGAGGAACTGAGTGACAGAAGCCACTTTCCAGGATCTGGGAGCCCCAGGGGAACTGCTTTGGTGATGGCAAGTACAGAGCAAGATCGAGCTGGCCCCACACTCTGCCCGCCTTGCAGATTCCTGAGTAAATGATAGACTTTACTTTAAATCACTGGTGTGGGTAACGTTACACAGCAATAGATAAACAGAACAACTTCCCAACTAGGGAGGAATTTCCCGGGCCCTGCAGGAGCCTGAAATCCAAATGTAAGACTTTTATAATAACACAGAGGCCCAGGGGTGACTGAAGAGGGCTAGGAAATCGGGTCAGGAAGCTCCCTCTGCTCATCACCCCTGGGTCTGGGTCTCCCCAGCCTTTCCCTACAGTACTGAGAACAGGGTTAGTCTCTGCAAAATTCATCATAAGCATGTTGGCTTCCTCCAGGGTCAAGGCGAACGGGCAAAGGCAGAAGACACAAGTTCTTTCCACGGAATGGTCGGGTGGCTCTGAGTAGGAATATTAAAGGAAATAGGCTGCTGCATGGGAAGTGCCAGAGGCCCTGCCCCAGGGCTTCTCCTTGCTGTGGAGACGGGTGGGGAAGAGGTGGGAAGCTTGCCCTAGAGTATCTTTGTAATGTTGGGGCTGGGGATTTAGCTCAGCAGCACAAGCACCTGCCTGGCATGCATGAGGTTGAGAGTTTGATTCCCAGTACGAGAAAAAAAAAATCTTTGTGATGTGATTTTAAGTCTCTCAAACTGCCTGCCACACTGTCTCATTCTTAAATTAGCAGGAACTCTTCAAAGGGCCACACATGCCAATCGCATGATCCAAGCAGGACCGGTCGATGCCCTCTCTGCACCTGACCGCGTCTTGGAAACTCCCCTCAGGAACCCAGAGAAGGTGGCTGGATAAAAACCGGTGTATTCCCACCAGGGAACCAGTGCGCTACTGCACTGTCAGACGCACCATAGGCCTGATGTCTGCTACACAATGGACGACCCTCTAGCGCCATGCAAATCAAGCCCAGTGCAGTGGTGCAGCCCTCTGATCCCAGCTACCTGTGAGGCTAGTGCAGGAGAATCACAAGTTTAAGCCCAACCTGGGCCACTTAGTGTGACCCTGTCTAAAAAAAAAAAGGACTGGAGATGTAGTTCAGCAACAGAATCCCTGGCATGCACAAACCTCTCATCTTAAATCCTAGAACCTCAAACAAATACAAACAGATTATGCTAATCAAAAGCAGCCGGATGCAAAAGGGCACAGACCGTATGATGTCACTTACACGAAATGTCCAGAAGAGGCAAAGCCGAAGACACAGAACCTGGACCACCACAGGGGCTTGGGCCTTGGGACGCAGGGTGAGGTGAGCTGGGACAATGTTTGGAAACGGTGTGGTGACAGGTGTCTAGCTGTGAATTTACTAAAAAGTATTCAGCCACACACTTAAAATGATTGAATTCTGTGCCACATAAATTGTACCTCCATACGATGTTTACAAACAAGGAACTGTGGGATGTCAAGGGGACCAGGGTCCAGGCTTGAGCTGTGCACACTGAGGCACAGTGGCTAAGAGCACAGAGCCCTCGGAAAGGATCAGACCTGCCAATTTTCTTGGGCCCCTCACTGGTGACTAACCAGAAGGCCTCTGACCTCTTCCTAGTCAAAAAGAGATAAGTGCCGAGAGTAACAGTGGAAACCACGAACACCAGCAGAGTACGGTTCCTGCGCTGGGCCCTTGTAAAGCATTTCATGTCTAAGAACCCACCTGCTCTTTCCCGAGAGAAACGGTGGTACTGGGCAACAATTCTGCTTGGGTCCCTCAGAGTCTGCTCGTCTTTGAGAGCTGTGCCCTGGACTACCTCCTGCAGAATGCCTGGTTAGCAAACAGCCCGGGAAGATAGAGACAGCGTCTCCCATGGGGCCGAGGGCCGAGGGCCAAGGGCAGAGGGCAGAGTGGCTTCCCAGCCAGGATTATAAAGATAGTGTCTCACTCAGTGCTGCCAATGACCAGGAAGATTGCTGGAGTCTCCATATAAAACTGAGGATCCCAATCTCTGGGGTCCTTGGCTGTGGCACAAACCCAGTGTGGTGTCCCCTTGGGTCATTTTGCATTGCTCTCATGGAACTTAGGGACAAGGAGACTGATGTGGACGTGAAACTCATGCTGCCTGTTGGGTGTCAGTAACCAAGCCTGTGTCTCTGAGCCAGGAGGCTGAGGCTTCTGCCAGCACGATGAGACTTGTTAGCTGCGAGCCATGCAAAATCCCAGCCCATTCGTGGCTCTGGACAGTCAGTACATACATCACCCCATATTACAGATGAGTATACTGAGACTTAGAGAAATGGAAGCTTCCTGTCCAAGATCACATACTGGGAAATGACAGAGTTAGCATCAAAATCCTGATGGATTGGGAAAGAAAGGAGATAGAAGCAGGGATGAGTGCAAAGGGACAGCTAGAAATGGCAGGAGCTAAAGGCGCCAGCGGTACACGGAAGGTGACGCCTCTCAGCCTCCCAAGCCTACACACCCCCGGAGGCTGCCTGTCCCCACGTCCGGCTTCTGGGGCTGAGCAGCCAATTTGGGACGACCGAGATATATTTAACGGTGAGTCATGCTCTCCCCAGCAATCAGGGATGCAGGGAGCATCTCTGGGAATCCATGCCTGAGGGTCACCATGGCAACCCCACCCGAGTTGCTTGCCAGCACCTAGGATGCCAGCGCCCAAACCAAGGCAGAAAATAGTCTCATAGGCTGAGTGCGGCCATGGACAGGAGTTACCCCCACACTGTCACATTACAATGCATGACACTGACAGCCACCTGGGAACGTCAACCCTGATCATCTTCCAGAGTAATTCTGGAGACTCTAGAACCTAGGACAAGGACAATGCCCACACATTTACGTCAAATATGAACACACCAATGAAGGCAGATTTGAGTTCGTTCATTCACACATTCATCTATTCACCAATGATCCTCTCTGTTGTTCATTCTGAATAAAAATCAGGGTCTTAATGAGTGCTATATAGAACTAGACTTGGTCATTTCTCTATTCTCACCTCTCTCCCCTCTCAGCTTCTCTAGCTATATTCCGGCACACTATCCCTGTTCCTCAAACACACAGGCACTGTTCTGCCCAGGACCTTTGCACTTGCCCCCCATCTGCCTGGAAAGCTCTTGTCTCAGGTAGCTGCAGCCTGACTTTCATATTCCCTTTTTACATCACTGCTCAGGTGTTACCTTCTCAGAGAGACGCTATCAAGATCACTATAGGAGGAAGCACCCAATTTGGTCTCAGAGATAAGGCCAGATATATGCCTTACATATAATGTATACTATCCCTTAGTTTCCTCTATCTGTAGCAAGGAAAGACAATTGCCCGGAAGTTCAATCTTGTCTACAGATGTATCTAGTTTCATGTACCTAGTGTTTCAAAAACTTGAATGAGCTGCTAATATTTATAAAATGGGGAGATTTCATTTTGAAATCTTAATTTATCTTAAAAATTTGGAAGAGCAGCCAAGCATGGTGGTGCACACCTGTAATCCCAGCACTTGGGAGGCTGAGGCAAGAGGATCACTGTGAGTTCAAGACCAGCCTGGGCTACAAAGTGAGCTCAAGGCCAGCCTGAACTGCACAGAGAGACCCTGTCTCAAAAAGATTTAAAAAAAAAAAAAAAAAAAGGAAATCTGTAAGAGCAAGCTACACATCCCCACGAATGTAACTGTACCTGGCCGGGGCACAAGCATCCAGGCTTCCAAAGGCTGCATGTGGCCACGCCAGTCTCTGGAGGTCTCAGTGCTTGCCAACTGGGGGCCCCCTCTGAGTGCGGTGCGGGTCTCAGGTTTGGGACACAGGCAGGAGAAGCTACGTCAGCCAGCAGGTGAGGGAGGCTGTGTCTTTGGTCATTTCTCTGCTCAGAGAATCCATTTCCCATGTGCAAATTGATGAAAATAATGTCCTTCCAAAGTGCTCCACACTGAGCCTAGCAAACAGGTCACAATAAAGGAGAACCACAGAACAAATCCATTGCCTGGGCCCTCAGAGCGGTGCATTCCATGACTCAGCGCCCCAGGTCTCTTGGTTCACACACTGGAAGACACCCGGAGGGGTTGTTTGTGAAACCCTCGTCCTGCCAGGCCAGGCTTTGAGTGCAGTGTTTCCATTTCTCACGTGAACTGGCCAGGCCCAGAGACACAGCTCTTCTTTCCCCGAAGCCTTGCAAACCAGGGGCACTGGTTTAAGGCAGGAGTTGGCTCAGTGCAGACGCCTGCTAGCTGCCCGCTCCACTGATCCCTGACCAGCCCGATCAGAGATCCCACAGCAGTGGGCGGAGGGTACAACTCAGGCCGACGCAGGGCAACTACAGGCTTACTGAACTACTGGGACCCGCCGGAGCCCTGTGTGTTGGATGCCAGCCTGGGCCTGCTCAGCGCCATCTTTGCTATGACTCAAGAGAGCCAGCCACACAAAGGACAAAAGGGCCGGGAGATGGGTAAAAAATAGAAACCTCAGAGCAGAGTTTGAGCCCTGAACTCAGCCCCTGGATGTTTCTACTGCACATTTGGTCTCAGTGACATAAGCCAGTCAGGGCCAGCCCCTCTCTTTCTGGCTCCCATCAGTTAGAATTCCGTTTCTGAATGAACTCAGGTCTCCTGGCTGACAGAAATGGGCAGCAAAGGCCCAGAGGCATGAGATGTAGGACAAGTCCCTGGACGGTGGAGCAGCAGCGTGGACTGAGGAGGCAGCAAGCAGCACAGACCGTGGGGCTGGACGTTGGAAGGCCCTGAATACCTTGCTAGGTCGCTTCAATTTTATCCTCAGGGTACCAGGGAGCCACAGCACGCTCTAGCAGAAGGGAAGGGACTTGATCAGAGTTGGCAGTGGGGTGGGGAGTTGGGGGAGAGAATCACCATGTTGCTGTGAAGTCTGGCTGGGTCCTGCCAGGTACACCCAGGAGTGAGGGGGGAGCACGCACCTCCATACCTCGGCTCCTGGCTTCCTCCTCTGGCTGTTTTATAATCCCAGTATTCTTAGGGCAGACACTCTGGGTCTCCCGTGGTGGATCACTCAGCCACCCTTCCAGGGAGAAAACAAAAAGCAGTGTTTTTCATGTCTATTTTAGGCTCTGCCTACATCTTTGTTCTTCAGGAAAAAAACACACACTCCCCGGGGGGCCTTTCCCGGCTGTGGTCTGCAGCCAGGTCTGGACCACCAGGCTGGGATCCATTGTGGGGAGGAACCAGCAGATGCCATGGACTCCTGCCAGCAAGGCCGGGTGCTGCCTGGGGACGAGGTTATCGTGAAGTTCTGGAAGATGAGGAGGTGGGGGGAAGGCAGCTCCTCCCCATCCAAGTGCCCATCCCAGTCCGACCATGCTCTGGGATCTGCCCTCCGGGCTATTTCGAGCAGCTAGGAAATGCCCACCCTCAGCATCCCCCGAGAAGCCTGGAATTTAGAATGTGACTCTTGTGCTCATTTTTCTCACAGGATAAAGAGACAGGGACTTTCTGTACCACATGGATCCTGCCCACCCATTCTACAGGTGATAAAATGGAGCACTCCCCCCCACCAAATCACGGTTTGCTCAGTTACAGGGCGCTTGCCACAATCTATGACTTGAAAGCCCGTGATATAAAACCTTAGCGGCTTAGTCACTGTCATGCCCTATCACATAACACAGTACCTGGCAAATATGCCCTTGATGAATATATGGAAGAGGAACAAATAACATCTCCATCACCATTCTTAGTTTTTACAAAGAACTCTCATTGCAATTATCAAGATTGTCCTTCTAGCCAGGAACTGCTCTTGCCTTCATTTTGCAGAGGAGGAAATGGCAGTTCAGAGAAGTTCAGTTTCCTGCTGGGGATCATACACCCTGGAAGTGGCAGGCGCAGGATTCGAACCTGTGATGTTCTGCTGCAGGCTGAGGCATTGTTTAGAATCTTCAGGTAGACGAAGAAGACCCTGGAGATGCCCACTCAAGGGGCAGAAGTCTTGATTCCCAAGGCTGACCTTTAATTTAACTACATTACAAAATTTGGAGGCTGGGAGAGAACAAAAAGGGCGGATCCTCACAGCATGACACAAAACTGCCGTTCACTTCTAAGTCTACACCAAACAGAAGCAAATGCTACGTCCTGCAAACGCTGCCCCACGGCTCCCGGTGGCTCTGCTCATTAATGACCGAAGAGTGGAACTGATCCAACATTCATCCAATGAAGAGTAAATACAGTGTGGTGAAGCCACATAACCAAATACTACTTATTCAGAAAAAAGGAACCATGTATTGATACGTGCCCTCCCTGGGTGAATCTTGAGAACATTAAACCAAGCAAAAGAAGCAGAGAGCCAAGGTGCCCTCCTGTATGACTCCATTTATGAGAAATGTCCAGAATAGTAAAATCCACAGAGAGATGAAATAGATTAGCAGTGGCCAGGGGGTGAGGGCAGAGGGCAATGAGAGTGACCGTTCAGGCCAGGGGATTTCTTCGGGCTGATGAAAATGTTTAAAAATCACATTGTGCCTGTCATCCCAGCACTCTGGGAAACTGAGGCTGGAGGATCTTAAGTTGGAGCCCAGCCTGGGTGACTTAGTAAGATCCTGTCTCCAAATAAAAAAGTAAAAAGGGGTAGGGAAGGCACTCGGTGATGAAAAAGAATTAAATTAGGATGATGGCTGCTTCCCTGTGAATCTATGCTAAAAGCCATTGAATTATACATTTTAAATGTGTGAATTTTATTCTAACCTAGCCGTTTTTTTAAAAAAAAAAAAGACCAAGTGAAGCATTTCCATGGCAATAGAACCTGAGAAGGGGAGCACTGAGACAAAGCGGGGTCCCCAGTGGACAGCCCTCATCCGCCTTCGGGAGGCGTCTCTCTCGGAAGGATGGCGAGAAAACAGTTCAAACCCCAGCCTCGAGGACGTGTGCCAGAGGGCTCGTTCGTTGGTGCCAAGCACCTGCAGCAGCCCTTTCTAGCTGGCCCTCTCTGTCACAGCCCGAGACAAAAAAGGAGCCCTGTGTGATGACCGGGTGCCAGTTGATGACCCAGGTGCTCTACTATGTCACCCACAAAGCCAAGCACCCTTGCCGAATGGGAGGCAGCAGTGTCACTCCATTGTCCAGGAAGTGGGGACTTGGAGAGGTAAAGTGACTTTTGCCCGAGAGCACACAGCTCTCAGCTGGATTTGATACCCAACCATACGCAGGAATTCCCTGGACCAGTGCGTGGGGCCATTTTCTGGGGGACCCTAGGCAAATTCCTCGGCCTCTATCAGCCTTGGTCTCCTTGTCTGTACCATGAAATCCCAGTTTATCCTTTCACTGTCCTGGTGAGGTCTTCAGCCAGGGCATCTCCACCTGCCTCTGATACAGCCACGCCACTGGGATGAAATCCCATGGGATTTCATCTGAACAAAGCCAAACGTGTTTTCTTCGGGCATTACCTGCCCAGGGATCCTGTCCAGATGTGTGCTGCTTTGCTCAGCTCCGTCCTGCCACACAATTTATTTTCTTACATAACATAACTAAGTCTTTTCAATTAACTCCTGTGTTGCCTGCAATGTGGGATGAAGGTAGATGATATGATCTTGCAGGTTTTTTTCCTCAGCAGTAAACGAGAAGCTTTAGGGGTACCCTGCCTTTCATTAAGTTCAGCCTTGAAATTTGCAGGCCTGCAGAGGTTTTCTCATCAAAGTGTACCAGCAGCTCTGTAAACATTCTTTATGTCTCCATCCCTCCATCCATCCATCCATCCATCTATCCATCCATCCAGTCATCCATCCATCCATCCATTCATGTCCACCTACTCAGCCATTGTCCACCATCTACATATCCATACATGCAACCAAATATTTACTCCACCTTCCATCCATCTATTCCTCCATTCCCCACTTATTTCATTCATTTGTTAATGCAACAAATTGAAAGCCTACTCTGCACCAATGTGAATTAACCACAGTGGAAGAAAAGATAAAACAAGGTCTTTGTCCTCACAGAGTTCATAATCTAAGAGGTGAAAACAGGCCTTAGTAGACATAGAGTGTATCAGAAAAGTTCAGAATAACAAAGAGGTAATTTCCATCGTGGGGAAGGGCACGACTCTCTAAGGAGTTTGACATTTAAGATGAAATCTGAAGGATGACTTATGATTTATCAGTTAGGAACGTTTTTAGTTCAAGAAGTAGAAAATGCTGACTGAGAGAGGCTCAGACAATCGGAATTTATTATCTCACATAACAAAGTCCTGTCTCCCAGCTCTGTACCACCCACTCGTCATCCGCACACAACTGGCTCTGTTCCCAAGCTGGTTCACCTCATGGACCCAAGGTGGACGCCCCTGCCATGGTGTGAAAACATAGCCACATTCAAGTGAAGGAGAATAAAGATCCTCTCCTCCTCCTACCATCTTCGGAGAGGAAGGGAACCTCTCCAGAAACTCCCCACAGATTTGACAGTGGCATCAAATATCCTTGCCTACATCTTCCCTGGCCAAGGGAATGGATCCACCATGATGGTCTCAGAGCAGCCGTCATCAAGCTGGAATGATTCTGTCCTCCAGGGGACATGTGGAGACATTTTGTGGTGGTGATAACTGTGTGTTAGTGTCAGGAGGGAGCTTTCAGCATCCAGTAATGAGAGGCTGGGATACTGATTCTCATTCTACCACTCACAGAGGAGCCCTTTGCAGCACAGAACTGCCCAGATGGCAAGAGCACCACCGTTGAGCCTTGAATGATTATGAACAAACCCTGTGTCCTGATGTGCTGGGTGGAAAGCTAGGGACTTGCTTGGGAAGGGTCTTGTGGAGGATGCAACCGCTCGATGGAGTCCTGAGCACCCTGGTGACCCCTGCGCCGGTCACAGGTCAGGTGCACCATGTGCCCACGTAGAGGGGCAGAAGTGTGGGCAACACCCGGTCCCTGGCTCTCCTGCCTCTGCCAGGGGAGTGTGCCCCACAGGGCAGGGACCCTGACTGTCCTACTCACTTCTTTATCCCTTTCCCACTCACTGCCTGTCACCAAAGTTGCTCAGCACATTCTTGTCACAGGACTGACTTCCTGGAAAAGGAAGCTCACGCTTGGCAGTGAGAACTGTGAGGAGTCACACAGTGAACAGTGGGGACTATGATTTTAGAATAAGCATAAAAGGATGGCAGACATGACAAAGGCCCTGGAAAACATTTGGTTCAACCCTATTGTTGTACAAACAGGGAGACTGAGGCACAGAGAAGAGGCGAGGTGAGTCCACAAATGGTGGGGGCAAACGCAGGCTGGAATCCCCCTGGCCTTGATGGCAGATCCTGAATGATCCTTGAGAGACAGGATCCAGCTTCTAGTTCCTGAATCCAACTCTGTTCCCCACCTCCATCTCCTTTCAAAGAGGTCTCCTAGACCCACCTACCTCTGGAGGTGCCATCCCGTGAGTGATGTGTTCCACAAAGACGGTGGAATGTTCACGGCACAGCCCACCGAGTGGCCAGCCCATGGACCTGTTTTGTTTGGCTCACTCCATCCTTTAAAAAAATTATTATTTGCATGGTTTGCTAACAATAAAAATAATTTGCACAACATGCCCAGCGCCCACATTCCTCACTTCTCCTGGATAATCAGATTTGGCAACTGTGTCCCGCTTTCTGCATGGCAGACATCTGCTGGAGCCAGGCAATGGCTGTCCCTTGCACCCGGTCACAATGACTCGTTCACCCCAGTGCCCTCTTGTTTATGTCACTCACTCTACCTGGCCCCCAGAGACATCTGAGATTGCAGGGCATGAGTGGGTGAGGCCACTGAGGGACTGTAGGCAGGACCCTCTCTTCCCCCAGAAGGAAGCACCTTGGTTGCCATGGCAACACACTGCTGTTTGTAACACATCTTCACCTGCACCGGAGAGGAGATGACAAGTACATCGTTTTTCTCAGCCTCGGCGACATCAGCTCCTGGAGCCCCCAAACCCTAGGAGTGAGAAGGGGGAGTGTGATCTGTCTTCTCCAATTTGGGCCCAAATACAGATGCCCCAAACACCCCCCATTTATTTAACTAACCCGGAGCTGGGTTGTTGGGAGGGGTTGATGTAGATTCTATCTTATATAAAAAGACCAGAACATTTTTGACTAGCGTCGGAGGAAGGCGTGGGTGTCTGAGACAGGGCTCTTGTTTTTTGGGCAAACGTACACATCCATGATGTCTTCCTCCCCTCTTCTTTCTCAGGCAGAAGCGCAGACAAGGAGGCAGAATCCCTGCTTGGGATTCCACACAGCCAAACTCCCCTGGGGAGGACCCCAGCCCTTTCCCAAACCGCGCAGCCCCCAGTGCATCTGGCGCCTTTCTAGGCTGCCTTCAGACTGCGAAGGGAAGAACAGAGTGAAGTCAGCCAGAAGTGAGGGAAGACCTCGTGCGTGCCTTTCAAACCAAGCGGCTGAAACCCAGGAAGCAGAGATCAGAAGCCTCATTGAGAAGAGAGGCACAGACAGGAATGCCAATTAGCACCCAGCCCCCGCCTGGGAGTGTCAACCCATAAATATTAATGGCTGCAATCATCTGGTATTAGTTATAATGCCTTGTAAATTAAGGTCATTTTGCTTGGAGTAAATAGCCATGTTAATGCAGCAAAAGGTAACAGCACCACTGGCTGCACGCCACGTGTGGTCCGCCAAGGGGCTGGGCATAAATCCGAAAGGACAGGTCTAGCAGGGGAAACTGGGCGGTGGGACGGGGAGGGGTGGGGCTGAAGATCCGATGATCTGACAACAAACCGCTTTAGCCAGGGAGGGTCACTGGGGACAGTGAGACTGCTGAGGTCACCAGGTGCAGGCAGGAGTGGAGGGGTGAGGCTGGGCAGGCAGGGAGAGGGCATCTGGGGGAGGTGGCACCAAGAGTTCAAGCACCGGGGTCAAGGGTGCAGGGCGGGGGTGGGTGGGTGGAGCTGCTTCCTGCTGGCATGTTTCCTGGCAGACCTGACACCTTGTCTAGCCACCTGATGGTTGTGAGCAGCAGCTTGCCAAGTTGCCCATGCCGAGCTTGAACTCACAACCTTCTCTGCGCCACCCCCCCACCCCCCGCCCCGTGCTGGAATCGCAGCTGGAGGCCTTTCGCCTGGCTGCTGCCCCGGTCTCCCCCTGCCTTCCTTCCTCTCCTCTTCTCCCTCCTCCTGCCAGGGCAGCTGCTCCATTCATCACAATAAGCACAGAGCTGGGTGTTCCTAATACTTCCAAGTCGCTCCCTGATTTGTCTGTTTTTTGAGACAGGGCCTCATTGCTGGGCCTTGAATTTACTCTGCAGCCCAGGCTGGCCTTGAACTTGTGGTGGTCCTCCTGTCTCAGCCTCCCAAATGTTGGTGTTTCAGGGGTGGCCCATCACACACAGCCTCTGATGTTTTTTAATCTTTCTTTCTCTCTCCTTCCTTCCATCTTTTCTTCCTTTTTCCTTTCTTCCTTCTTTCACTTTGTTTTTTGCAGTAGTGAAACTTAAACCTAAAACCTCCTCCCCACTGAACTACATCCCCCCTGCTTTTTTAAATCTTGAGACGGGGTCTTGCTAAGTTGTTAAGTTATCCAGGCTGGGCTTAAACTTGCGATCCTCCTGCTTCAGCCTCCCAGAGTATTGGGACTACATGTGCCACCACATTTGGCTTTAATTTCTTTTATATTAGAACTTTTAGGCTAAAGAAAATGTTTTCATATGCGATACTGCTATATGCATCTTTATACTAATGCAGCCGTAAAATATCATATTTAATATTTTTTATGGAGGAAGACAAAAGTGCCCAGGGCCCACAAAATACACCCTTTGCCCTGCTTTCTGTCCATGTCTCCCCCATTTCCTACTCTTCCTCCTGCCAAGGAGGGCACCGCTGGCAATTAGTGCTGCCAGATGGAAGCTGCATTTCTCTGCAAAAGGGACTAAGAATGGTGATGGCTCCCCAAGCAGGACCAAGGGCAACACCATCAGGAGCACCGCTGACACAGGTGGTGGTTCAATCTGTTGGTTCCTTTCCTCTTCCAGGGGGTCTGGGCTCCTGGGAGACAGAGCTGCGGTTTATGTGAAAAAAATCTCCTTGGGTAAAGTCCCGGATGATGCGTTCCCCACCCCCAAGCTAAATGAACAATAGTGAATCTCCTCGCTCCCTACTTCCAGCCTCTCCTGTTCCTCGGCGGAGTAAATGTTCTTCCCGACCTTCTGAGAAAACCCACAAGGCATTTGACGAAGCCGGGTAGTTCATGGGTGCCTCTAAATTCCGACAGGAAGAAGCAGCCTGCTGTCCTGCCCCACCAGCGGGGACCTCCTTGCTCCTTGCCAGCCACTCTGGACACACGGTTTGCAGGTCTCAGTCGCGAGAAGAGCGTGGGCCTCTGCTTCAAGCCGTTACGCTTCCCAAGGTGGTGATGGTTGATGCTCAGATAGAACGTGGGCCTCCCTGAGCGTGGGGACTGGTGCTACCCCGGGGAGGCTTTGCTCTAGGCCCCCACCTCCTCCAGTTTTCCTTGGACAGAACGATCCCTCCAAGCTTTGCCATCAGCACCTCCATCCCTGTCAGTGTCAAAACTCACAGGCCAGGAGGAAAAACAAAAATCTATGAAGCACCCACTGATGTTGTTTCGAGCACTGTACCTAACTTGATCCACAATGGCCTTCCGAGGTGAGCTCCATTATTAGCCCCATTAGGCGGATGAGGACACTGAGGCACAGAATAGTAAAGTCATTTTGCTCAAGGAACACAACAGGAAGTGGGGCAGAAATGGGACTCAGTGAGGCTGGTGTGGGACTAGAGATAGGGCAGGGGGACCGTGCTCAGCTTCTAGGGAAGAGGCTCACAGACCTTGAAGGACGCCTGAGATTGGGCTAGGGGGAACAGAAGATACATGGCTGGGCCAGAGACCTGAGACCTGTGTCAGAATCTGGACTCTACCACTGCCTAGGCCAACCTGGAGAGGACATTTCTTCTGCTCCCCATCCCCTCAGCCCTACCTCTGGCACTGTTCCCTCAACTTCCCCCACCAGCCCAATGGCCTCTTCACACTTCCTGGACTCTACAAAGTTCTACCCCAGGACCTTTGCACTTGCCACCTCCACTTCTAGTGCACATTCCCTGCAACTATTTACATGATTTCTTATTTTTCTCGTTTAAATCCAAAGATCAAACCATGGTGTGATTCACCTCCTCAGAGAGAGTAGCCTTCTTAGATTGCCCCACCTGCTGATGTACGTAAAGTGCTTCAAGTGACACCCGAAGCTCCGAAGTGTCTAGGGC
The DNA here is from genome assembly GCA_004027455.1 of Hydrochoerus hydrochaeris. Classification (NCBI taxonomy): domain Eukaryota; kingdom Metazoa; phylum Chordata; class Mammalia; order Rodentia; family Hydrochaeridae; genus Hydrochoerus; species Hydrochoerus hydrochaeris. Next base: position 44,430 of record PVLA01001517.1, on the reverse strand, counting down.
TGTGCCTGTTCTCACCACTGTGCTGGCTTCCTGAGACTCTGGCTTCCTCCCCAGCGGAGGGTGAGCTCTGAGCCTTGATTCTGTCATGATGGATCCCAGGGTTAGCCAGGGCTTTCGACAGGTGTGTGCAAGAGGAAAATACAGGTCTCCACACTGCCCATCACCTCTCTTGCACTTGAGTGTGCAAAGGAGGTGACAGCAGCACCCACAAAGGCCAATGAGCACACAGAGAAGGGGACACCTGTGAAGGCAACTCGAGGCTGCAGGCCTCGAGGGTATGAGGGTCATGGTCCCCAGGGCCTGGGTCCTCAGCCCTGCTGGGCCAAGGGTGTCCTGAGTCGGTGCCCATCAGCTGACGGGGTCAGCTAAAAGAACTGGTCTGGCCATCTGGCTGAGCCAGGAGAGCTGCTGCCCTTTGCCTGGGCTCTAGGCCTTAGTCTTGTCCTAGGCCAGAGCCAGCTGAGGGGGCACAGCCACAAACATCCCTGGTGACCTGCAACCTACACCACGTCACCCAACTCACCCTTTGCAGAAATGGTCAGAACAAGCTATCGGGGAAACGTGCCAGACAGAGTCCAGGAAACACTGCTTCACATCACCAGGACAGCTGGAAGCCCAGCAGCAGCAGGTGCTACCCCGGGGCCGAGGGACCAGAACTCTCCTGTTGGCTGGTGGGCTGGAAGTCGGGTGGTCCCTTTGGAGAACAGTTCAGCAGTTCCTCTAAAGCAGTGATGGGGAACCTTCTAGAACTTTCAATGAGGACTTCCGGGAAGATGGCAGAGTAGTGAGCAGCAGGAAAAGAGCCTCTCCCAGATTTGGTGTCCAGACACGGAATATAGAATGTTCAGTGACACAAACAGCCTGCTATGGCATGAGTGTCACAGGCTCACCACCACTGCTCTAAAGGTTAGAACGGAGTCACCCGGTGACCAGCAGTCCCACTTCTGGGCGTGCACCAGGAGGAGTGAAAATACAGGCACACAGCTCTGTCCACAGAGATGCCCAGTGGCATTATTCAGAGTAAGCAGAGGTGACACTAACCCACACACTCACTGATGGATGGGTAACAAAATGAGATGTGTCTACACGCTGGAGCAGCGGTTAACTATACGAGGAGCAGAGTCCTGACACATGTCACAGCACGGCTGCACCTCGCAAACAACAGTGGAAAAACCAGACATGGAGGGCCACATATTGTTTGATTCTATTTACAAGAAGGGTCCAGACAGGCAAATCATAAAGACAGAAAGCAGGTTAGTGGTTGCCCGGGGCTGTGCTGGGGTCGCTATGATGGGGACAAGGTCTCTTTCAGGGGTGATGGAGGTGTTCCATAATCAAATACGGTGATTTTTGCATAGCTCGGTATTTATTAAAAGCCATTAAATTGCACACTTTAAGTGGCTAAGTGTACACCTCACAAAACCTCAATAAAGCCCTTCTATAAATTTATGTTTTACATAAAATATTATACAAACATGTCACTAAAATATATTTATGGAGTATCTACCATGAGGTGGGGGAGCAACACAAACTCTGTTGTCTAAGGAAAGTCACAAAGAAGACAGGAGGAAACAAAAGAACATGGTGATAAGAAAATAAAGCAGGTAACAGAGGAATAGGTAGGGATGGAGCTGCTTTTAAGATCTTGGCAGAGGCCTTGTGACCCAAGACGGTCCCTCTAAGGAGGTGACATTTGAAGAGAGACTGGAGTGGAGAGAGAGAGCCTCAGGAGAAACAGCAAGTGCAAAGGTACTGGGGCAAGAGCAGTAAACCAGGCAGCTGAAATCAAAGGAGCCAGAGGAGTGTGACAGGGGGCCTGGGAACTGTTGGGGCTGGATCCCAGTGAGCAGGGCAGGGCCTGGGGAGAGCTGTGGCTTTGTTCTGAGTGAAGCAGGAGCTATGAGAGGGCTTGGAGCAGAGGAGGAATGGGCTCTGTCACAGGATCCCTGCGGCTGCAAGTGGAGAACGTGCAGAGCGGGGAGGTGGGCAGGACGGGGGCCCGGAGACCAAGGAGGAGGCTACTGAAATAGACCAGGCGAGAGACGAGCGGGGCTCAGCCCAGAGGGAGGCAGCGCTGCAGAGCGAAGCAGCCAGACGCTGGTGCCCTGAAACAATCCCATCGGTCCATCCGCAGGGATCTCACCTCAACGTCCCACAGCCCCGAGGTACGCAGGCATCTTTATGGCCTTTATGGCCACTGAACTTAACCCAGATGTCTACTGAGATTGCCCCCCTGCCCCCTGCAATCTACAGGATCCACCCCAGATCCGCAATCCCTCCCTGAAGCTCTGCAAACCCCTGCGGATCCACAGCCTCAGGGGCCTTCTTGCCTCTGTCTCTGTGTTCAAGGGTCCCGGCCCACCTGCGCCCTGTCAGCCTGCACCACCCACCGCCAGGAGAAACTCAATGCCAGCAAGTTAAGTGATTCTGGCCGACCTAGCGAGGCTGTGCTTTCTCTAGGCAGTGGGGTGGGGCCGGCAGGCAAGCCATCAGGCCCTCCCCGGCCACCGAGGTCATCTTTGCAGACCACCTGAATGGTGCCACAGGCACTGGCCTCTGGCTCTCACTGTAGCGTGGCCACAGTGGCCTTGGTGGTCAGGGACATCTGGGAGCTCACTCCCTTTCTGAAAAGCACTGGCTCCACCCACCCGCACCACACATTTCAAGAGCTCGCATTTCAAGAGCTCTTGAGAAGCCATCTGTTTATCAGCCTAGAGGGCTGGGGAGCAACTCTCCTGACAGCTGCTGAGAGATGCGACTTAGCCGTACCCCACTGCCCTCCAGGAGAAAACGAAACAGAAAGCCCAAGAAACATGTGCGAGGTAACCAGACTCAGGTGGCAGAGGAAAGCCCAGGCCTCATCTGATGAGAAGCCAGGTGATACACGGCAGAAAGCCTGTTTTCCTGAGTGCCTGTTCTGTTCTTAGTACTCTGCATGCCTCGCTCCTTGAAAAATTGATTTTTTTTTCTGGGCGTGGCAGTGCATACCTGTAATCCCAGCACTTGGGAGGCTGAGGCAGGAGGCCAACTCTGAGTTCAAGGCCAACCTGGTGAGTTTAAGATCAGCCTGAGTTACAGTGAGATCCTGTCTCAAAAAAAATGTATATTTTTCTAAGTTATGTTATTTGTAATACATCCATATCATTGAAAAATAAAAAAACAAAAACACAAAAGGACACATGGTTAAAACAGGGATTTCCCTCCTGCCTCTACCCTGGCCAAGGGATAACCACAGTTCTCAGTGTTTTGCAGACCCCCCTCCAGTGATGGGCTATGAATGGTGGACAGCTAGAGACCTGCCTAACATCCACCCTCTGCCTTTCTGCAGAACCTCAGTTTTGTGCAGGTGACAAAATGCCCAGATAAAGAGATTCATGCTCCCAGACTTGCTTGCAGCTGAATAACCATGGGACTTGGTTCCATCCAATAAGATGTGTGTGGAAGGACACACATCCCGAGGAGGACATTCCTTTCTGCTCTCCCAAAGAGTCCAAGTGCTCCAAAGAGAAGACATCTGTCATTTGTATTTTCCCTTTTATCCTTTGTCCTCTTTTTCATTCCTTCTTCATGGACTGTGGACTTGATGCCTGGAGGTGTGGCAGTCATCTTGAGACCATGAGGATCAAAGTCACAAAGCCAGAACGGGAGAGCAGGAAGCGTGCTGCCCGAATTCCCGAGCGGCTGCGTCAGAGCCGGACGGCCCCGCTCTGAACTGGTGATTGTTCACACCATTTGCTGGGTTCCCTGATCCTTGCAGCTGTGCGCTCCTTAACAGATGCACTGCGACTACCTACACATTTCTATTTATCCATACTCTTTCCTTCCCACGGAAATGATGGCATATCCCACACCCACCCCTCAGGATCTTACGTGTTCACTTAATGGTATATCTTGGAGCTGCTGCAAATCAGCTCACACAGAGCCACTGAGAACCCTACCGTGTGTCGGAGACCTTGTGTTGCCCCGCAAAGGGCTCTGGCTGTCTTGCGTCCCCTCAGCAATGTATGAGCAAACCCGCAGCTTCTCTCTGATCCTGCAACTATGAACCACGAGCATGTCCGCTTCGCTGACGCGCTGGGCTCTGGATGCGGCCTGCCTGAGGCTTGGGCCGGTGGAACAAGGGCACAAACCGGGGCCGGCCTGCAGGTTGCTTCCCCGGCAGGTTGCTCGCCAGTGCCCTCTCAGCAAGCAGCCAAGAGGGAGCACAACCCGGTGCTGGGCTGAGCCTGAGAAAGGTCCGGGTTGGTGCCCAGCTGCTTCCCTGTTCAGATCTGCCACTGAGTTGCTATGTGAGCAAGTCCTGCCCCATCCCAGGGCCTCAGTGTCTCCATCTGTTAAACAAAGTGCTTGGAATTGCTGGTCTCTAAGATCCCTCAGTGCCCAACTTAGAAATCTCCACCTCCAGGGTCTCCAGGAAGCTGCTTTTCAGACCCCGGGATGGAAACAATCTTCCAAAGGACTTTGCCTCCATTTCTGACCTAGCATAGGCCACTGTGTCTGCGGGTTCTATTTTTGTCAGTGGACCGAGGTCACACTCCCGGGGGAGGAGGCTGTGGGGGCAGGGACTTGGCCATGGTCCTGCCTTCTCTGCAGAGCCCAGCCCCCAGCTCCGACACCCACCTTCTCCAGGCAATGACTTTCCCAGGGGCTCCTTGCAGTCATCTGGAAGCGGGGGTGATTCCTCTCCCCATTTCACAGAAACGGAAATACAATACAAGAGAGGTTAAACAATCACCACGGAGCTACCATGTGGCCCCAGAAAGCCTAGGGTAGTGTCCGTGCCCCTTACGCAGTGTGTCCCAGACCCAGCGCTGTGGAGCGTCTGAGCCCAGTGCTCAGGTGGTGGCCTTCCTATGCACTGCATGAGGGGGCACCAGCATCCCTGACACCACCACCCCCAGACCCGTTAGGAGGTGACACCTAAAAATGTCTCCAAGGTTGCCAGTGCCCTCAGGGGAGGGGTCAAATCACCCCCCACTGAGAAACACTCTCTCCACACAGCTACTCCTCCTGCCCATGGCCCGGGCTCCTGGAGACTGACCAATGTCTACAACCCTGGCAGTGGGCCATGCCCGGGGTAGGGTGACAGAAATGTCACAGGGTAGCAATGGGAAATGGGGTAATTCAGTGAGGGGCACCAGCCAGCAGCAAAGGAGACGCTGGGGTAGGAGAGTAGGTTTGGAGTTTGGCTGTGTGACCTTGGACAAGTGCCTTAACCTCTCTGAGATGAGTCTCCTCAGCCAAAATGAGAGATGACCCTTGCAGAATTGAGATGCGAGGCGTAAGCAAGGTCTCGTACCCTGTCATACAGAGCAATGGATAAGACAAACAAAAATACCCATTTCCACAGAGCTCATGGAGCATGAATGTGGGTATACAAACACATGAAGATTCTGTAAAGATGCGAAGAGGAATAAAGATTTCCCCTGAGCCTGGAGAGGTGCGAAAGGTGTCTATCATCCCCGTGTCTCCCCGCCAGAGGCAAAGACCTGTGCCCAGCCCGGTGGAAGTGGTGGCTTTATTACTATCATGGGTTTATTGAGCAGCTACTGCACTCCAGGGTGATGGAGAAAGATGAAGGACACATGGGAGATGGAGAGGTGACCACTGGTCTCGTTAGATATCCAGAGCCTAACAGAGGAGAGGCCCGAGGGTTTCTGATTGGCCTGGGGCCAGGAGCCTCAGCTCCAGCCTTTTCTCCCTCATCTGACTTCCACCCTGGGTTGGTCACAAGCTGGGGCCTCTCTCCCTGGAACTCACAAGGACAGCTGAAACGGACTGAACCATTACCCTTGCTCACTGCTTTAGTCCTTCCTATTTTTATCCCCACCCCATGGATGAGAAAATCAAGGCACAGAGGAGACGAATAATTCACCCAAGGTCAAAGAGCAGGGAGGTAGCAGAACCAGCATTCAAACCCGAGCATCCTGCACGTGTCCCACACCGCCACCACCTCTTTTTATGACTTCCTTCTTCTCCTCTTCCTCCTCTTCTTGCTCACAGGGACAGTCAGTCCTCTGCCTCCAGCCCACCCCCACCGACCTCTGACCCCCACCTCCAGAAGAGCACGCCCACCTTCACTCGTTCTGAAGGTGCCCAGGTGCTCAGGGGCAGAGGGGACAGGGCAAGCAGGAGTTAGCCGGGTTCACACCGGTCCATCAGTCTGCTCCACCACCAGCCTCTGTGGGAGCCGCGCACCAAGCTTTAACCCCGTCTCGATGCACTTGACACTGACCACAGGTGCCTCAAGGCTGCTCCTGGGCTAATCCCTAACCCAGACGCACTGATGCCTCATGATGGCTGCAAACCAAGTCGCAGTCTCCGGCCACTGAGCCATGATCCTTGTCAAGAACGGGCGCAAAGCTGGATGCACTCCAGCCCTGACCCGGCCCTGACTGACTCCTGACTCTAAGTTTAGATGGATCCCTGATCCTGGATGTGCTCTGAGTCCAGTCCTGCATCACTGACTGATTCCTGATCCTGGCCACAAAATCAACTCTAACCTGGGTTTCAGACTGAGCCTTGACTTTGGCCACACACTGGTCTTTGGCTCTGGTCACTCACTGAGTCCTGGCCCTGAGCATGCGCTGAGCTTCCTCCTGGCCTCAGATGCTGCTCTGCCATCTCTGAGTGCTGCCACCCACTGCAGGATGCAGAGAGTTCCCAGAAGCCCCTTTCCCACCTCACCCTGGATCAGTCAGTCTGCCGGCCTGTGCAAGGCATGCCAGTCTGCCACCCTCCGGGGCCAACAGAGAGGCTGGGCACCCTGAGAAAGCCAAGGAGCATGTGGCTTGGCAGAGCCCAATTCTTGGGAGACCTCTTTTCGTCCAGAAGCTCCTAAACGCCATCTCTTCTCCCCTGCTGGTTGCATATATCTCTCCTGAAATAAAAATCATGTGCAGAGCTCCATCTTTAAGGAAGGAAGGTCAGAAGAGGCACCAGCAGCTGGAGAGAGTCCTATCACCAGGAGGAAGTGCCACCGGCAGGCAGGGCCTGCACTGCCATCCCTCCCTCCAGCAAGTTACTCACTGTCCCTCAGCTGGCCTCCCTTGGAGGGCTGTGGAGTCTGCTGGTGCTGACAGAGGGGGCTGTCCTCTGGCTGCCTCCAGACCCACCCCTGACCTGAGAATTCATCCCAGTGTCTTGTGGAAATTTTGAAACAGTTCCCCACGGTGCTTCCAAGGATGGATGGCTGAGCAAGGCCTGCCACATGCGGAGAGTGTCCCGTGGGCTCCCTGAGGACTGACATTTCCCCTTAGGGCACCAGAAGACAGGCATGGGCGGGTGGGATAGGGAACACACAGCTTCTCGCCAACCCTCACATGAAGGCCAAATGTGTGAGACCACAGAGAACAGCAGGTGAGAGTCCCTCTCAGTGCCAGCCCTGCCCTGAAGAGAAGGGTGAGCTGCTCAGGGCTGAGGGCCCTGAGGAGGCTGTGTGGGCCCTTCAGATGCATGTCACCCAGCCCCTTCCAGCCCCCTGACAGCCTGTGTCCTACTTCAGGCAGTCGAGGGCCTAACATCCATTGATATGTCAGTCAGTCAGAGAAGAAAGTGGAACCACCCAGCCAGCCTGTCAGCCATCTTGTCATTCAGACACAGAGACAGGCAGACGGTCAACAGATCACGCAGCGTCTGATCAGGCACATGGTCAAATAACCAGGTCGGTCAGGCAGATGGTCGGTCAGGTAACCCAAGAGATACAACAGATACAGAGACAGACAGGTGGTCAGTCATCTTGTCAGGCAGCTACAGATGTGAGAGTCAGGTGGAGAGTGACAAATAGGCCTCACCACTCAGATAATTAGAGCCAGCCAAATACTCCAGGAGACAAAAAGATCAACAGACTGTCAACCAGACAGACAGACAGATCACTGACTACAGTCAGGTAGACAGACAGATCACTACTCATCCGTTTACTCAGACAGACACTGATAGAGGCATTTGAACAGGAGATGGGCAGAAGGGCAGTGTCTCACGTTCCTGACTAGTTAGCTACCAGGGCCAAGTGGACAGACTGACAGTCAGTCTTCTGGGAGTCAGAGCCTGAATGACAGTGCCGTCTGTCAGGTATGCGTCCAGACAGGCGGCATTCAGTTAGACGCGGGGACAGTCAGCTACTTAGCCAGATGCTCAGCCTGGTGGTGGACAAGTCACACAGCCAGAGTCAGTCGACTCTATCTGGCCGCTGGCCCAGGCAGGACAGAGTGAAGAAAACTGAAGGCCGTGAGGGACATTAGGAAAGGAGACAGATGGGGCTGAGCCCACAGGATACCTGGATTCTCAGCACCACTGTCTAGACCCTGAGGTCCCTCAGCAGTCAGGGAGCGCTCGCTGGGAGAAGAGGAGGAGGAGCTGCCTTGGTGGACTGAGAAAGCGGTCAGGGTGGTCAGCTGCCCAGGCCTAGGCAGGAGCAGTTTCTTCTTACCCTCTCCGGGACTTTTCTTAACTGGGTGTCCACGCAGGCCACCAATCTCTCTAGCCTCACCAGTCACCCCCACCCAGGAGCCACCCCCCTTCTCCTGCGGTGGCCACCCTCCCTCTGCAGGCCACACGGCCAGTGAAGAGGCCGTGGGCACATGTGTGCCCGCACACGGGTGTGCCCGCCTGTCTTGGGGGCGGTGCCACTCACTTGGGCCCCTCCTTGCTCCCAGCTGTGCAGAGGCCCTGTTCCTCCCTCCGCTGGAGTGGGTGCTGGGAGGCCCGCCCAGGCCTATTTCCCATTTTGGGAATTAGGCTAAGAACTATGCAGGAGACAGAAATAATTCCTTTTTCGAGCCTGGCCAGGCCTGCGGCAGCCCGAACACTGGCACAGAACCAGTGCTGGGGAAGGGCCTGAGAGGGGGCAGCTGGGACCGGGGCTGAGTGCTGGGCCAGAGAGACAAAGGCCTGGCTTGTGCAGCAAAGCCTCCTAATCCAGTTCCGGGAACCTGAAAGATGCGAGGCTCCCAGCGTGGAGCTGCCAGGCCAGAAAACAGTTCAAGGTAAAGGAGAAGGGGCAGGTTCCAAAAGCAAGAACAAGAAAAAAATTCAGAGGCTTTGCCAACAGAGACGACCTTAAAAACAGACCATTTCTGATGGCCTGCCTGCCCCCACCAACCCTGCTTCTGAGGCCTCTGTCCCCTTTGAGAATGTCACCTTATGAGCTGGGATGAGGTTCAGAGATGATAAACAACTTGTCCCGCCTCAAACAACTAGTCCCCCACCAGGTCAGGAACTTGGCTCTGGTTTCCCAAATTGCATAGATTCCAACAGATTCCAGCTCACATGCAGCTTTCATGATTTGTTTTGTGCTATGTATTTTGTGAAAGATAAGTGCTATTGTCTTCTTGGCATTTTTCCCTTAAATGGATCTTTTTAAATTTAAACGTTTATTTTATAATAGAACCTACCTTGAGGAAAGCCAGTGTCTGATACTCATAAAATTGAAGGAGGTCGACCAACCATTCCCCTCCCTGTGTGCAGGGGACTCAGGTGGTTCTTGGATATGGAACTTCTAGTACCTGCTGCCCACGCCATGGGCAATCCATAGACCAGGAAAGCAGTAGATGGGACTGGGAATCATCTAGCATGCAGCATGCCCTGATGAGAATCCAGTCTTACATTCCTGACCCATGGCCGGTCACCTCAGCTCTCTCAGCCTCACATTTGCATCTGTGAAATGGGAGCAGCAAGAGAACCTGCTTCCCAGAGTGGCCACAGGATGAGAGGATGTGAAGGCGGTACAGAACCTAGCATGCAGCAGTGTGCAGTGCGTTTCAGTCCTCCCCTGAGAGCGGAAGAGTCCTCCCCAGATAGGGGATGCTTCCCTCTCAAAGCATCACCCTCATCTCACTGGGGCTACACAGAAACCCAGCCCAATGCAGGTCTCAGACCCCACTTTCTGGGTGACACCACCTGGATTAGCCTTCATCTCTGAGCTTCAGTGTCCCCGGGGATAAAATGACGGTTCTAAGGAGGAGCGATGTCTGACAGCAGCACTGCAAGCGCGGGCCATCTTAGACATCTGGTTATCTCCCCCCAACCTCCCCTGCTCTCCCGGGCTCCACAGAGTTCTGAGGGAGCCGACCTCACTCCTACCCCGGGAGCAAGGGGTCAGCCTATGACTCACCCCAGCCGCAGAGCTGCTCAGAGTGGGCACGTGACTAAGCCAGGCCACTGAGAGTCTGGCTGGGGTGAGCCTGAGGGGCCCCTTCCGGTAACAAACCTCTGAGAGTCTCTTCCTCCTGCATGTCGTGGTGCGTGAGTGTGAGGCCTAGAAGTGCTGCAGCCTTTGGGGTTGTAGCAATGGAGGGCAAAGCGGGGTAAACCATCAGTGCTATGAAGACATCACCCTCACCCTGCCCCCCAACCCTGGACTTTTCAATTACACCCTCCAACAAATGTGGCAGTTTGTCTGGGCGCTCTGTTTTGTGCCCCCATTACATCCCAACAGCCCTGCCTCCATCTCCAAACACTCCCCCAGTTTCAGTCCTCATCACGATCACTCTGATGGTTTTCTTCCCATTCAGAGATGAGAAAACTGAGGTTCAGAGAAGTGAAATGACTTGTCCAAAATCAGAAAGTGCCAGCAGAGGAATTTCAACCTGGAAAAGTCTCACATTCTTTCCATCATGCTATTTAGGTGCCGGGGATCTATCTCGGTGGCACAGCACTTGCCTGGCAAGTGCAAGGTCGTGAGTTCGATTCCCGTTACCCAAACAAACAAGCAAATAAACAAAAATCATGCTATCTGGCATCTATCTCTGGGCAAGTGGGAGAAAGAAAACCAGTAATGGGTGTCCCAGAGGAGATACTGCCACAATGACAACACCTAGAAGATGCTTGGAAAGCATTCAGCTCAACCCTCCATTTCGTGGATGGGAAAACAGAGGGCAAAAAGAGAAAGGGACCCTGAGAGCCCAGCCTGCCTCAGCAAAAGGAGATGGCTGCTCCCAGTAGGTGGAGTCATCTGCTGCTCTGTGCTGCTTGAGGGGCCCCTTCTGGAAACAAACCTCACATCCTCTTGAGAAAGGATGCCTTCTCCAGCCTCCGTAGCCAGCGAGTATTCAGCTTTAAACTTGTCTTCGAGGTGGCCAATCAACTCAGCCTGGGCCTTCAGGATCATCCTGATTTTAAATGGAAGTTCCATATCCAACAACCACCTGAGTCCCCTGCAAACAGGGGCGGAACGGTTGGCCACCCTCCTTCAATTTAGGAGTATCAGACACTGGCTTTCCTATTGGCAGGTTCCTTATAAACATTTAACTTTTTTAAAAAATAAACATTTAACTTTAAAAAGATCCATTTAAGGGAAAAACGCCAAGAAGACAATAGTACCAACCTTTGGTGAAATAAAGGACACAGAACAAATCATGAAAGCTGCATGTGAGCTGAAATCTGTGCAAGGCCTGCAATTCGGGAAATTCAAGCTGAGTTCCTGACCTGGTGGGCAACTGGCTGTTTGAGTCAGGACAAGTTGTCTATCGTCTCTGAAGCTCCACATTGTCCCCAGCTCATAAGGCAACCATCCTCAAAGGGGACAGAGTCGTCAGAAGCAAGGCTGGTGGGGGCAGGCAGACCCTATTCATGCCCCTAAGGAGAGCTACGTCTCTTTAAAGCGCCATCTCCTCCCAGGGCAAAACCTGAAGCCAACAGCAGCACTGATTTACAGTCCTTGGGGAGGCCTGTCATTCCCTACTTTGTAACTGCTGTGCTTGGCTGATGGGGCCAAGTCTGCAAATTAGCCACCATTCAGCTGAGGCACCCTTTAGAGATGCTAATTGCCCGGTGCCCAGGCATCCCCACCCCTCCCTGGCACAGGCAGCTGGCTGTCGATCCCCTGCCATTATTTTCTGATAACAGTGCTTGATTGGTCTACGCAAATCAGAGCCTCTGCACGTTTGCTGTTAACATCTAACTGCCAGCCAGCTCGGTGCGTGCAGTGAGGTCATTAGCACGCTCTGGCAAAGCCCATAGGTGCGGACAGACATGTGTCCAGCGTCTGTGGATGTGTGCAGACCCTTACATCTGTGGCCTCGGCTCCCAGGTGCGGGATCAAATCTGTGTACACACGCGTGTGCTTTCTGAACCATTCATAAGCCTACTTGGAGCAGCCCCAGACACGTGTGCACACGCTGGAGTACACGGGTAGCGGGGTGCGGCCTGGGGCTCCTTCCAGGATTAAACGACAGGCGTCTGGAAGGCACCTGGAGCAGCGCCTCACACATGCTCCTCAGCCCTTGGTGACTGAGCTCTCATGTCGATTGTTTTCCCGGTGCCTTTTTATTTACGGAGGTATGATTTACACACAATGAAATACATGAGTTCTAAGCGCAGTGAGTGCAGTGCCTTTTAATAAAAGGATACACTTGCGTAACCACCATCCCAGCGAAGGTTCAGAGCACGCCCATCACCCAGAATCTCCCCTCGGCTCTCCTTCCAGGCAAGGTCTCAGGGCCGAGCTGTTCTGATTTCCATCCCTACAGCGGAATCCAGCCTGTCCTTGAACCTCGCGTGTGTGGAGTCCCACAATATGTCCTTGACGAGGACTGGGATACATCTCAGATGTGCACACGGCGTGGCCCGCCACCCCTGCGCGGAGGGCACAGTGCTCCGTCAGACACCACCGGTGGGGGCTTTTCCGAGCTGGAACTTTCTCAGTTTGGCCTATCCCAGGACCACGGGGCTAAGGGAGGTTGGGGAGCCCCTGACCCTGGGTTCAGACCACTTGGAGGTTCCTTCCACCCTTTTTCAGCTCCCCTTGCTGGGTGACCTCAGGCAAGTGCTTAAAATCTCCACTCTCACTGGGTGTGGTGGTGCACACCTGTAAGCCCAACACCTGGGAGGCAGAGGCAGGAGCATCACTGTGAGTTCAAGATCAGCCTGGGTTACAAAGTGAACTCAAGGCCAGCCTGAGCTGCATAGCAAGATCCTGTTTCAAAAAGACCAAACAGTAAAAAAAAAAAAGGATCTCCTCTCTCTATATAAAACCTGGTACATTATATGCCTTCCCATAAGTCCCCTGCACCAAGCACTTACTACGAAGTAGGAGCTGTTCTAAGGGCTCCACTAGCCCTGGCCCACCGGATCCTCCCAGCAATCCTGCGGTCCAGGGAACTTACTGCCCTGGTTCCGGGTGAGATGTCTGCATCGCTCAGAGATATCTAGCTGCGTATCCAAGGTCACGGAGGAAGTGGCAGAGCCAGGATTTGAACCCCATGTGGCTTAAGGGTAAGTGCTTAATCTAGTAAGTGTTAGAAGGGGTCCCCTTCCAAGGGCATTTACATCCGAAGTCTCAGAATGACCCCATCTCACAGCTGAAGAGGCTAAAGGTAGCAACTACCTCACTCCAATTAGAACGGTGATTAGCAAATAGAGAAAAGATGACCAGCGCAGGCGAGGGTGGGGAGAAAGGGGACCCTTACCCATTGTGGAGGGGAATGTAAATTAGCACAGTGTTTATGGAAAAGAGCGTGGAGCGTCCTCAAAAAGTGAGAAATAGATAAATCATATCTAGCAATTCCATTGCTGGGTACATGTCTACGGGAAATGAAACTAACATGGCCAAGAGACTGCATGAGCAATGCTATTTACTGCAATGCTATTCATGGCAGCCAGGATACAGAATCAACCTGCGTGCCCAACAACAAAGGAACAGATAAAGAAAATGAGAAGATACATGAATGGATGGAATATTACACAGCCATACAAAGGAGGGAATCCTGTCATTTGTAACAAAGGCCATGTACCTGGAGGACACGTTAAATGAAATAAACCAGACACGGGAAGAAAAATACTGGATGATCTCACTCATATGTGGAATAAAAAAAAGTTGTTCTCATGGAAATAGAGAACAGAACAGTTTCCAGAAACGGGGGGGAGGAGGGCAGGGTGTGGTGGGGAAAAGCTGGTCCACAGATGCAAAGGTACCGTGGTGGGGGAAGAACTGATGTCCCACTGCACAGCAGGGTGACTACCATTTACAACAGCATTTCATGTGTTTCAAAATCGCTAGCAGGGAGGATCTGGGGTGTTTTGAGGCGCTTGGTGGTATGAGGTGACTATTGCACAGTGAGTGCCTGGACCAGAGCACCTCGCTCTCCTGCAGCCAGGCAGCAAATGCAGGTGTCTGATTCCTAATCCCATCTTGCATCACTAGGGGTGTTCTATTCCATGAGATGGGAACTTTGTCTCTTGTATATGCCCTGTCCCCAGGACCTAGAGGAGTGCCAGGCAAGCATCTGGTACTCAGTAAGCACGTTTCCAATGAATGGGCATAGCAAGGAGCTTGGGGGAAGCACCAGCCCAAGGCCCACCCCTGACTGCCTGAGCAACTTGTCCAAAATCACAGCATTGGGCACCACTGAGTCTCTTATTCCCTTCCTCGCCTGACTTACCTTCTCTACCTCCTGACCGAAGCAGGCCAAAAGATGTGGGAGCCCAGGAGGCACTCTCAATGCCATGTTAGTGGGGAGCTGGCACGGAGCCTCCCCAACTTCATTATGCCATGCAAGGTCGGCGCAGAAGGCTGCCAAGCTAAACCTCAGAAAATGCCAGCTGAAGGGAAGCAAAGTCCGATTCGCCAGAGCTTTCTCGCCGGGGCCAGGGAGGGAGGTTCCTGGCAGACGAGGGTGGCAGGGAGGCTGGGGCCAGCCTTTAAGAAGCCTTGGACCACAGCCCTCACTGGCCAGTGTCCCCAGCATATCAGCAGAAGCAGCAAAACCTTTCAGCCCAGCAGGGACAATGGGGAAAGGGCACAGGTCCTGAAGGTGGAGGTGCCAGGGAAACAGACGGGTGGCCTTCCCGGCCTAGAGTTGCCCTTAGTGGTCAAGCCCCAGCACTGGACAGGGCTGTCAGGGTGGCTTGGGGCTGAGCCTATGGCAGGAGGGATTCAGATGTGAATGATTCCCTCAGGAAGGGCCTGGAGGGGACAAGCAGGGCAGGCACTTGGCTAGGCCTGAGGGTCCCCGACCCCTCAGAGTGGATCCCCCTGGAGTGGGGGCTGAGCTGCTAGGCCCTGACTGGAGAGCTGTAACCCCCAGGCAGCTTGCGCTGGTCATGGACAGCTGTGGGGGGCAGTTGTGTGTTGCCAGCACCAGTCCTCATAGCAGCTGGACTCTGGCTGTGCCAGCCGAGAGCAGGGCGCAGGCAAGGCACCATGTCGGCTGCCCTCTGATGGCACAAATTTCTCACAAGCTCCCGGGCGTGGCTCACCCTCCCAAGAAGGGGAAGGCTGAACCAACAAGGTGGGGGCTCCTCGGCCTCCACAGCGGCCCACAGAATCCACACCTGGGGGCAAATGGTGACCCTCACTGCTCTGTGAGCACTGTGCCTGTCAGAGCCACGAGAATCTGTGGGGCCCTGGGGGTAGGGTTTGACAATCACTGCCTGCCAGGGGACGGGAGGAGGCCCAGCTCGAGGACCAGGCTGGGCAGATGAAGTTACAAGGTGAAGAAAGACAAGCGGCCTGACCAGGCCTCACGGGAGCCAGGCTCAGGAAGGCGAAGAGATTGGATCTCAGCAGAAGGTGGTGTGACGGAGAGGAACCGGACCGGCAGAGGGTCCTCGAGGGAGGCCAGGCCTGACTGCAGCGCCTACAGCAGCTGCAAGAGGCACTGAACTCTCAGCCCTGGGCAGTGATGGGGAAGGCCACGCTTTAGCTTCCCCCTGGACATGCAGGCCCAGCACTCCGCAGCAAGCAAACAACCCATTAGTTCAGCATTGGGTAAGTTGGGGCCTAAACCCTCCACCTGTGGACACAGAAGTCAGGTGCACTGAAAATGTGTGCTAGCAAATGTGGATTGAGCACCTACTATGTGCCAGGGATCAAGGCTGGAGCTAAGGTGCTTCAGTAAAACAAATCAGACACCCTGTTTCTGATGGATGGGGGAGGAGGGCACCACTGCTGCGGGCAGGGGGTGAGGAACAGGGAGGAGGAGAAGGTGGATGTTTCCATTTGAAAATGGATGGTCAGGGAAAGGGCCACTGTCTAAAAAACTGATATTTAATGAAAACTCGGAGGTGAGGGAGGAAGCCAGGAAGAGAACAGCAAGGCCAGCCTGTGCCCAGGCCCTGAGCTGGGTTTCCGTGTTAGGTAGGAGCGGAGGCAGGGAGGGCCAGGGGTGAGAGGTCCGTCCCACAGGGCTTTGTGGGCACGTAAGAGTTTGCATTCATGCTGCGTGCACGGGAGGCACTCAAGGGCCATGAGTGAGAGGCGCAGGACCCAGGTTCTCCGAGGACCCCCAGCTGCTGTGGGGAGAATGTCCAGACAGGAACAGGTGAGCATGGAAGCAGGTGTCCAGTGGGAAGCGACAGAGAGTCTAGGTGAGAGATGACGGCGGCGTGGTCTAAAGTAGTTTCTCAACCCGGGCCCTGCAGGACACTGCGTAGCCTCCCTGGCCTCTACTTGCTGTCAGGACCACCTCACCTCTGGCAGGACAACCAAAACTGTCTCCAGGTCTGCCAGTTGGGGTGGGGGAGGGGGCGCAAGTAACCCCTAACTGAGCATTTTTTGGCCCAGAGCGGGGGGTCAGCCAGCCAGGGCTCACAGGCCAAGGTTGCCTCCCTCCCGTTTGCACCAAATACAAAGCCGACAGCAGATTTTACAGCTTTACACAGCTCCACTTTAAGTGATTATGTAAGTACAGATGTACTAGCTAGATTCTGCCTCTTGGCCTGGCCACAGGCCTGAATTGTTGACAGTCTGGCCTGCGAAGAAAAGGCTGGCTGGCTCCTGGTCAGGCGTGTTAAAGGGGTAGTGAAAGGGGTCAGGGCCTGGACACGCTTTGGAAGTTGGACCCTGGGATCCACATGAGGTTGGATGCAGAGCGTGGGTGGGAGACGGAGATGGTAATAGCCCCCGGGCTTGGTCTCTGTTCCTGGCAGGAGGTACGGATGCGCAGATGTGAGAAGCAGGTTTGAGGGGGACTGGGGCTTGGCTCTGGGCACGTTGAACTTGAGTGTCACACAAGTAGACAGGAGCGTGGCCGAGCTAGCCGGCCCAGCACTGGCACATGGCTCAGGGCTCGATGAGGGTCCTGGGGTGAAAGCCTTGGCTCTGGGGGCCTCGGTTTCCTCTCCTGTACAGTTGCTGCAAAGACTGAAGGCCCTGCAGCTGGATCTCTGGACGAGGAGCTTTTTGGAGAACCTCAGGTGTCAGAATGGACTTGGTCCTTGTTAGGGATGCAGATCCTTGAGACTTGTCCCTGTGGTCCTGGGCAGGGTCCTGGGCACCCTCCTGAACTGTCAGGGGCTCGAGAACCCATGACCTAGGTAGGACCGGGGTATTCCATTAAGGAGCCCCTGATTGCCTCCCTGCATGAAGATTCTGGTACCCACAGAGACCATCATACAACCCAGCAGTGTAGACCAGAGAAGCCAAGTGACTGGCCTCAGGCCACACAGCCGGCACACAGTGCAGCTGTGTCTGAGCTGGTTAACGGACAGATGAGGAGTTAAAGCTGGCTCAGGTATGAGCAGTTAGATCCAGATGATGGAGACAGGACCGGGGTGAGAATTTCATCCCAGGAATCCCATTTTTCTCGGCTTTGGAGATGGATCCATATTTCCTTCCCATTTGAGAGTATTAAATGACTCTCCCCAGAACCCTGCTCAGTTAATTTCTTGGGGAAACAGGCACCTGCTCCCTGTGACACTGCTGACCAGCCCAGGACACCCCAACCTCCCAGCAAGATGCTTCCTGCAGCCCAGTGGACTTGCTGGGCCCCTGTATGTGGAACACGCACCACGGGTGGTGGATGCACCAAAGGCTGCATTTTCCAATCTCTACGGCAAAATGGAATGAATCACCTTTGGGAGCTTTGAAGAATACCAATCCTGCCGCCCCCGACACCCTCCAGATTCTGACTCAAGTCTAGCATTGAGATTTTCCAAGGAGCCCCAGATGCCTCTCACATGCAGCTAAGACTGGTTAGCCATCTAGGGGCAAGACATCAAGCCACATTGATTCTCAGAGCAAGAAGGTGCCACCCCTTCCAATTTCCCTCAAATCTTCTGACTCTCTCCAGGGGAAAGTCCCAGTGTGAGACTAACAGGACTTTAACACTTCTCTAACACATGTCACTTCCTCTTGTAGCCCAAAGACAGCAGGTGCCAGGCTTCAGCTTCTGGCTGGAATTTCATACCATGATTTATGGCAAAAGGGACCAATTCTTCATGATATCAATTTCCCTCTTATAAGAGCCTGATTTTTCTAAGACAAATGAATTAATTTAAAGATCATTAAACAAGTCCTGTATGAGTTACTTCTTGGACCTCATGGTGGGTGGCCTGTGATCCAAGCTGGTCCTCTCTTCTTGTCCTCCTTTGGCCACAGAGATTGAGGAGAAGAGATCACAAAACCTGAGCACGTGTGACAGGAGCCAACTTGGCTTTTGCTAAAGAGCCAAGAAAGATGGCCTGTCTCTGCTGGCCTTCCTGCCAGGAGGATCCAGTTTGGAGGAAGTGTCTCAGAGGGGGGAATGGCTCATACATATGAGCAGAGGCACTGGGAATTGAAACACATCCACCTGCCCCAAAGGGGCACAACTTCCAGCTAAATCATACTTCTGGTGAATTTGCTGGGCTCCCTCTTTTAAAAACATTCCTCAGAACTTCTGCCCCTGAGTTTAGAGATATGGTTTGCTTAAGTCAAATTCAATAGCACCACAACAAATATAACCCAATGGGACCTTCACAAAGCTGGTAGGAGTTTCTGTAATTATTACTTAACACAGTCTGAGTCTGGAGAAGATATACAGTTTCAAGTAAAGAATCTGATGCCCTGGTCCTTTCAGAGAATGCTAAGAACCTTCTGGATGGGGTCCCAGCTGGGCATTTTGGACCAACTCCCATACCTGCCACTCACAGGAGTGTAACATTCACTTTTTCCCAACTTTGATTAAGCTTCGAATTCATCCATCCATCCATCCACTCATCCATCCTTCTACCTACCCATCCACCCACCCATCCATCTACATACCCATCCATCCATCCATCCATCCTCCACCGATCCATCCACCCACTCATCTAGCCATTCATCCATCCATCCATCCACCCACCTGTCCACCCATCCACCCATCCATTCACCCATCCATCCATCCACCCATCCAACCACCCATCCATCCATCCATCCATCCACCCACCCATCCATCCACCTACCCATCCCCCATCCATCCATCCACCCATCCATCCATTCATCCACCCACTCACCCATCCATCCACCCACCCACCCATCCATCCACTCACCTAACTCACCCATCCACCCATCCACCCATTCATTCACCCATCCATCTACCCATCCATCCATCTACCTATCCATCCATTCATCCACCCACCCATCCACCCATTCATTCACCCATCCATCTACCCATCTATCCATCCATCTATCTATCTCTCTATCCATCCATCCATCCATCCATCCCTCCATCTGACCACATTCCAGGGAAGATTGCCATGGAGGTGGCTGAGGTGCAGGAAAAACAGATGCCCACAGCAGACCAAGTCCTATTGGACACTCACCAGCTAGACCAGGAGCCAGGTGGGAATCAGGGGGTCCCTTGAGCGGATGTGAAATTACAATGGAAACAGCAGCCCTCCAAGATAGGCACATGGAACCTGGGAGACCTGTACATGGACTGACACTGAGTAAGGCTGCCTGTAGGAGGTGACATCTGACCTGGAAATTTCAGGATGAGGAAGCAAATACCTGGGTAAAGAGGAGAGGAAAAGCACTCCGGGCAGAGAGAACAGCGTGCGAAAAAGCCCAGGGCAGGAAGACATTTAGTAAGAATGAGATCACTGTGGCTGGATGCAGAGAGCCAGAGGATGGTGGCAGGAGACAGTCAGAGGGGTGGAGAGCCTGGCCTCAGGGCGTCTTAAGTGATATCAAAGGGAAAACTGCCACCTTCCCCTCCCTGAACAGGTAGGTTCAGACCACGGGTTAGGGGACTGGCCCTGTCAGTCCCTCCTGCCAACCCATTTTCCGCTGAGTGCCCGTTATTGGTACCACCGTAAATAGAGTTTAGCCAAATCCCCAGCCCCTGTAAATAGTTTAAAGACAACCCACAATCGATGGCGCTCCCCCCCAGTTGGCAATGACAGTGCATTTGTGGAGACCTCGGTGACCAGAAGCTGTTCCACTTCCCCTCTGACAGCCACACAACCCCAAGGGAGGGTGGCCGCAAGCCCTTGGCACTGTCTGACCCTGGCCCCACGCCGTTTGCCTTTCTCTGGATGATAGAAAAGTGCGATCATCTGGGGTCTCACGGGGGACCCAGGGGAGCCAGCAAGAGGTCAGAGGGTCAGCACGGAGGTTTGTGGATCTGTGGGGAGGCTGGGGCAGGGAGCCACACTTCCCTGTCTTACTGAGGACCCTGTCGCCTCTGCTGGCCCTAGTGATAGGGCTCAGAAATATAAAGGAAAGGGGTTGGCTGGAAGCTTGAGGGTCCTCTATAATTTTTTTCTTTTTTTGAGATGGGGTCTCACTATACAGTTCAGGCAGGCCTTGAACTCTCTTTATAGCCCAGGATGGCCTCAAACTCTCAGTGACCCTCCTGCCTCAGCCTCCCACATGCTGGGATGACAAGTGTACACCACTACACCTGGCCTCAACCCTCTATACTTTGCAGCTGCTTCAGAACTGCTGCCAGAGGGGAGATGGATGCAACCTGATCACACGTGGAAAGAACAAGACTCACAATAGAACAAGCAGGGAACAAGAGTCCCAGTGCCCAGTCAGTGCTCTGAATCTGCCTGTTGGAATTCTGATCCCGAGTACCGCCAAAACATTCTGATCTTGACCCTCCGAATTTCTGCTCTGGACCTGAGTTCCAACCTGGAACATCAACACTCTGACCTAGCCCACTACCATCCTGGCAGTGAATAATGGCACCCAGGTTGCACACCCTTTGGGTCCAATGCGGATCTGAAGATTCTATCCAAGGATGGCAGCCTTAACCTTGAACCCCAGAGCTGTGACCTCAGACAGCCACATTTCAACACTGAACGTCACAGCAGTGACCTTGAGTGCCAGAATTCTAACCCTGAATATCAGGATTCTAATCTTGAAAAACAGAACTCTGGGGTACCCTATTCTAGTCTGAGAATCTCTGAACACCCAGACTTTCCGGCCTGAGTCACTAGAGCTGGCATTCCTGCACGAGGACGAGGACAATGAGGATGGCGGTGATGCCAGTGATGGGACCAACACCATGAGCCCCAGCTTACATGTGTTCGTGTCAGGCGTCTTGCTTGGCATCTCACACGCTTGATCCCCCGGGTCCCCAGCAGGGTGGTTCTTATTCCCATTTTATAGATGAGGACTCCGAGGCTCAGGCTCATTCTGATTTGCTGACTCAACATCTAGTGCTTCTTCTGGTGGCCACGGCTGTGGCAGCTTCTTCCTGCCCAAACTGGAGTTGGGGGGCTGGTGGGACTCACTGGCTGATCAGTTCAGGAGTCACTGTGGACTTCCCTGATTTGTGCTGGCAGCCAGCAAGCACGAGCTGCCTTCCTTTAGGGAACCACGTTCTGTGTGGGTGTGGTGGCCACACACTGCACAAATACTTGTCACCCTGGGCTGTGCTCCTCGAGAGGAGGAAGTGGGGGAGTATGATGGCTAATGTGACAGTGTTGTGGGGTGGGGCGGAATCAGTGTTCCTGGGTGTGTCGGTGAGGGCATTTGTGGATGGGATTCACGTGTGAGTGTGGGCCTGGTAAAGCAGACAGCCATGCCCAGCGTGAGTGGGCACCTTCCAATCCACTGAATGGAACAAAAAGTGGTGCAAGAAGTGCAGCCCGCAGTTCCAGCACTGGGAGGCTTGAGTAGCAGTGTCACAAGTTCAAGCCCAGCCTGGACAACTTAGCAACGGTGAGACCAGACCCCGTCTCAGAATAAAAAATTAAATAAAATAAAGTAATAAGGGCTAGGGATGGAGCTCAGTACAAAGGCCCTGGGTTCAATCATTAGTGCTGACAAAAGAGGAGGGAGTGAGAGAAGGAGGGATTTGTTTCTTCTCCTTCCTACCTGCTGCTGGGGGAGCCGAGACTCGGGGTTTCTGCCCTCGCATTGGGATCACACCAAAGACTCTTTTGCGTTCAGGCTTTAGGACTGAATTACACCACCAGCTTTCATAGGCCTGCAGATCGGGACTTCCTGGCCTCCATACTTCCTAATAATAAATCTCTTCATAAATATCTCACTGGCTCTGTTTCCCTGGAAGGGGACCTGCTGCTTCTGTCACCCACACTCTACCCCCCTGTCCTTCCGGGAAATGGTCTCCCATTTCTAGCCATTCAAAACCCCTGTGCTGCCGGGTCCAAAACCAACACCAAACCTGCATGTGGTACCCAGATATGTTCTGTCTGACCCACTCAACTATTTCTAACATTAAAAATTAGTTGCCAACACTGGAAAATCGGGATATCTCACATGAAAATGTAAATGTCTGGCTGGCTGAGACCCAGCCCGGGGCTGAAGGGCAGCTTCCCTTCCCCGTGCCATGAGCAGATGGATACCCAGACCCCACGGATCCCCTCCTGATTCTCCAGCTGCAGAGTGGGGGTCCTCGTGGGCCTCTTCCATTCACCACTCCGCTGTTCACCCTCCTCCCCAGCCCAGCTCTAGCCTCAGCTCCCCAGGCAGAGTCAGAGCAGATGACTGTCCTGTGAGAGACTGTCTAGGACTAAAGGCCCTTCCGACCCTTCTGCCCAGCTGGCAGGGCTGGCTCCAGAGTGGGCACCCCGTACAGTCACGCAGGGCCTGGTGTCCAGAAGGGGTCTTCAGGCTGCTCATCCTATAATTCTTACAGAGTTCTGAACAAGAAAGCTCCCCATAAACTCTGTAGCTGGCCCAGCCAATGGGTCACTGAATAACAGAGGCACGCAGCCCCCACACAGCCTGCCCCAGCACCGATGTGGTCTGCCTGGCAAGCCATCTCCTTGGATTGGCCAATTCCCCCAGCCAAGATGCCAGTGGGGCACACAGGAAAGACCTGGGGTAGCAACCTGGAGGGACAGGGTGGGGGGAGCAAGGGACTTCCCTTGGGTGGCATCTGCACGGAGCTTTACGGAACTCAGAGACTGTGCCACACACCACTGGAAAGTGAGTGAGTGTGATGAAGACTGAAGACGGGGGTGAGGGGAGCGCTCACTCCCTGCCGCCCTGTCTCAGCACCATCAGAAAGTGCTCCTCCCCTCAGGGACGCTTGAGGTCCGGGGATTCTCTTGGAAAAGGAAGGTGGAGGAACAATTCCACAGGAACAAAGCCTCCGTGCTCAGCCTGGCACATGACAGTCCTCCAGCACGGGCCAGCACGCCTGGCTCCCAGAGCCCTGCTTGGTAAAGTCACAATGTCCATTTCCTACTGGGCAAACTGAGGCCCAGAGGTACCACACAGCTCCCAAGGTCCTCCCAGGGTCTCGTGTGGCAGCACAGGGAAGATGAACCGAGGCCACCGGACCCCCAACCCAAGCGGCCACGGGGGAGGTGGGGGTGGTGTGGGAGAGGTGGGGGAGCACCAGCCAAGAGGGAAAGGACGCCCGAGTGTGTGCAGGGCCTAATCTCACCTCACAGCGGAGGGACACTTTATCACAGAAAAGCCTCAACACCGCTGCACGCAAACTGGTCATTCAAGGTCAGGGAGGGCCTTTCCAAAGAGGTGATATATGAGCTGAGATCTGAAGGATGGGAAGGGACCGGCTGGCACTGCCAGATACGGAGCCAGAGGCCCAGAGAGGTTAAATGGTTTGCACAAGGTCACACAGCTGGCTGGCGCCCTCCCTCCTCCTTCCCACAAACACCCACTGAGCTCCTTCTCTGTACCAGGCTCCGGGGCGCCTGGAGAACCCAGGTCAGCAAGTCTCCCGTCTGGGACAGATACTACACGTGGCTCTGTGGCCTCACATCTGAAAGCACATGAGCCCTGCAGGTACGTGGCAGGGCTTGGCTGGGTACCCATTAAATTTTACTTACAAATCCGGCAGCCCACCCACCCTGCTTCGGATACAGAAACAAGCGACAAGACAGCCCTAGACTGTGAGAACATCCTGTTTTACTTGGGGAGGTGACACGAGTTGAGGAGAAAATAGAATGCAAGCGGGGGCACGCTAAACAGAGGAGAAGAAGAATAGAGATCTGGAGCACAGCACAGGTCTGGAGGGCAGGGGTCAGGTTCAGGCTCCCAGGGAAGGCACACCTTGTCCTTGGAGCACGCCTTGTCCTTCTGCATCACACCTCCTCCCCGCTCACTGCGTTCATCCTGTGCTCTTATGTGCTCCTTCTTCCATCGAATTTATTTGTCTGCTGCCTGTCTCCGCTTCTTTCTTCCACGCCTGCCTCACCTCTGATGGCTACGGATCACTTTTACCAACTCACATATATTCTCCTACTCTCGGCCACTGGGCCTTGTTTCCTTTGGAAGATCACCTTTCCTCTTCTATGTCCCAGACTGGCTCAGGGTATGGCCAGCGAAAATCAGCCCTGCGAACTGCGGCACTATTGAGACAGAGATTTGCCTTTTTCCCAGAAAGGAAGCTTGGGGTCATCTTTCCAGGCCCATTGGTGCTGGGAAGCCAACAAAGACTGGGGCTTAGAGGTACAGGAGATCACATCCCAATGACTTATTTAAGGCCCTGGGTCCCACCCTGCGCGAGCCCTCACCTGACTCAGGACTTTCCAAGCACCTTCTTCTTTAAGTCCATTTAAGCTGTATTTCTGTTACCTATAAGCAGACCAATCCCAGCTAATAAATACACAAGTACTATTAGTCTTGGTTTATTTGCGACAGGGTCTTGCTACGTGGCCCAGGCTGGCCTTGCACTAATCATCCTCCTGTTGGAATTGCAGTATTCTCCCCCAGGCCAGCTATGCAAGTGCTTCTCTAACATCCTGTACCATGTCCTGCATTCAGTAACGTGCACCGAGTGACTGTCGCACAAACACGGCCTCCCTGAAACAGGCTCTCAAGGCAGTACGCAAACCCACATTAAGTCAGAAGGAGCACAGACGCTCAGAAAAGGTGCCAAGGTTGAAACGACAGGGTTGTCCTGATGATGGTGGGGAGGGCTGAATCAGATTACAGGCGCTATTTCGGGGAGCAATACAGGATGTGCAAACCTGTACGCAGTCAGAAGAGTAAACGGATCCACTGGGAGGGACAGTGGGGATTCCACGCAGGCGGTGAGCAAAGAGGAGGCCGGCCAGCACCGCCTCTCCTTGGCTTCGCGGGTGCTCTGCCCGCCCATCGAGGCTGCCTCTCTGGTACAACAGGGTCCATAAAGCTCTGGGGTGCAGGGCTGGCCAAGGTCAAGACCCCCGAGGATCACGCCAGCCTTGGAAGGACTCAGGGCAGGCCCGATGTAGCAAGGAGTGGACTACGCCGGCGTATTTTTAGAAGCCGTTTGGTTCCAGGTCCATTACCTGGCAGATGTAAGTGACAGTGCAGAATCCACAAATGCAACGTCATTCTCTCAGACAGCGTCTGCCTGCCAGGCCGCAGCGCGTGATGGCCGTGCAGACCAGTCTGGGTTCGGGGCCAAAGTGGGGCACAGGAGGTGTGGGGGACACCTCAGCCCCCTCTTTTAACAGTGAGTGGTGATGAAAGGCCACTTCTCCCTGACCAGGAAGTACGGGCAAAGGGGATAGGCTGGAGAGACACGGAGGGAAGGGGCTACACCCAGAAGACCCTCGCTTTGTAAGAGGGACCCTTCCAGTCACTCATGGCAAGACCACATGCATTCGCTCTTTTGTTCATTCCGGGAACATCTACCAACATTTATTTATTTTGAGGCAGGTACCAGGAATTGAACTCAGGACCTCACACTTGCCAGACAGACGCTGCACCACTGAGCTAAATCCCTGGCCCCATCTACCAGCGTTTAGCTACTACAGGGATAATAGTTATCACAGACACTTGGTGGGCACCAAGCTCTGCTCCGACTGTTTCATGAGGAACTGGCACAACCACCCTCGTCGATGTGAAGCTCCCTAAATTATGGAGCAGGAAATCCAAGCCCAGGGAAGATAAGTCATTCCCCAAAGAGCAGGCAGCTTAAAAGCGGCTGAGCCAGGCTGGGTGTAGGGGTGAACTCCTTTAATCCTAATGCTCTGGGAGGCTGAAGCAGGAAGATCGCAAGTTCTGAGCCCAGCCTGGGAAATTTCGTGGAACCCTTTTCCAGGATAAAAGGTAAAAAGAGCTGGGGGCAGAGCGCAGTGCAAAGGCCCTGGATCCAATACCCAGAGTACTGCCAGAAAGGGGCAGGCCTGAGCCGAGACTTGAACCCAGGCATTCAGGCCGCAGAACCTGCCTCCTCTTCAGCCTTCCTGTCTGTCGGTGGCCCAGGCCGGGCATCCACAGAACACCCACCAGCCAATCTTCCCTGAGTCCTGCTCCAGGAGAGTGGGGACACCAGGTTTCCAGAGCACCAGGAGGGAGCAGTGGGCACCGCCCGGGGTGTGGGTGGTGGAGAGGGTGGTTCAAGAAGGTGTCACAGAGGAAGCGGTGGCAAAACCAGGCCTTGGAGGGTGGGGTTGGGAGAGGCACAGGCAGAGAAGAAGCAGAGAGGGGCTTGAGGCAGAAGGATCCACTTAGGCAAAGGTGGGGTGCAGGACTGGTGACAACGCAGCAGAGCGCACAGGGGATGTGGGCGACTGGGTGTGGGGGTAACCAAGAGGATGGGAGGGGAAGGTAGTGGGGCGGCTGATGGTCCCGGGGAGGTGGGAACCACCGAGGTTGAGGCGGGCACCGTCCTGGGCACGGAAGACGCAGCTGGGAATGAGCCAGACAAAACGCTGCCCTTTGAAGTTTATATCCCAGGGCACAAGCAAGAAAGAAACAGTTAAGTAATCCTGTACCGGGCCAGGTGTAGAGAAACACGCACTTACCACCGAGGGGAAGGGATGATGCTGCGGGCACCCGTCCCTGTGGCACGGTGCCGAGCACGGCCTCCCTGAGCAGATGGCATTCGGGCTGAGACCCATACAGCATGGCAAGGGAGGGAACCAAACCAAGGAGAAGGTGTAGCTGGGGCAAAGGCCCTGAGGTGGAGGGTGCAGTGAAGAACAGAGGCCTGCAGGGGAGGGAAGCAGTGGAGGTGGGGAGACTGGGCGGGAGGGAGACAGGGGAGATGCCAGAGTGTGGGGTTGCAGGTGGGGTCCACTGAGAAGGGAGCTGTGAGGGCTCTGAGCTGCTGGAAGCGGAGGACAGAGCCTGGTGGGGGGCAGTGGGAGGAGGATCTCGAGGGGTCCAGGTGAGGGGCCGGCTGTCAGGCAGGCAACATCGGGGTGGGAAGGAGTGGCCACAGCTTGGACACTGCACTCACACTGCCACCCGCTCAGCTCCATCCCTCAGCACGCAGCCTGGGGGTCATGCTGGGGTACCTATCCATGACCCCACGACGGGCTGCTCCCAGCACGGTGCAAAAAGAAGGAAATGTCCCTTAAGCCACTTGCAAAAGCCAAACCTAAGAAGGAAAACCATAGAACTCCAAGAAGGAAGCTTGTGGGAAAAGCCGTGCAGCACTGGATTTGGCAATGATTTCATGGTGACATCACCCAAAACACAGGAAACAGAAGGCAAAAAAATAAACAAACTGGACATCATCAAAATTTAAAACAGCTGTGCAGCCGAGGCCACAATCCACAGAGTGAAAAAAATGACCCACAGAATAAGAAAATAAACTAGGCGTGGTGGTGCACATATGTAACGCCAGCACTCAGGAGGCTGAAGCAGGAAGATCACAAGTTCGAGATGAACATGAGCTATGTAGCAAGTCCAAGGCTAGACAGGCATGTACAGCAAAATGATGTCTCAAAAACAAACAAACAAATACCAAAAATACACACAAGGAGAAAATATCTGTATATCATATATCCGATAAAGAATTAATATTTAGGATATAAAGAACTTTTACAATTCAACAACTGATAATTAACAACTAATAAACTAATGACTCAATTTTAAAGTTGAGCAAAGGACTTGAGTAGATATTTCTCTAAAGACCATCCAGTACACAAATGGCCAACGAGCGCATGAAAAGATGGTCAACATCACTACTATATGCAAATCAAAACCACAGTGAAAAGTGACTGCACATCCTTTAGAATGGCTATTATTTAACAAAAAACGAAACGAAACGAAAAACCCCTCTGGGGAGCAGGTGTTGACTCTTGCAGGGCAGGTGGGAATGGAAAACGCCCAGCTGCCATGAGCTGCCACGAGCATCCGGAGGTAGCCAAGCTCACAGAGACCAAAAGCAGGAGGGGGGCGTGTGAGGGGCTGGGGGGCGGACGGGGTTTGTTTCACGGGTGCAAAGACTCAGTCTCACAAGAAGAAAACCTCTGGAGGCTGACTGTGTAGCACCGTAAATGTACTCAACAAGATGGAATTGTACACTTAAAAAGGATTAAGATGGTAAACTCGCGTTATGTGTATTTCACCACAGTTTTTAAAAATCACCTAGGGATGGGTTTCCTCTGAAGGGCTGAGAAGGGGCTATTCTCAAGGCTCAGAATCCCAGTGTGTGGCCAGCGTGGGGAGCACTGTTCTGTGGTGTCCCCACCCCCACCCCCACAAGAGGGGATGTATCTTGGGGCTCACAGACTGGGGGTTGCAGGGCTTTGAACCCAGGCTGTATCCCAGCTCTTAAGACTGTGTCTCACAGGACATTTTGTCTTCTTTATTATCTATTCCACAAGCTGAAAAATTTAAGAATTGGTGCCCCTGCACATTAACATGTGAGTTTGGGCTCCCACCCTGGTACCCCAATATGGTGCCTATCAGAGGCACCAAAAATCATGAGTGTCCCACCAAAGGGAGAAGGCAGGACCTTATCTGTTTAGATCATCAATTAACTAATGCTCCACGCTAAGCCTGTCTCTCCAAAAGTGACATCCTGTGGCGTATGGGGACAAGGCTCTTCTGGATCCAGGTCCAGGAACACTCCCGAGTCAGATAGGAGATGCTGGACAAATGTCCCAACTCTCAGCACTTCCCAATGGGAAAAGGGACCACTGGCAATAGATGCATCCCTAGAGCCTGCTTCTCACTGGCTGAAGGTCATTCACGTTTGCTGTTTGACCCTGGTCCAGCCACTTTACTCTCTGATCCTGTTTGCACAGCTGTAACCTGAGGACACCGTGGGGCTCAGATCCAACTCGTTCTCTTTGCTAGGTGTTACGGCTTGTGTCTAGATGTCCTCCAAAGCCTCATGCAGTCATAGGTAGCTTTTCCAGAGATGGTTGAAGCCAGTGTGTGCGACTGATTCATGGTGCAGGGCCAGGAATAAGGGTGCTAAGATTAAGGATGTGTGATTACTAAGTCAGTCCACTGACTGGCTTGGCACTGCTTTAAGTTCAGTAGCCTGGATACAATACAAGGGACAGAAAGGGGCTTCTCTTATCCCTGGTTGCTTTGCTACCTTCTGTCCCCCATGAACTGTTTTCTGTGATCCCTGTCTACCATGCCACCCTGCCTTGGAGCCAACTGATTGATTATGAATTGAAACCTCTACACACTGTAAGCCAAGTAAACCTTTCTCCTCTGGGTGTTGGGCCAGGTGTGGTGGCACATGCCTGTAATGCCAGCACTTGGGAGGCTGAGGCAGGAGGATGGACATGAATTCAAAGCCAGTCTGGCCTACCTATTGAATTCAAAGCTAGTGTGAACTATATAGCTAGATCCTGTCTCAAACAAACAAACAAACAAACAAACAACTTAGCTTTGGGTGTCGATTATTTTGTCTCAACAGTGAGACAAGTAACTAAGACACTAGGTGCACAGTGGACCCTCAGAGCAGAGCTATCACTGCCGCTTCCACTATTGTTTGTATTGTATTTAAGAGCTGTAGATGAGGTTGACTATACTCAGCCAGCCCTAGAACTCCCACTTCTAAGACAATCCCTGAGCAGAAGTTGGAGGCCTCCCTTACAACTCAGGACATACTGATAGTAAGGCTTCCCGCAGGTCCCAGGCTGGTTTTCCTGGAATCAGATCCCCAGGTGAGGATGTGAGCACAGGTGGGTGGGTAGGAAGTAATCCAGGAGACCTTTGGCAGGAGAGAGGGAAGGGAAAGGGGTCAAGCAGGACCACTGCTGGGCCAGCTGGGAGCCCTGGGCACCAGTATGCGACGCACAGCCCTGTGACACCTGTCCCGGGCTGTTCCCAGTAGTGCTGGCCTCTTGCCTTTTCTGGACCCCAGTGGCCTGACAAACGGACAAGGCTGGCAACAAGCATGCACTATTTTATAAGAAGAGTAATTCTTTTGCAAAGGAACTTATCTACCCAGCAGGAATGTCCAATACATTCCAAGTAAAACCAAAGACCTAGTAGTTACTGAGGGCTTTCTACGTGACAGGCCTCAGTCTAAGGGCCTCACGCACATTAACACATTTCACTCTGGGGCGATTCAATGAGGCAGGCGGGGCGCTGCTGTTACCCCCAGATGACTGTCTGGTGGAGGAATCAGGGCACCAAGAGCAGAGATCCTTTTGCCTCAAGTCACATAGTGAATCAAGGAGCCAACCTCTGAGCCTGGGCGATCTGGCTCTAGAATCAGGGCTCCCTCCACGGCACTATCCAGTATGGGTCATCCACCAAGTGCTGGGAATAGAGCTGGTGCCTAATGCTGTTCGTTCTCTTCCAGTTAATTAAGCTTTGGCCAAACTGCTTATTTGGCCAGCGCTTTTCCTCCCTAAGCATTTTCACCTCACCATCCCATCACAGCTTTTTAAAACCCCCGAGAGACAGTTGCCAGTATATGATCCTTGCCAGGCATCCTGGAGGAGCACAAGGACCCCCCAGCCCCAGTGGGGTGGCAACAGTGGGGCATGAAGGCCTCAGATGTCTGGGGTCTTTCACCGACCACCGTGACGCTCAGCAAGTCACAGAAGCACCCTGGCCTCTGGATTTCCCTCTGTCAAATGGAGACGATGGACCCACCAGGTTTCAATGCTTTTCATGCATTATATTTATCCTTTGAACGACCCTGTGGGGCAGGCTTGGTTTTCACTCTCTTTGCAGATTAGGGAATAAAGTTATGGCACGGAATTTCCAAAGTCTACAGCTTGGAGAAGGCAGGGCTGGGCCTCACCCCCAGCTCTGGAGGACCCCATAGCCAAGACCCTAAATCCTGCATAAAGACAAGGACCTGCGACACCTGCCCTGGGGCCTGCCGACACCAGCCAGACCCCTGACCGCACTGCAGGACCAAGCCTGTCCCCATCTGGCTGGGTGATAATACACGAATGAAAAGCCCCAACAGCTAGGGCTCCCCAAGGACTGTGGGTGGGGAGGCGCCGTAACGGGAAGCTGGCAACTGGAAGGGAGGAATTTAGTGGTGACACAATCACTGTGACCACTCAGCAAGCCCATTCCCTCCCTCATCTGAAAATGCTAGATACTTGCTCCCCCAGCTTCCCCTGCAGCTGGGGCATAAGTATGACCTCATCCCGGCCAATGGGACGGTCAAAAAGTCTTCTAGAAAAAAAAAAAATTAATGAATTTTAAAAGTCTGTTAGGATGTTCCTGAGAAACTTTTTCCCTAAAGAAAAAAAAAAAAAAAGTAGAGCACAGGAAGCTTCTCTTTAGGAGTCTGGACATCATTGGGCCTACATTTCAGGGCTGGAACTGGGCAGCCATGTTGTGATATGAGGTCTCAAGCATGAGGACCAAGACACTTGGAGAGACTGGAGTAGAAAGATGGAAAGAACCTGAAATCCCAGTGGCATCACTGAGCTTTGACTCAACCAGAAACTGGCCACCTTGGAACCTGAGGGTATGTGAGAAGATGCATCCTCCTCCTTTGTGAGGCTGCTTCGGGTTTTCTGCTCTGTTACTTACAGCCCAAAGCAGTCCTAACAGGGACACTACCTAATTGGATTGCTGGAAGGGTTTCAGTGAGATAGTACATCTGAAGTACACTCATCAGTGCTTGGCTGATAAACAGCAGCTCCTCTGGAACTTAGAGAGCTAGCTCTGGGCTGTGACCCTGAGGCCGTTCTAAGGAAAGCCTGGCAGATCAGCTCCCCCACTCCTACTGAGAAACGTCTGGAGTTTTCCCAGAAAGCAGAAGCCCGTGGCGGCCCAGCACTGAAACACTGTCAGCCCAATGGGGCCGACCCCCTCTTCCAAAGAAGAATCAATCATGCTGCCTTTTGCCTAATGGATTTTGATTTTTACTCCCCTGGCGGAGAAGCCGAGGGCCTGTGCTGTGGTTTGTCTCAGAGTTGCCAGAACAGCCCATCAATTATTAACAGCGTGGCTCAGCCTCTGCGGGAGAAGAGCTTTCCAGCCGCGCAGCCCACCCTGGCCAGAAGGGACTCTGCCCTTTCTCCTGGAGCACAGCAACACACACACTTACTAGGTGCAAGGCTGGGAGCGGGGCTGGGGAAAGCTGGGTTCTTGGGCTCTGCTTCTCAGTGGGATGAGGAAGCCACCTAGGACCAGGGAGGCGGAGGAGCTGAGGCTGAACCCTGGCTGCTCCGCATTCTCAGGCAAAGGGGACGTAGCCCTTTTTGCCCCTCACCAGCACCCGTCCCCATCCCCTCCTCCACCCCAGCTCTCAGCAGAGGTGGTCTTGGATAAACTCCCATGGGTCCTGCTGTTCTGCCACACCAGGCATCCTAGGCTGGGGGACTGGAGTGGCCAGGCGCAGATGGCTGAAAGAGGGTTGAGCTCAGGGGCCTGAGGGACAAGTGGCGAGAAAATGTGACAGGTCCCCATGGCCTGAGTCAGTGGCTAATCACTTTCTTCATACATTCCCTCATTCATTCATTCATTCATTCATTCATTCATTCGAGTGTGGTTATTAGAGATCTTCTGTGCCAGGTTCCACAGCGTGTGGTGGGGACAGAGCAGTGAGCACAATATAAGGAGTTCACATTCTTGTGGGTGTGATACAAAGAGCCGCAAGGCAAGTCCAGTATGAAATGGGGCTTTGGGCCTCTGCGGGAAAGATACTGCATGATGTGACAGTGGGAGCCACAGACCTGCTTAAATGGGGCATGAGGACAAAGGGCCGGCAGCAGAACAATTGAGAAGAGCACTGCTGACAGCAGGAGCAGCAAGTGCAAAGGTCCTGAGGTAGGGTAAATCCTGGCCTGCTACAGATGGTAAGGAGGCCAGTGAGGCAAAGCCGAGTGAGCCAAAGAGTAGAAAAGATGAGCTCAAAGACTCTCAGATACCAGATTCTGTAGGTCTCATAGGCCATAATGGAGTCTGGATTTTATTCTGAGTGTGATGGGAAAGCTCCAGAGGATTTTCAGCAGATGAATAATATGATCCAATTTACATTTTGAAAAGGTCCCTTTGGCTGTTGTATAGGAAATAGATTATAAGAAGCAAAACCGGAAGCAGAGAGACAGAAGTCATGGCACTTAATCATTATGGAAGGCACAGGGTGTCCAAAAACCACACTGAGATTTGAATTATGGCTACTCCTGTCTGTCTGCTGTGTGACCTCGGATAATGTGCTCCACCTCTCTGAGCGCCACCATTTGTTAGGTATTTATTTGTTCAGGGGCAGTCAGGATTTCCAACGAGCCTGCCCGCCCGCCTGCCTGTTTCCGCTCCAGCTGCAGAAAAATCCTAGATGGTCCGTCTGCCAGGAATACGAGCTGACAGCCCAGCCTGAGATCACAGAGAGGTCACGAAGCTCCAAAGCTCTGTCCCTGTGAGCGGATTAGCCCAAGGGAGAGGACAGGCTGTTTATACCCAAAGAGCAACCTCTTGCAAGCCAGGCACCTGCGTCTTGCTCCCAGCTGCCACTCAGACACAGCCCTTTGCCCGCTTCTTCACAGAGAGGACAGAGCCCCCCATCCTGCGTGGCGAGCTCCTGTCTCGGGGACAGGACTTGAGGAAGAGGCATGTCCAGGCCTAACCGGGATGGACTTGGGGAAGCCCGTGTCAGACCTGGAAATAGCAAAGTAAGTCTGTTGATCCTAAGCCGGTTAGGAGTGAGCAACTCTGTCTTACAGTGGAAGCTCTCTGACACGAAATCGGGCCGGAAGGATTATGGCCGGAAGTGGGCCACGGCTTCCCAGGTGGAGACGGGGCCCAGGACCACTATGTCCTCTTTAGCATCCACAGGCCAAAGAAGTGTGTGGGCACCTTCACCTCTGAGCAGCTGCCCCTGCTTGCGTCTACTCGGGGGGCTTCTCCCTGAGCAGCCAGATCCGGGAAAGGAGGCCACGGTCCCCTTCAGACTGGACCAACGTGAGGGACCCCTGAGCCAACAAGCTCTAATAAATGGTGGTGGCCTCCTTCCCTTGTCCTTTTGCTAGGAACCTGTTTGCCTGCCCCCACCCCTCTAGGGTTCCATCCTCTATGACTTTCCTAATTTGATCTTTCGGGATCCCAACAGCAGCATCTCGGTTTCCCCAGCTCGCCTCGGGCTCTTCCCCACCTCTTTTACAGCCCAGAACACACTGTGTGGTCATCTGCATGGGACACCCAGAGCACTGGGCACTTGGGGACAGGCCCCCACTTAGGCACCTCTAAGTCCTCACCTGGCTCAGGGAGTCACACGCCAGCCAGCGGCCCCTGCCCTACCCTCACCCTCACCGTCACCCTCACGCCAAGATACTCCCAACCCTCCCAGGCCCTGCTTCCAGCCACACCACCCTGTGGGGTAGCGCCTGTTCCTGTCTCCTTCTGCTTCTCTACCCATCCAATTGCTTCACCGTTCTCTCCAGTTTTAGGATGTACATATCCTCCTCCCATAGCCAAAGCTTCTCTAAAAGCTGCAATAAACCACTCTTGGAAGAAATTCACCAAATAGAAAAATAAGTCAATGGCCAGGTGACGCCTTCCTCGCAAGCCTTCATGGCCGATGTCACGTGTTGGATCCTCCCGTGCCACCCCTCTGCGGCTCTTCCCTTCAGTTTTCTTCCTTATATTACAGCCACCTGACAGTATCTCAGCGGCCTCCAGGCCACGCCTGCGTTGCTTATGCCTTTCCTGGGCCGAGTGGGGTTATAAGCGCAGGGGCAGGTTCTAAACTTGCAGGGCCACCTCCTCCAGCCTGAGTCTGGGCCTTCCCGGGGCTCCAGACCCAACCGCACCCCACCCCAGCAATACCCTATTTCCTTGTTCTCTCTTGTCAGGGCCGTAGCTTTTCGAAAGAACCTATAAACCATCTTCTCCAGCAAAGCAGGGGGACACAGCATTGAGTCACAGGAAAGGGGGCCGGACGCCCAGTGGGATCCTCATCACATCCAGGGGCCTAGCCAGAGCCCCCAGCCCAGCCCAGCCCACGACAGCAGTCCTCGCTCTGGGGACAGCTCCAAGCTCACCTTGGCGGCCACGGAGGAGTTGGGCTTCTCCAGCAGGTCCCAGAGCTTCTTCCGCTTCTCGGCGCAGCACGTGTTGTCGAACTCCTCGCCCTCGCGCTCCCGCAGCGTCTCAGCCTCCCGCTTGAGCTCCTCGTTCATCTGCTCCTTCTTCTGGTGGTAGCGCGCCTGGCAGCAGGACTCCAGGTAGATCTCGTCGATGCCCCAGTAGTCGAGCTCTTGGCTGAAGCTGAGCGCGCACATCTCCTCCATCATGTGCAGCCGCCCCGTGCGGTAGAAGTTGAGGATGGAGGTGAAGGCGCCTGGGTGGCGGTCGAAGAAGTACTCGTTGTCGTCGAGGCTGTAGTCGTCGCACACCTCGAGCAGCGAGTCGTGCGTGTTGCAGTCGCGGAGCTTGCCCAGCCGCGTGCGGGGCAGGCGGTCCAGGGTGCGCCAGAGCACCTCGTGCGCCAGGCCCCCGACGTTGAGGCGCACGCGCCGCGAGCACGCCTTGCTGCGCACGATCTCCATGGGCTCGGGCGGCAGCGAGCTGGTGGAGCGGGAGCCATGCTTCGTCATGCCCGCCGGCATCGCTGGTCCGGCCGCCCCCGCCCCCCCTGCCCCCCCAGGCCGCTGTCACTGGACGGCAAGGCCGGCCGCCGCCGGGGAGGGGGGCAGGGAGCGCCGCGCGCCGCTGGGGTGCAGGGGTTCGCGCGGACGTGCGTCACGGCCGCCTTCTCACCTCCATCCCGACGGCTGCGGGGCAGGAAGCGAAAGCACAGGCGGGTCAGCAAAGCGGGAGCCGGGCAGGGCCCCTCCCCGCCTCTTCACCAGGGTCCCCGCCGGCCTTGACCTTCCGGGCGCTTAAGCGGCTCAAGGGGGTGGAACGGCGGGGCGCTGTCCCTCCCGCCGGTGCTGAAGTGGGCCCCACCCCGCGGGCGCAGGCAGGGGCCGCCCTCGGCGGGAAGAGGTCCCGGGAGGAGCCCGGGGGGCCTCCGGGCCAGCCCCACCCCGGCTCCCGCGGCCCAGGCGCGACCCAGCCACCCGGGGCGCTGTCCGCCCCTTCGAGTGCTGAAACTCCCTGCTCTGTGGGTCTCTCCGCTGTCCCGCACCTGGCCCTGCCACGGGGAGAGAGGGCAGCGGCGTGAGAAACTTTTTCTTTCTTCTTAAAACGAGTTCTCACCTCTCACCGCCACCCCCACCCCCGAGATAGTCGGGGTGGAGGGGCAGGGGCAGGGCCAGCGCCGCGGGTGCGCTTTTCCTGAACCTTAAAAGACGGGGGTGGGGGTCCAGGGACTTCAGCTGCCCACCTGTCCCGGGTCACCACGGACGGGGTGCCCACGACAGCCCCTCTGTCCTGGGGCGACCCCTCTGTCCGAACCACCGGGGCCCCTCCCCAGGAGGCGCCGGCGCGAGGCCAGCGGAGGCGCAGAGCCGGGCTCAGCGCGGGCCCGGCCCCTCCCCCCGCGCCCCCCGTCCTGTCGCAGGAGGGGCGCAGAGTCCTCCGGATGCTCCTGCGCCGTCCTCGCCTCGTTCCTTCCCCCACCCCCCGCTCCTCTCCGGCGATGGCTTTTTATAACTCCGGGTTCTGCGCCTTTCCCCGGGCTGGGAAGGGAAGGGAAGGGGTGGGGGAGGTGGGAGGCGGGGAAACCAGCCCAATTTTCTGGCCGTTTGGAAGCGTGCCCCTCTTGCGCCGCGCGCTAGTGATTTCGGGGGTCCCCTGATCCCGCAGCCTGTGGGGCGCGCGCCCTGGCCCCTCGCCCCGAACGGGCATCGCGCGCCTCCTCGGGCCCCGGGCCCCGCACCCCCCGCCCGGCTCGGAGCCGCGGAGCCCGGGCAGAGCCGCAGGCCGAGCCCGCAGCGCCCCCGCCTGCGCCCCGCGCCCCACACGGCCCCGCGCGCGCGCCGACACTCACCCGGGGCGGCCGCCTCCCGGGGCCGGGGGCTGCGCATCGCCGCGGCCGCCCGCCCGGTGCCCCCGCCCGCGGGCAGCGGCGGTCCCGGGGCCGGGCTGGGCCGGGCCTACGCGGCCGGGTGCAGGCGCCGCGGGGCCGGGGCGCGTTCTCCGGGCGGGGGGCGCGGGGCACCGGGCGGGCGGCGCCTCCTCCGCCCTCTCCTCCTCCTCCTTCTCCTCCTCCTCTTGCTCGGCGGCGGCGGCGGCGGCGGCCTGGGCGAGATCAACAAGTCGGGGCTGAGCTTCGGCTCCGCGCTCCCCGCGATTCTGTCCCGCACTTCGGAGCGCCGGGAGTCGACACCGAGGCGGGACGGCGCCACCTGCCGGTCGGAAGCGCGCGCCGCTTAACTCCTCCCTGCCCGGCCGGGCCTGCGGGGAGGCCGGGGGCGAAGGGGGCCTCGCGCGCGGGCCGGGCTGCTGCGGCGCCAGCCATCCCGCCTCCCACCCGCGCCGTTGCCCCGCAGCCCGCCGGCCCGGCCGGTCGCCACGCGCGTGTGCGCCTGCTGTGTGCAGGGCGCCAGACAGGCGTCTGAGATACAGCTGCGGGTCAAACACAGACCTCCGGCGCTAGCGCAGCAGCCCGGAGACAGACAGGCCATGCACAAGAAAGTGAAGAGCACCTCACACAGGGCTAAGCCCGGGGGGTGGCGCGGCAGGGCGAGGACTGGAGAGCGAGCGGGTGGGGCAGATTTGACAGGGTCCAGGTTTTTGTGTGCTCCGAATCCTAGATTCTCAAGTCTAATCCTAGAACGGAATTCTGGATCCTAGTAAGGAATGGGGACGTGAGCGCAGGGAGAGACCGATATGCAATTGGTGGCTGCTGGTGAGAGCGCGGCGAGGAACCGCAGCCAGGCAGGGGAAGAGGGGAGGAGGGAGCGCTTCGCAGCCTGGTGACTCACAGGCTCATTCATGTCAAGTTGGACAGCTGGGTCTTGAGAGCTCCCCGAGTACCAGGCTCCTGGAGGCACTGACTTCCACCCTGTGCAATGCGGGAGGCAGAAGCCACCCAATAAGCTCTGAAATGAGTAACCCCAGGCTTCACCTGGGAGGTGGGCAAGGCCTCCTGATCTGCCACACACACACACACACACACACACACACGCAC
Organism: Hydrochoerus hydrochaeris; assembly: GCA_004027455.1. NCBI lineage: Eukaryota > Metazoa > Chordata > Mammalia > Rodentia > Hydrochaeridae > Hydrochoerus > Hydrochoerus hydrochaeris. Next base: position 6,127 of record PVLA01001517.1, on the reverse strand, counting down.
ACGCACACACGCACACACGCGCGCGCACACACACGCCCTTGCTCTGGCGCTCGGGCTTCTTTCATTTCTAAAATGAAGCGCTTTGCTTCCATCACGTTGCAAAGAACGTTACTGTATCTTTCTAACCCGCTCGGTTCCATCACTTCCTTCCTTCCCCCTGGTCCCTGTCCAAGGCATCATCATCCCATCACCCTGCCGCCCCCTCCCTGATCTCTCTGCAGTTCCTGCAAGGTCCCCGGCGCAACCATCAGCTGTCTCTTGGTTTCACAGACTTGCTGTCGCCTCCCGAGCCTCCCTCAGGCTTCAGATCTTCCCCAGACTTCTCCTTGCTTCAGGCCAAATCTTAAACTCCTGACTCGATGCTCTGATTAAACCCTGTTCTCTCTGTTTGTAGACTCATGGAGGAAAATGGGCAACTAAAAGAAAATTATTAAAAGTGAGAAAATCCCAGACTACAGTGAGTGTCATAAAGGAAAGGAGAGCAAGGGGTGGTGCAGGCCTGCAATCCCAGCACTTGGGAGGCTGAGGCAGGAAGATTGCTGTGAGTTGGAGGCCAGCCTGGGCTACAAAGTGAGTTTAAGGGCAGCCTAAACTCCACAGTGAGACTCTGTTTCAAAAATATAAAGTAATAATAATAATAATAAAGGAATGGAGAGCTAGGGTAGAGAGGAACAAGACAAGGAATAACTTCACTTAGATGGGTAAGGAGCAGAAAAGAAAAAGTAAAGGGCCTGCCTTGGACAGGCTGAGGGATAGGAACTCCTGGAAGGGAACAGAGTTTGTGCGGGTGCCTGGGGAGGAGGGGGGCGTGTTTAGAGAGCAGCAAGCCAGGCAGAGTGGCTGCGACAGAGGAAATCACTCATGTGGACCCTGATGGGGACCTTGGCCTTCACCCTGAGTGAGGCAGACAGGGTGCAGGAGCAGGGAGCCCACTGAGCACCCACAGCAGCCTGTGGAAGGCGCTGGCCATGGAGGCGGGAGAAGTGTGTTGCATCCTCCGATGGTTTGTACATAGCAGGTAACAGGGAGCAGGCAGTTTCCCTCCCGCTTCACAGCAGCATTCCTAGGGTCACACGTGGCCACAGTTGACCCCTCTGCTAACCTAGAAGACTGACAGCGACCTCCTCCCAGAGATCTGGGCTTGTCCATAGGAGTTTGCAGAAAGCAGTCAAGCATGCCTGACCAGAGGAACACATGACTCTCCAACAGTGGACCGCCCGGGTCTCACCGCAGAGCACAGTCACCCCGCTATCTCTAAAGCGACAGCCAGCGGTGTCTTCCTTCTCCACTCTGCTGAGCTAAGTTTGCTGAGCATCTACTACTGACAGTCCCCGAGGGCTCCTAGCTGGCGGGATTGCTTACAGATACACTGACCCTGGAGACTCAAGAGGAGCCCCCATCCAGCTGCCAAACCAATGGGCTGTTCAAACGCTCATCTGAGCTCATGCGTTTCATGTTTTCTGTGCATGTTTCAACCCACATACATGGCTTGTGTTACAGATCTCATGCTGTTTCTTATTTTTCTCTGAGCTCCATCTGTGTCACCATGAGAACGCCAGCCTGCAGCTCCTGATAGCTGCGCCATTGTCTCTGAGGACCTGTGTCCCCTCTTCACACTCCACCCCCACCCTGTGTCACTCAGAGGGTCCCCAGCTTCCCTCCACCATAATGAATGCACCGGCCTGCATCTTCCTGGACCGGTCTGAGCATCCCTGGTGTTTGAGCAATGTTCCTGCAGACTTGGGCTTGGCAGGACTCAGGTAAGGAAGTGTATAACTAAGGCACCCAGGCCTCCCTCACAGGCCTGCCTGGGGCTACGTCTTATCCCAGTGCTTGGAGTCCCTGCACCCAAAGTCTCTGCCAACACTAGGTATTACCCGGGGGTCCAAACTCGGCCGGGCTAACAGGTGCAGTAGATTTAAATGTGATTACTACTAAGCCTGAGTTTCTCTTCTTTCATTTATGCAAAACGAGCCTATAAATTGCCTGTGTACATTGTCATCCACTTTTCTACTAGGGCTCCTGTTTTTATTTCTTCGATGATTTACAGGACTCTTTTATATAATCTAGATTTTAAGATCCTTGTCAACTTCAGAAACTGCAAATACCTTCTTCCACTCTGTCACTTGTCTGTTAGTTTTGTTCCTGATGGCCTGTGCTAAAGAACAAGTCTTTGAATGTGACCAGAACAATTTGTTTTGGCTGAATGATTTGTGTTTTGACAGTTTTGTTCCAAGAGTCCCCCTCTTGTTTATTAGTTTCATATTTTTATCTTTCACTTTAAATTCTGAGTCAATTATGCATATACACATATAACTCACATGCATTTTTTCTCTATACTGAGCTAGTTTTCAGAAAACCACCCATGAAGTAACCAGTCCCTTCCCCCACTGACCCATGGGACCCTCCTCTGCCACGCAAAGTCCTTCCACCTCCCCCCTGCCCCATGGTCTGTTTGTACAGTTCTCACGTGGCCCTGTTTTAGTGCTGGCATCCCTGAGGACCTGGTGTCTTGTTGCAAACTTACCTTTGTCACCTCTAAAGCTCTGAGTTCATCTAAGGGACACTTACTTTCCCCTTGCTCCTGGTCACCTGTGTGTCTTCAGCTCCCAACTAGGGCCTTTCTGCCTAAAGAAGCCTCTGAGGAGTGCGATTTGTCCCTGGAAGGCGACCTAGGCCAGCTGGAAAGCCAGCAACATTCATTTCCTCTACAAAATGAGCAAGGCAGCCAAGTGTGGTGGTGCATGTCTATAATTCTAGCACTCAGCAGGCTGAGGCAGGAGGATTGCTGAGAGTTTGAGGCCAGCTTGGGCTCTATAGTGAGTTCAAGGCCAGCCCGAGCTATGTAATGAGAACTTGTCTCAAAAAATTTTTTTTAAAAATGAGGGAGGCAGAGATTTTGATGTTCGTTTACTTGTATGTGTAGCAATGTCTACAGATATTTTTTGGATTGTCAAAACTCAGGAGAGAGGAGTGGACCTTCTGGCATCTAGTGAGTAGAGGCCAGGGCTGCTGCTAACTGTGCCCCCTGCCTGACAGCCCCCCGCCCCCAGTAAAGATTCCTCCAGCTGGGAATGTCGCAGTGCCGAGGTTGAGGCACTCTTGGTTAATGTGATGGAAGGCAAAGGTGTTTTCCAGTGTGGAAACGCTCTTCTCTCAGTCAGCAATCAGCGAGCACCTACTCTGTGCCACGCCTTACCCCACGCACTGGATGCCGGGAGGATAAAACAGTCCCTGCGCCCCAGGACTTGTACTCTGATAATGAACAAGTTAATGATCCAGTTAATGAAAAGGCAGATCAGAGCAGCCCACTATCATCATGCAGGGAAGAAGAGGAACCAGAGAGATGACAAAGGGTGACCAAATGAGGCACCAGCAAAGTCTGACAGTGACCAGGGCGGCTTCCCGCAGGGGGCCGTACACAGAGGCTGAGCCAGGCAGGGAAACTGGAAAAGCTTTAGGGTGGAAATGAGCTTGGTGGGTTCCAGAAAACCTGGGTGCCAGGAACCAGCCACACACAGCCCCGCGGGGACTTTCAGCCCCAGCAGGCGGCGTTTCCTGTCTCTCCTGCTGCGGGGCCGCACTGCAGAGAAGGCCTGCGAAGGAGCACCTGTTTTGACTTGATTCCTCCAAACTTTACGGGGAACCGAGGGGTGCTGGGGACATGAGACTGTGTGGGGAAGCCCATGGTGAGGCTTCTGAGATTGTTAGGGCTGGAGGTGATGGGGTTTGGCTCAGGATCACGGGGGTGCGGATGGCCAGGGAGTTTCACGGCCACGGGTCCCTGGGACTCCAGGATCTCAAGGCCAGTGCCGGCTGCTCCCCATCCCAGCACCCAGTGCCTACAAAGTCACCCCCACCCCGAGTCAGAGAAAGACCATCAGGAGCAGCCTGGACTGTGGGAACAGGCAGTGGGAACAGCATTGTCACCTGTCAGCAAAGGCCCTCTACTGCTCCTCCGTTTGTTCACCGGGGGCAGCAGCATGACCTGTGGCCCAGAGAGGCTTCTGGGGTCAGAATGACTAGTGCCTTACTTGCTTTGACCTTGGACAAGTGGTTTAGCCCCTCTGAGCCTCCGTTTTCTCTCTGTAAAATGGGATGGTAATACAGAATCTGCTTTCCAGGGCTATTACGAGGACTTTATACAAAGTGCTTTATCATGCTGACCTGTGTTATCTGATAGACTGTAAGTCACCCAAGGGCAGGTGCTGGTCTCTCTTGCTCATTTTGGGTAAGAATGGCTAACTAACTCACAGAACTAGGAGAAGGATGGGATGAGAATTCACTTAGCTGCTCAACTATGTTAGGAAGGAGTCAGATTGCTTCCAGCCTTTTCCTCTGCCTTTCTCAACACATGGGCTTTTTGTTCCAGGCATGGTGCTTCATGGTCACAAAATAGCTGCTGCCACACCAGGCATCAGTGTTCATAGAACTGTATTCAAAGCAGGAAGACAAAGGTGACCAGGATAGCCAAAAAGAACTCCCCTGTCCCTCCAAGCTTTTGACGACAAGACCCCCTGAGATCATTTCCAGGCCCAGTGTCAGCTAAACTGGTATTTGTAGTATCTTTTTAAAGAAATGTCCAGCAGGTGAGCTCATGGAGGAAACAGTGGCCAGCCGTCAGGTGGGCAGCCACATTCCAACCCTGGTCACCTGATAGGGCTGTGCAGGCCCTGATCTCCACACAGCCCAATTCATCCAGGTAAGCCCAAGTGAGAGTCCCTCTGTGCTGACAAGGGACACTGCATTTGAACTCAGAGCTTCTTTCCTTGTGGACTCGGTGATAGTAGCCATCGTGTATTATAATCCCACTGACCGACGATTTGGGCTTTTTGGCTCATCCGAGGGAGGAGCGAGGTTAATTCCCTGAGGTCCAGTTAGGAAAATTGCCGGCCAAGGCAGTGGCGGGGCCTCAGAGGCCCCACAAATGGCGCTGCGTCCCTGAGCTGATGTCTCTGTGGCGCCTGCTCTCAGGTGTGGCCTTGCTTAGACCAAGCTGCAGCAGCCCCGGGGATTTTTCCCCTCAGCTTCAACTCTGGGGTTCTCCCCGCCTATTCCTCTCTGCCACACCTGATGACCATAATCACAGTCATGAGCAAAATGGAGACAAAGACAGGACATATGTCAAAGAGCGGGGCCCGTGAGATGACACACAGACAATGCTCCCGGCCTGCCTGGCACTGGTTCTGCGAGCAGAAGTGACACTGATGCCCACACTCGTCCCAGCCACCCCCACCGAGCGCCTTGTGTATGTCCAAGCCTGCTCAGGGCTCTTTCTGCCTCCTTCCTCCTGGGGCTGAGTGTTCTGACAGAAATGAGATTAATCACAAGACTGTCCTAATACAAATTGTGGGATGATCCTGAGTGACCGGATTCGGATTCTACCACCTGCTCTTTTCTCTGTTGGCCTGATTGTCTCTCCCAAACCCATCCACTCACTCATCCATCTTTCTTTCACACACGCTCACATTCCACACTCACCCGCCCACCATTCATCTACCCTTCACACTCATCCGCCCATCATCTCCTCCCATCCACCTGCCCACACTCATCTACCCACCTACACTTTATCTATCTACCTACTGCCCACACACTGAATGTCTTTCCACTATTCATCTGCCCAAGTGTCCACCCATCCACAAACCCTAAACTTTTCCCACCTCTTCATTCATCTATCCATCCTACCATCCATCCATCCCTCCATTCACCCATTCACTGTGTCCGTCCAGCTACTCAGCCAGTCACCCACTCACCAATTCCAAATATTCAAGCATCCACTTCCTTGATAGGGTTCACATTCACCCATCCATCCACCTACCCACCCATCACTCATCCACCCATCATAACTATCCACCCACTCACCCATCTACACATTGTATCCATTTACCCACCCATCCATCCATCCATCCATCTACTCACCCACTTACCCATCCATCATCTATCCATCCATCCATCCATCTACACATTGTATCCATTTACCCACCCACCCATCCATCCATCCATCCATCCATCCATCTACCCACCCACTTACCCATCCATCCATCCATCCACCTATCCACCCATCCATCTACACATTGTATCCATTTACCCATCCATCCACCCACCCACTCACCCATCCATCCATCCA